>JAKOOJ010000025.1:7925054-7982554 GCA_022577455.1 Arizona elegans | reverse complement strand
CACAGGAGAGCCTGCTTTGAAAAGAATCTCAGAGGGAGCCATATGCTAAGAAAATAAAAATGAAAAAGAGAGAGAGGGGGGGGGGGAGAGAGAGAGAGAGAGCAGTGTTTATGGTTTCATCATTCTCTTCTTGTATTTGGGATGAGAATTATTACTTTCTTAAGATAGGCGTTTACGGAGAAGAAGTTGTGTAACAATAACAGTTTTAATTAAAATGCCATTTTAATTTAATTTTAACTGCATAACAATTACAAAAAAAAAGATGTTCAGACTTTGGAAAAAGTGCAGAGAAAGCAACTAAGATGATGAAAGGCCTGGAGACTAAAATTTACAAAGAACAGTTGCAGGAATTGGGTTTGGCTAGTCTAGAGAAAAGAAGGACAATAGTGTTCCAGTATTTGAGGGGCTGCTACAAAGAAGAGAGGGGTCAACTTATTTTCCAAAACACCAGAAGGCAAGAGAAGAAGCAATGGGTGGAAACTAGTCAAGGAGAGAAGCAACCTGGAATTAAGGAGAAATTTCATAACAGTGAGGACAATTAACCACCCTTCAGAAGATTTTATTTTATTTTATTTTATTTTATTTTTATTTTATTTTATTATTTTATTTTATTCTGTTCTGTTCTGTTCTGTTCTATTCTATTTATTCATTCATTCATTTATTTTGTCAAGCATGTATAAGATAACAGATATAAGCATAAACATGATTATGAATACAGGAAATGGGTACAAAAAAATGGGGACAGTAGGACAGGGACGGTAGGCACATTGGTGTGCTTATGCACGCCCCTTACAGATCTCTTAGGAATGGGGATGAGGTCGACAGTAAACAGTCTAAGGTTAAAGTTATGGGGGTTTGGGGATGAAACCACAGAGTCAAGTAATGCATTCCAGGCATTGACCGCTCTGTTGCTGAAGTCATATTTTCTGCAATCGAGTTTGGAGTGGTTTACCTTAAGTTTATATCTATTGTGTGCTCGTGTATTATTGCGGTTGAAGTTGAAGTAGTCATTGACAGGTAGGACGTTGTAGCAGATAATTTTGTGTACTACGTTTAGGTCAGACCGAAGGCGACGTAGTTCTAAGTTGTCTAAGCCCGAAATTTCAAGCCTGGTGGTATAAGATATTCTGTTGTGAGCAGAGGCGTGGAGGACTCTTCTCGTGAAATATCTCTGGACTCACTCAATTGTATTAATGTCCGATATGCAGTGCGGGTTCCAGACAGATGAGCTGTATTCGAGAATTGGTCTAGCAAATGTTTTGTATGCTCTAGTTAGCAGTACAATATTACCGGAGAAGAAGCTACGCAAGATTAGGTTAACAACTCTTAATGCTTTTTGGCAATGCTGTTACAGTGAGCTCTGGCACTTAGATTATTAGAGATGAGTACTCCAAGGTCCTTGACAGAGTGAGGGTCATCTATGAGATCGTATCGACCCAGTTTGTATTTGGTGTTCTGATTTTTTTTGCCAAAGTGTAAGACAGAGCATTCGTTGTAGGGGCTTCATCGCTGGAGGTTTTTAAGAAGAAACTGGACAGTCACTTGTCTGAAATTCTTGAGCAGGGGGTTGGACTAGAAGACCTCCAAGTCCCTTCCAGCTCTATTCTGATTGGACATGATGATGTATCTAGTTATTCCTGAATAAATGGAGGGTAGATTTTCTCAATTGGATCTATATATTATAGATTTCTGCGTCTGTTAAATAGAATGGATAAAAACTCTCCATTTTTATCAATTGGATAAAAATTGAGTTCAAGCTATCTTAGAGTGTGCATTGCGATCTTTGGTTAGCCTTGTTGATATGAAAGAACAAGCAATATCTTCAAGTGTAGATGCTCATTCGGGAATAATATAAGCTGACACGACTTCAATTGCAAAGGCTGATTAGAAATACTTCTCCAAAGAAGATAATCTAGGGTCGATGCTTTCCGGAAAACAAGCTGACGTAATAGATTTTGCATTGCTAGAAAATGGTCTGTCGCTGTTCAAGGGCTCAGAATAGAAATTGGGACGTACAGGTGGTCCTCGAGTTAAGACCCCAACTGAGTCCAAAGTTTATGTTGTTAAGTGAACCATTGCATTTGTTAAGCTAGTAACATGGTTGTTAAGTGAATCTGGATTCCCCATTGACATTGCTTGTCAGAATTTTGCAAAAGATGATCACCTGACCCCAGGACACTGCAACCATCATAGATTACAGATTAACAGAGTTGGAAGGGACCTTGTAGGTCATCTAGTCCAACTTCCCACCCAAGCAGGAGACCCTACACCACTTCTGGCAGATGGCAGTCCAGTCTCTTCTTGAAATCTTCCAGTGATGAAGCTCCCACAACTTCTGAAGGCAACTTCTGTTCCATGGGTTGATTGTTCTTACTGTCAGAAAATTCCTCCTTACTTCCAGGTTGAATCACTCCTTGATCTGTTTCCATCCATTATTCCTTGTCTGGCCTTCGGGTGCCTTGGAAAATAGCTTGACTCCCTCCTTTCTGTGGCAGCCCCTCAAATATTGGAAGATGCTATCATGTTTCCTCTGGTCCTTCTCTTCACTAGACTAGCCACAGTTACAGTTCCTGTAAACTCATAAATATGAGTCAGTTGCCAAGCATCCACATTTGGATCATGCAACCTGTTCTGTCCCCGTCTCATACACGCACACAAACAGACAACCGGGGATTAAATAAACTGGCAGACAACCAATTCTTCCGATAAGAAGCTTGGCAGCAACCCAGTAGCTGCTTGCCAAGAACTTTACTCATAAAGCAAAATACACACAGTCAAGAATTGCCCAGTTCGTAAAATAAATCCCAGGCCGATAATGTTGTTTCCAAAGATGCAATGTGATTCGATAGTAGTTAGTTTTGTCCGTCAAAGAGTCTGAATGGCCACCTCACCCCCTTTTATACCCTGTGGGGTGTGGTCCAGTGACTCAGCTTAATCTCTGGCACGCCTTTTCTTCTGTTGCGTGCGCTTATCTCTGCGACGCTGCCGAGGATCCAGCCAAGACTCATTTCCCTCATCACTGTCCACCTGTAGCTGCGTGGACGTGCCCTATCTCTTGCCCTTCGGCGGACACCAAAGGCATTGCCAGAGAGGAGGGTCCTGGAAAGGGAGGCCTTGCCAACTCCTCTCCTTCACTCTCAGAGTCCTCTCCTGCCGATGACACAGGCTCAGGTAACGGAGCCACAACACAACCATGGGGATGCTGCAACAGTCATAAGTGTGAAAGATGGAAGCTACAATGGCCCTGGAAAAAGTGATTTATGGCCATTTTTCATAGCTATGACTTTTGCAGCATCCCCATGGTCGCGTAGTCAAAATTCAGATGCTTGGCAATTGGTTCCTATTTGTGACTGTTGCTATGTCCCAAGGTCATGGGATCCCCTTTTGCGACCTTCTGATGAGCAAAGTCAATGGGGAAACCAGATTCACTTAACAACCAGGTTACTAACATGTCAACTGCAGTGATTCACTTAACAACAGTGGCAAGAAAGGCCGTGAAATGGAGCAAAACTCAGTTAACAAATGTCTCACTTAGCAACAGAAATTTTTGGCTCCATTATGGTTGTACAGGAGTGGCCAAAATTATGGAAACCTTTTGGGAAAAGTGCATTTTCTGAAACTAGCTAATGACATCACTTTTCTTTGGAGTAGTACCATAAAATTCTATATCAATGGAAAGATAATTTAATCAAGAATGTAATGCAATAACTTTTAGGAAGGATTTGCTATTAGAATAGCAGTTACAGTATAAAGAAGAAAAGTGAAACACGTAGAAAAAACGGGATATACAAAAATGATCACCATTAATACTTAGTTGAGTAACAGCATGAATTACAGCCTTACAACGTCTTCCCATGGAGTGAACCAAGTTTTTTAATTCTGCAGCTGTTCTAATGTGAAACCAAGATGGAATTATGGCTTCTATTAACTGGGTTTTATTGCTGGGTCGCTTCTGACTAACCAGTTTCTTTAGTCGGCTCTATAGATTTTCCATTGGGTTAAGGTCTGGGCTATTCCCAGGCCATTCCAGCAGTGCAATAGGATTGTCTTGAAACTCAAAAAAAAAAGGGGGGGGGTTGTTATTAGCCATCACACCTCAAAACTACACTTTTCCCAAAAGGTTTCCACAATTTTGGCCACTACTGTAAGTCAAGGACTGCCTGTATTCCTCCACATGACATGGCTAAAATAAGTGAGAGGTGGTTTTGTGATTGTGCCTTTGCTGTCCAAGGAATACACAGGAGGCCTTCTCCAGCACCACAGCTCAAACTTTTCTTCCTGTCTTGCTTTTTTGAGGTCCAAATGTCCTCTACAGAGGACATTGACAGGAAACAAGCAAACACAACAGACCTCAGCATTATCTCCTACCTAAAGGGATCCTTCCAGGCCATCTAACTCAAGGATGAGTTTTTAAAAGACTTCTCCAAAAGTGGCCAAATTGGGGACAATATTAATCTGTAGGGGATGTTGCTTCAAAGAGAAGGTGTGGAGATAAATGAAAGACCATTTCTTGAGTCCTTCTAGACAGCGTTGTTTAATTGATGGGGCCCAAAGCAAGCATTGAGAGGAATTTGTCTACATTACCCGAGAATGATTGATGGTTGTTTTCCTACTTGCCGGTGACATTTAACAGAAAGGGAAACAAAACTAGAGGAAACCATCAATTACTCTCCTTAATGTAGCTCTCAGTAAGAAAATAAGGAATTTGGCTTAATTTCTCTGGCTTTGTTGCCGTAGCAAAACAAAGATTGGCCAATGGGGAGCAGTACCGAGGAAACCCGAACTCCTTGGTAGCCTTGCACTGCAATGAAAGAAGGACACACATTCAATTTTGCAGCTACTAAGATTGTTGGACGAGCAGGCACAAAAACAGCCAGGGAGGTGATTGAAGCCTGGGAAACACGCTCCTCATCAGTCAACAGGAATGCTGATTTACCACCAACCTATCAAGTACTCAGAAGGCCAAGGATGGGCAGCACAAGCAAATGACAGTTAATGACTTCAAAGCAGGGGTGAAATCCCGCAGATTCGGACAGGTTCTGGAGAACCGGTAGCGGAAATCTTGAGTAGTTCGGAGAACCGGCAAATACCACCTCTGGCTGGTCACAGAGAGGGGTGGGAATGGAGATTTTGCAGTATCCTTCCCCCAGGAGTGGGGGAAATCTGCTCTCTTGACCATCTCATTCAGACAAATCCAAGCAGCTAAGACAGAAGAACCCATCATTCCAGCGTTTTGTTTTTTTTAAAATTTGATTTATATGGAGACTCAGGGAGGCTTACAATGCGTTAAGCAATAGCCTTCATACTTTTGTATATTTATACAAAGTCAGCTTATTGCCCTCACAAACTGGGTCCTCAATTTACCTACCTTAGAAAGGATGGAAGGCTGAGTCAACCTTGAGCCTGGTGAGATTCAAACTTACAGTAATTGCAGACAGCTGGAGTTAAATTACAATGCATTAGTCTGCTGAGCTATCCAGGTCCTTTTGATGGAAGAGTGTTGATGGAAGAGAATATTTGTAGCTCAGGGTTGAAGTGTACGGTCCTCGGTACTCTCTGAGCCTAGTTGTTCATTACCCAGCTAAGTAACATGCTAGAAGGGAGTGGGGTTTGAGGAATGGCGGTGGTGGTGTTTGAGGAGGAAGAGGAGGAAGGGGAAGAGGAGGACTGCGGGGCCTTTGGTGCACTCTGAGCTTAGTTGTTTACTTGTAGATGTTTCATTACCAAACTAGGTAACATTATCAGTGCTAGAAGGGAGGGGTGTTTGTGGAGAGATGGGGGAGGAGGAGGAGGAGGTGGAGGAGGACGACTGTGGGGCCCTTGGTGCACTCTGAGCTTAGTTGTTTACTTATAGACATTTCATTAGGTAACTAGGTAACATTATCAGTGCTAGAAGTGAGTGGGGTTGGAGGAGGAGGATTGTGAGGGCCTTGGTGCACTCTGAGCTTAGTTTTTTTCTTGTAGACGTTTTCAGTACAAAACTAGGTAACATCATTAGTGCTATAAGTGAGGGAGGTTGGAGGAGGAGGAGGGGGAGGAGGAGGAGGAGGAGGAGACAACTATGAAGTCGTTGGAGGTGTTGTGGCTCCATTACCTGAGCCTGTGTCATCGACAGGAGAGGACTCCGAGAGTGAAGGAGAGGAGTTGGCAAGGCCTCCCTCTCCAGGACCCTCCTCTCTGGCAATGCCTTCGGTGTCCGCCGAAGGGCAAGAGATAGGGCCGGGGCCAAGCACGTCCATGCAGCCACAGATGGACAGTGATGAGGGTAATGAGTCTTGGCTGGACCCACGCCAGCGTCGCAGAGATAAGCGTGCGTAACAGAAGAAAAGGTGTGCCTGAGATTAGGCTGAGTCACTGGACCACACCCCACAGGATATAAAAGGGAGCGTGGTGGCCAGTCAAACCTTGTGACGAACAAAGCTGAAAGCTTCCACGCCATTCTGCATTGCCGGACTTTTGCTATAGACTTTGCTGGATTATCTCTGGACTTGATTAACTCCGTAATTATTGAGCTGTTTCTTTTGATGTATCAGAAGTGGGGAGAAGTTATCTCTCCTCTTCGTAAATAATAAACTCTTGGCAGGCAGCCACTAGGTTGTTGCCATGTTCCATTATCATAAGGAAAAGGATTTTGCCGGCTGGTTTGGTCTTTAACTCTTGAACGTCTGTTGGTGTGTGTGTGTGTGGTTGGGGACAGAACAGGAGGTCTCTGGGCTTGGTTGTTTTCTAGTAGATGTTTTATTGCCAAACTAGGTAACTTTATTAGTGCTAGAAGACAGTGGGGTTTTCTCCACTCCATTCCCCACAGAGAGCAAACCCCACTCTCTTTTAGCACTGATGATGTTACATATTATGGTAATGAAACGTCTATAAGAAAACAACCAAGCTTAGAGAGCACCAAGGACCTCACAAGCCTGCTGCGTCTTAGTAAGGTAAAGAAAAATTTTGCAGTCACCAATCCAAGCTCGGCGACCTCCGATAAAAACAAACGAAGCAATCCAAAACCAATTATTAGCACCAGATAAATTTCTTACAGTTTTGCAATAGCTGAAGGAGACTTTCGGAATTGCAACATTGGATTTAGGAAAGCACAGACGCACAAAGGAAACACAGTTGATATATTACATTCAAATATCTGTTTGGGGAGTATATTTTGATTGGGACAGTTGTAGCGTTTGAGGGCATATTTGAATTATTCATTGCACCTTTGAGTTGCCCTATAGCTGCTGTTGTCTGAATTAGGTGCAAGTCACCGAAAACATTGAATAAATGACAAGGATATAAGCGTGATAAGATTAGTGGCAAAAGGAAACCAAAGTGTAAAGATTTAAAAGCAGTGCAACATTTTTAAATGCTTAGGAACTAAAAAGGCTATTACCTGGGACTCACAAAACCATAGTCGGCAACAGGAACGCATCTCTCTAGGGAGCAGGTTGTAAACAGACTTGTAAAAATCAATGTTATGTAAAAACAATATAGCAACGATGGAGCAAAATTAAAGATTCAGGAAAGCTGTTAACAATGGTGATTTCGTGACAATGAGGTGCCCTTAATGATGCTCGGTAAAAGCAACAGTAACAAAGCAATGTAGGTGGGCTTGAAACACACATGTAGGGATTCCCCCCCCCCTTTTTTTTTCTGGATATGGAGGTTGGTTGTTAAATAAAGTTAACATCTCTTTAATAGAATAGAATAAAATATAATTTTTTATTGGCCAAGTGTGATTGGACACACAAGGGATTTGTCTTTGGTGCATATGCTCTCAGTGTACATAAAAGAAAAGATACATTCGTTAAGAATCATAAGGTACAACACTTAATGATAGTCATAAGGTACAAATAAGCAATCAGGAAACAATATCAATATAAATCGTAAGGATACCAGCAACAAGGTTACAGTCATACAGTCATAAGTGGGAGGAGATGGGTGATGGGAACGATGAGAAGATGAGAAAATTAATAGTAGTGCAGCCTTAGTAAATAGTTTGACAGTGTTGTGGGAATTATTTGTTTAGCAGAGTGATGGCATTCGGGAAAAAACTGTTCTTGTGTCTAGTTGTTCTGGTGTGCAGTGCTCTATAACATCGATTTGAGGGTAGGAGTTGAAACAGTTTATGTCCAGGATGCGAGGGGTCTGTAGATATTTTCTCAGCCCTCTTTTTGACTCGTGCAGTATACAGGTCCTCAATGGAAGGCAGGTTGGTAGCCATGGTTTTTTCTGCAGTTCTAATTATCCTCTGATGTCTGTGTCTGTCTTGTTGGGTTGCAGAACCAAACCAGACAGTTATAGAGATGCAGATGACAGACTCAGTGATTCCTCTGTAGAACTGGATCAGCAGCTCCTTGGGCAGTTTGAGCTTTCTGAGTTGGCGCAGAAAGAACATTCTTTGTTGTGCTTTAATGCTTTGATGAAACCACAGTTGGAATATTATGGTCGTCACAATAATAGGAAAGATGTTGAGACTCTAGAAAGAGTTCAGAGAAGAAGAACAAGATGATTAGGGGGCTGGAGCAGTGCTGGGATTCAGCCGGATCAGGCCGGTTTGGGTGAACCATTTGTTAAATTGCTGGCTGGCCCCTCCCCTGCCCGCCCCTTCAAGGAGTCCCCACGCACCTCATTTTTGCTCCCAGGAGACTGCAGAGTGGCCTACTAGGCCCAAAATGGGGGGGGGGGGCTGCCTGTTTTTGCTCCCAGGGTGGTTCAGGAGGTCGAGTGATGCCTGTCACACCTCTTGGCCATGCCCACCATGGCCACGCCCACCCAGCCAGTCATTAGGACAGAGAACCGGTTGTTAAATTATTTGAATCCCACCAATGGGCTGGAGGCTAAAACATACGATGAACATACAGGAACTGGGCCTGGCTAGTCTAGTGAAGAGAAGGACCAGGGGTAAGGTGACCAGACGTCCCGCTTTTGGCGGGACAGTCCCGCTTTTGAGCAATTTGTCCCGCGTCCCGCGGCGTTTTAAAAAAGTCCCGATTTTTCATTCTGCCTCCTGAATCCCCGCTGATGGCTAGAGGGAAAAAAAACTCTTTAAACTCTTGCCGCGGGGCTTCAAAGGGCCGACCTACAGCTGATCAGTGTTAAAAAAAAAAATGAATAGACCCATGCCTGCAAAAATAGAAAAAACAGCCCCTGTTAACAGCTTCCGCTACGTTAATTAGCTGCAAAAAGCTGCAAAAAGTTCCTGGAGCAGATTTCCCCCCCCAGCTATACTGAAAACAAAGGCGAAAGCGAAACTAAACCTGCAACATGACAAAATGAGGCAGAGAGAGATTTCTTTCTTTTTCTTTTTCTTTTTCCTCACCAAAAAAGGTAGGTACAAAACTGCAAACAATGGGAAATTTTGGGCAAAAGAGGAGAGTTCAAGATTTTAAAACACAAAAGAAAAAAAGCTCTATTTAACTAGGGAATTGTAATAATTGAGATACTATTAATAATTGTATATTGTGTTGAAAGCAGAAATGGTTAAGTTATGGTTTGGAGGAATATATGGGGGAAATTATTTGGTTTATTATTATTGGTAAATATAATTAATTGATTTGTAAGAAATTGGATTGCATGGAAATAATTGGAATATTCATGTTCATATTGATTAATATACAAAAAAGATAGTTATATAACTAATTGATTTATATTAAAATGTTGAATTTGTATTAAACAACTGTATTACATAATTACATAATTAACCAATGTGAGGATGGATATAAAAATAGATGACAATGGGAAGGGGTATAATATAGAATAGAAGGGAAAAATTGAATTTGATTAAGATTAGAGATGAGGATGAAGGGTAATATTGTTTTTTTAAAAAAATAGATGAGGAATAAATATGGCAAAAAGGAAATATAGAAATTGTAAATTTAATTGAAATGACTAAACGCTGTTTAAATTTGTGAATCAGCCAAATATTCTGTTCAAAGAAAATACATTGCATGTTTGTATGTGTGTTTCTAATTATTGCTATTTATTCATATTTGTTCTCTTTTATTCTTTAAAGTTTAACAATTCATTCTTAATCTTAATATCTTTATATTTGCTTGGGGTTGGCTTTCTTCCCTTTCATCTTTTTTATTGTACAGCAATCTTTCTCCTCAAACCTACCACCACTCTCTTTTCTTTCCTTCTTACTTTCTCTTCCCCCCACCCTCTTTTTCTCCTCCCTACTTCCTCTTCCTTTCTCCTTCTCCTCCTCTCTTCCTCCCTCTCTTACCCTCACTCCTACTCTAATTTCCATTCCTTCATCCCTCTCTATTGCTGTATCCTTTTATGCATATGGACTACTCAGAGGGCTGAAAAAGTTATTTTTGACTGGTCCTCGCACTTTTGACCAGTCCTCGAACTTACGACTGTCCTCACATTTTATGTTTTTGCCCTATCTTGTCATCATGGTGAAGAGAAGCAGTTGTGAAATGAGTGACATGGTTGTTAAGAATGCTGCATGGGCATAAATATGAGGATGGTCATAAGTGTGAGGACCAGTCAAAAGTGCGAGGACCTGTCAGAAATGACTTTTTTCAGCCCTCTGGTTAGTCCTTTTGTGCATATGGACTACTCAGAGGGCTGAAAAAGTTATTTTTGACTGGTCCTCACACTTTTGACCAGTCCTCGAACTTACGACTGTCCTCACATTTTACGTTTTTGCCCTATCTTGTCACCATGGTGAAGAGAAGCAGTTGTGAAATGAGTGACATGGTTGTTAAGAATACTGCATGGGCATAAATGTGAGGATGGTCATAAGTGTGAGGACCAGTCAAAAGTGTGAGGACCTGTCAGAAATGACTTTTCAGCCCTCTGAGTAGTCCCTATACACATAGCCATGGCCACCCGGTCACATGACCAGCTAGCCACGCCCACCCAGTCACATGGCCTCCAAGCCACGCCCACACAATAAGTCACGCCCACAATGGTGTCCCTCTTACCAATGTTAAAATCTGTTCACCTTACCCTATACGCATAGCCATGGCCACCCGGTCACATGACCAGCTAGCCACGCCCACCCAGTCACATGACCAGCTAGCCACGCCCACAAAATAAGCCACGCCCACAATGTCCCTCTTTACCAATGTTAAAATCTGGTCACCTTAACCAGGGGAGACATGATAGCCGTCTTCTATATTTGAGGGGCTGCCTCAGAGAGGAGGAAGGGGGTCAAGCTATTCTCCAAAGCACCCTGGCAAAGGCCAGACAAGGAATAATGGATGGAAACTGAACTGAACTGATTCAACCTAGAAATAAGGAGAAATTTGAATAAGAGCCTTGGTAGTACAGTGGTTTAAAGCACCCTGTTATTAACACAGCTGCCTGCAATTACTGCAGGTTCGAATCTTATCAGGCTCAAGGTTGACTCAGCCTTCCATCCTTTCTAAGGTAGGTTAAATGAAGACCCAGTTTGTGGGGGCAATAAGCTGACTTTGTATAAATATACAAAAGGATGAAGGCTATTGCTTAATGCATTGTAAGCCGCCCTGAGTCTCCGGAGAAGGGCGGCATATAAATCAAACAAAAAAAAAAATTCTGACAGTGAGAGCAATCAACCAATGGAACAGAAGTTGCCTTCAGAAATTATGGGAGCTTCATCACTGGAGACTGGACTGCCATCTTTCAGAAATGGTGTAGGATCTCCTGCTTGGGTGGGTGGGGGGTTGGACTAGATTACCTACAAGGTCCCTTCCAACTCTGTTAATCTGTTAACCTGCATAGGTAGGCAAGATCATGTTGTGACCCCGACTCCCAAGCCTGTCCTAACAGAGGAAGAGGACTCAGAAGGTGATGGGGAGGAACTGACAAGGCCTCCCTCTCCAGGACTCTCCTTTCTGGCAATGCCTCAATTCCATCTGAAGGCCAGGAGGAACAGCCTGGGATGTGCCAGGAGGAAGGCATATCAGAGCACCAATTGATAGGGAGTGAGGAGGATGAATCCTGGCTTGATTCCAGGCAGCGTCGGAGGGAGAATCATGCGTAGCAATGGAAAAGGCATGGGAGGGCCAGAGATTGAGCTGAGTCACGGAGCCATGCCCCACCAGGAATAAAAGTGGGTGGGATTGCTCTTCAAGCTTTGTGACGGACAAAGTTAAACCCTGCAAGTCACATCGTGATCTCTGAAATTCGGCTTGGATATATTTTGGACTGAACATTGACTAAACTCTTGCCTCGTGGATAATTTGTTGCTCCTGGAAAGGACTGAAGATAAGTCCTCTTCTGCTTTATGGGAGTGAAAACGGTCTTGGCAGGCATTCGGCAGTTTGCCGCCAAAACCTTGGTCTGCCAAGAATTCTAATCTGTTTACCTAATAAAATATTGGCAGGCGTGCTTGGTATTACATTTGCCTGTGTGAGGAGGGGAGATAGAGCAGATCAAGACACCAAGAATGACATAGATCTCAGTAAAGGTGTCTTTAATGCTGTAAGGTCCCAAAATATACTTGAGTCACCAGAATGCCAAAGAGAGAGACTCAAGGCGAGGCTTGCAAAAAAAAGCAGATTTTATTTATGGCCAAAAACAAAATACTGGGTGGGACTATATCCAGAACATACAGATACAATGCATGCGAGGAGATAGCTACACCTTGTGGAAGGTATGGCGTCCTTTTATACCCTCAGAGACATCAGCTTAGTACCCAATTCTGGTCTCCTAGTTTAGGTTCGAGTATTCGTTGTTGCCCTGCAAAGGAATAGAAGCCTCCTAATTAGTGTTATCTTTTCCTTGAGCATTCCTTTGTTCTCCCAATTGCTCATTTGGCCCCCTGGTTCTGCAAGGAACGAGCTTATACAGATCAAAGGTATAAATTAGGGCTGAGGTATAAATTATCCTTTGGTTGATGTCTGCAGTTCCAACTGAGATGCGTACCATGCTCTTAGATGGCACAAGAAAAACAGGAAGAAGATTGATATGGGTTCAGGTCAAATGGCAGGGACATATGTTTGACAAATACCAGATACATTACAGAAGCCTAATAACAATATGTTTGTAACAGGAGATCCAAATACAAAGGCACAATATATGTGTTACAGGAACCTAATGGTTACAGAATAATAAGTTTTTACTAAATTTAGTATATCAGTATTTTATTTATTTATTTGTTTATTTGTTTGTTTGTTTGTTTATTTATTATTTAAATTTCTATACCGCCCTTCTCCTTTCGGATTCAGGGCGGTGAACAGCCCAAAATAAAACATTTGTACACAAAAGTTAAAATAGTTTTAAAATAATTAAATAAAGTTTGGCCCATAATTTAAAACATTCCAATTAAAATCAATATCAATTTTAAAAACCAATATAAAATCAGGCCAGCCCTGATTTTATATTCTATCCTTATTATTGTTTCCCTACAATGCCATTCTGGAGGCAAATACAGCATTTTGTAAAACGCAAGGAGTATTTCTTGCTCTAATATGTAAGTGTGTTCATGAAAATCGAGACCCTTGGAACATTTTGGATGGTCTCTTCCATGTACCTTGCCAGCTGAGTCAAGTTGCTATTTATGTTATCAGCCACCAACAGGCCTATCTTCTATTTCCTGGCTGTGGAGGTCTAACATCCCTTCCGTTATTTTCTCAGCATCGCTCTTTGTTTGCGGGCGGTGTGAAAATCGGAGCCCTTGCTTAAAGGGGGCATATATAGGAAGCTTGGCTGATACACGAACTAATGAAAAAGTGTTGTGGTCCGCCAGCAGCTCACAGAGCTAGCAGTGGATTTGGACAGTGAGGAGGCTGGGGAGGACCATGGGCCAGTCCTGGAGTCTGGGGAAGGCCCGGTGGAGGGCTCTGCGTCGGAGGCAGAGATGGGGCCAGGGCAATCTGGGAGCGATGTGCAGACTCCGGAGCCTCCAGAGTCGGACAGCAGAGAGGCAGAGGAACAGGGGAAGCCTGTTCCTCGTGCGCACATGCTCAGAGCTGCCAGAAGGCAAGAGCAGCTAAAGCAAAAAGGACGACTCGGAAATAAGGCCAGGAGATAATTGGCTCCTCCCATAAGGCTTAAAAGAGCAGCAAAGGCTGTTGGGCTCTTTGTAGGAAAGCAACATTGCTAAATCTGTTTTCCAGTCGGCGTTTCTTGTTTCTGAACTTCATGGGGCTATGCCAAGAAAGGCCTTTGGCAGGGTGCCAAAGAAGATAAAGGTTTGTGATAAGCCTGAAGGATTTTTTCTGAAGGACTTGTTTTTGTAATTAATTTGGACTAAGCTGGGAATGAAGTAATTCTCAGCTGTTTATTTATTTATTTATTTATTTTATTTATTTAATTTGTATACCGCCCTTCTCCAACAGGACTCAGGGCAGTGAACAGCCATGATAAAACATAACATATAAAATTTAAGAGTAATTTAAAAAACATTAAATAATTTTGGCTATCCATTTAAAACAATCCGGTTGTTTTAATAAAATATTTTTGTTTGAGACTAATTGTGTCCTGTAATGACTAAGTGAGCCTAGGTCATAACAAAAAGGAATGGCTAAAATGCAGAGCCTCTCCTACTACAGATTTTACTACCGAAGTGCATTACCTTGTTTTTTATATAAAAGGGAAATTAAAAAAAAATGTGTGAATATTCAGTAAAAGGAGGCACTGCTCGGTTGAAAACAGATGTCCTTTTATCTGCTGTAAAGAATATTCATTATTTTAATCTCCTGGGCTTGTTAAAAGACTAGCAGTGGGAAGAACATTTTGTTCCCTCATTTACATACAGGTAGTCCTCGACTTACGACCATAATTGGAACCAGAATTTAAATTGGTAGGCAGCAGAGGTGGTATTCAGCCGGTTCGGATCAGTTCGTCCGAACTGGTAGCGGAAATAATGAGTGAGTCTGCCCACCCACCCCGGCTTTATGCCATCTTATTTAGGCACATTTTTCAGGCTGGGCGCATGTGTGGAAGGCGCGCACGCGAGCAAAGCTCATGCGCAGAAGACTAGGCGCATGCATGGAAGGCAGGCATACACGCAAACCGGGTGTGCACATGCACGAAGCACGTGTGCGCACGCGGGGCAAACCGGTAGTAACATAAATTGAAACCCACCGCTGGTAGGCAGGGTAGTTGTTAAGTGACTCACACAGTCCTTAAATGAATCCGGTTTTCTCATTGACCATGTTTATCAGAAGCCAGCTGGGTAATGGGGATCACGTGATCCCGGGATTCTGTAACCATTGGAAACACATGCCAGTTGCCAAACACTTAAATTTTGATCGCATGACTTTGGAGAGGGTACGATGGTCGTAGGTCCAGGTAGTCCTGGATTTACAACATTTCATTTAATGACCGTTCAAAGCTACAGCAGCACTGAAAAAAGTGACTTCTGGCTGTTTTTCAACACTTACGACTGTTGCAGCATCCCCATGGTCATGTGATCACTTGGCAGCTGACTCATATTTATACCATTGCAGCGTCCTGGGGTCACGTGATCCCCTTTTGCGACCTTCTAACCAGCAAAGTCAATGGGGAAGCCAGATTAACTGAACAACCATGTCGCCACCGTAACAAATACAGTGATTCACTTAACAGTTGTGGCATGAAAGATCGTAAAATGAGACAAAATTCACTTAACAAATGTTTCGCTGAGCAACTTAAATTCTGGGTTCAATTGTGATCGTAAGTCAAGGACTATCTGTATAAAGACCGGTTGTAAGTCACTTTTTTTTCCAGTGTCATTGTAACTGAACAGTCACTAAATGAATGGTCATAAATTGAGGATTTCCTGGAGTTATATGACACTTTTCATCTCCTATGAGTTTGTAGTTTGAAGGGCTGGTATATATACTTCAATACGGCACTAATCTGCACTTTTGTTAATGGAAACAAATGTGATTTTCTTACCATTTTTTCTTCCTGCAGCTTAATCATTTGTGCTGAATGGAAATAATTAACGCAGCCAAGTATGAAGGGCCAGGAGCTTATTGAAATTAGATTGTATCAAAAGAACATATTCCTGCATTAAGGAACCCCGGTTTGTTTTAGAAAATGAAAGCAAAGTGATTATTTTTTTATTAAACGTCTGTCATTGGATTTAAAAAAAACAACAAATCTGAATGCTTATGTCATACGGATGATTTCCCAAGGAGAGGCCATCTTTTATAATGGCACAAATGCTGCCTATAAACATTTACAAATGTTTTATGGGCAAACAGGACAATAAATGCAAAAGCAAGATAAGGCCAGGTTTTCAACTATTATGGCTATTTGTAAGAGGGATGGAGCGAGTATTTATCATCCCACATGGCCTAATGGGAATCGTAGATACTGAATAAAGTCTGTTGCAATGGAAGAAGAATGGACTTAGGAGTTTTATTCTCCCAGTTCTGTAATTGCATCTTTAGTTTGTTTCTAAGTAATAATCTTTCTTTAGTTAGTTAGAGGCAGTGATCTTGGGCAGTGGTGGGATTCAGCCGGTTCGGGCTGGTTTGGCCGAACCAATAGTTAAATTTCTGGCTTGCCCCTCCCCTCCTCCCCTTCCAGGAGTCCCCATGTGCCCCATTTTGGCTCTCAGGTAAGTGCAGGGAGGCCTACTAGGCCCAAAACGGGGCACGGGGGTATGTGGCACGCCCCCTGTGGCCTGTTTTTGTTCCCAGGAGGCTTTAGGGAGGCCTTCTAGGCCCAAAACAGGGTGCGGGGGGGGGGGGTGGCGGCCTCCCCGTGGCCCATTTTCGTTCCCGGAGGCTGCAGAGAGGCCTACTAGGCCCAGAACGGGGTGGGATGTGTGTGCAGCGGGGCCCTCCTGTGGCCCGTTTTTGCTCCCAGGAGGCTGCAGAGAGGCCTACTAGGCCCAAAACGGGGTGTGGAGGGATGCGGGGGGACCCTCCTGTGATCCACTTTTGCTCCCAGGAGGCTGCAGAGAAGCCTACTAGGCCCAAAACGGGGCACGGGGGGTACATTCCCCCCGCGACCCATTTTTGCTCCCAGGGGGGTTGCAGGAGGCTGCCTATCACACCCCCTGGCCACACCCACCATGACCATGACCACGCCCACCCAGCCCGTCATTAGGGCAGAAAACCAGTTGTTAAATTATTTGAATCTCACCACTGGTCTCAGAGGAAGGGGAACTTTTAAGCCATGCAGGATAGCACAACGACAGTGCATATATAATTGGTATTTACTTAATGACCGGTTGCTTAGTGACCATTCAAACTTACAACAATTCCCCCAAAAATGTACAGAACAAAGTTCGGATGGCTGCCCACCCCTTCATGGTCATGTGATCACATTTTGGGCACCTGGCAACTTACTTCCATTTACAATGGTTTTTTTTAAAACCGGAAACCAATGTTTGCTTAACAGAATAACAGAATACAGGATAACAGAGTAGGAAAGGAGCTTGGAGATCTTCTTGACCCCCTGTTCAAGCAGGAGAGTCTATACTAATTCCGGGCTCAGTTATAGTCGTAAATTGAGGACTTTCATGTGAAGTTAAATAAGCAAGAAAACTAGCCAAACTGAGATCACCAGTTCAGAAGAAAGTATCAGCAGGTGGAAGGGAACATGGATTTCAACAGTTATAAAACCAGATTCCATCTCACTGGCACTTTTAAACTTTGGGTTGGAGGAGATTTCTGAGAATGTGAGATGAGGGAATGTGATAAATAAAAAGTAAATAAATGCATGGATAACCAAGAAAAGAATCAAATTAATAATCAAACAAAATAACTTGGAGTTTTCACTCAAGGCACAAATTATTTATTTATATAACATATAATGAGAACACGACAAAGTGCAGTAAACATAGGCATACAATCCACATAGTTATATACAAAACTTCTACAAGGATACAGCAGTGGCTTCCTAACTGGATGTCCAATTAAGAGCCGTGGTGGCGCAGTGGTTAGAAAGCAGTATTGCAAGCTAATTCTGCCGACTGCCAGCAATTCAATTGTGACCGGCTCAAGGTTGACTCAGCCTTCCATCCTTCCGAAATGGGTAAAATGAGGACCTAGACTGTTGAGGGGGATAAACTGACTCAGCACTCCCCAAGGATGTCAGGCACAAGCAACCAGAGCCTCATGTGTAGGGTTCAAGCCAACTACTTCATTATTTTCTGTCTATTATACAGGAATCTCCCCAGAGTAGTGCGGTGGCCTAGAGGTGGAGCTCTCACCTCACAATCAGGAGGCTGTGAGTTCGATCCTAGGTAGAGGCAGATACTTCTCTCTCTCTGGGCAAGATGAGCAGAGGTGGTATTCAGCCTGTTCGGACTGGTTTGCCCGAACCGGTAGTGGAAACCGCCCCGGCTCTATGCCATCATATTTAGGCACATTTTTGAGGCTGGGCTCATGAGTGGAAGGCGTGCATGCCAGCAAAGCGCATGCTTGGAAGGAGTGCGCCAGCAAAGCACATACACAAAAGGCCGGGCACATGATTAGCACATACTCACATTCGCGAACCGGTAGGGAAAGTAAGTGAATACCATCCCTGAGAATATATCTGCTGAATATAACTCCGCATTGGCAACAGGAAGGGCATCTGGCCAGTAAACACTCAGCTCCATTCAGTTGGCCAGACTCCACCCTGCAAGGGATTATGGGGTCATTAAATGGAGATGATGATGATGATGTCGACGATGATGATACAGGAATCTCCCCACTGCCAGCCTTCATCGGGGAACAGATAGATAAGGCTCCATGGAGCTTAAAGGGGGTCAGTTCTGCATCTCTTGCGGCTGCTCCAAGATTCATGGCTAATTCTGGGCTTGAGAACACATCTGCCTGGCTGGCTGTTTCCCAACCGAAGAGGACAAAGTTAAATAGTCGGTAGAAGATGCTAGCAAGAGAAATCGAGGTGGGAGTGGGGTGGGAGAACAGAAACGTCACAGCCCCTGGTCTGCTTAAACACAGATAACCAGGCATAATGCAGAACAGGATGTCTCATTTGATTCTGCTGCTTCTCAGCCAGGAATTCTAAGTGACTGGCCAATTACTGATAATGTTTTAAAAGATTTTGCTTAAAACAGGGAACAGCAGGCTAAAACTGGAAAGGTGTAGAAATGAGTGAACGGATCTATTCATTTTACTTAGTTTGGATTCTCTCCGCATAATATCGATTCGTCCCATTAAGAAGCCTTTTCTACTAGAATAGAATAACAGAGTTGGAAGGGACCTTGGAGGTCTTCTAGTCCAACCCCCTGCTTGGGTAGGAAACCCTGCACCACTACTATGTTATCCACACAGGGATTTTTGCTTACCTTTTGGCAATTTGTGTGTGTGTGTGTACACAGAGCTTTGAGTCAGTGTTCACTTCCAATGACTATACTGACAAGTCTTGGTTTCTTGGTGTTGTGGTCCACCAGCAGCCTGCAGACTTGGCAGCGGAGTCAGACAGTGAGGAGGCTGGGGAGGACAATGGACCAGTCCTGGAGTCAGGGGAAGGCCCAGACGAGGGCTCTGCATCAGAGGCAGAGATGGGGCCAGGGCCATCTGGGAGCAATGCGCAGATTTTGGAGCCTCGATAGGCGGACAGCAGAGAGGCAGAGGAACAGGAGGAGCCTGTTCCTCGTGCACGCATGTGAAGAGCTGCCAGAAGGCAAGAGCAGCTGAAGCAAAAAGGACAACTCGGGAGTAAAGCCAGAAGATGATTGGCCACTCCCATAAGGCTTAAAAGAGCAGCAACGAGCCGTTGGGTTCTTTGTAGAAAAGCAACGTTGATTCCAGTGCTTCTTGCCAGCGTCTCTTGAACTTTGCTGGGTTTTTGCCAAGAAAAGCCTTTGGCAGGTTGCCAAAGACATCAAAGGTTGGCGATAAGGCCGACGGACTGGTTATGAAGAATTTTGTTTTGGACTAAGCTGAGAATGAATTAATTCTCAGCTGTTTTAATAAAATAAGTTTGTTGAGGACTGAATTGTGTTTGGTAATCACTACTTGGGCCTTGGTCGCAACACTTGACAACATTGTGGTTGGCTTTTCCTTTTTCCCGTGGATGAGAAAGGGGAAAGTGGCCCAAAGCCACCCAGTCGTCTTGATGCCTAAGACAGAACTAGAATTCACAGTCTCCTGGTTTGTAGCCTGGTGCCTTAATCCATCATGCCAAATTGGTTCTCAACTCATCGGTCTATTCTCCGAGTTTATCTACTGTAGATTGGATCTTATAGGTAGTTCTTACGTTACAACCGTAATGGAGCCTGCACACCATAGCTATAACATGCAACAGTTATAATTTGGTTATCCAAATCAGGGGTCCGCAACCCCTGTCTGTGGACCAGTACTGAGCCGCGGCATGCCAGAAACCAGGCCGCGCAAACAACGGAAGCCCCATCCATGAGATGCAGGCAGCATGCGAAGCCATGCCCCCTCCGGTCCGAACCGAACTGGTGCCCAAAAGATTGAGGGCCGCTGATCCAAATGACCGATCCCATTTTCTGACCATTTTCGCAGGCGATCATTAAATGAAAGCTGTTGTTGTAAAATCACCACATGGTTGTGAATGTCATAGTTAAGCGAAACTGTGGTTTGCTATGAGCTGAAAGTAAATGCCACTTTTTGGTGCAACCGTCGATTCTTATAATATACTGTAGGTAGAACATTCTAAAATAGTTGACTTGAACCTTTCATGAATGGATCTGGTTGCTTGCACCTGACGGGCAGGTAATGGGACAAGGACTTGTGGATAGGAGCCTTGGTAGTACAGGGGTTTAAGGCACCCTGTTATTAAGCTGGTTATTAAGACCAGCTGCCTGCAATTACTGCAGGGTTCGAATCTCGCCAAGGCTCAAGGTTGACTCAGCCTTCCATCCTTTCTAAGGTGGGTAAATTGAGGACCCAGTTGTGGGGGCAATAAGCTGACTTTGTATAAATATACAAAAGGATGAAGGCTATTACTGAGCACATTGTAAGCCGCCCTGAGTCTCCGGAGACACGCAGTTATCACCCGCCTCTTTACAGTCGTCCTCAACATACGACTGCCACTGAGCCCCACATTTCTGTAACTAAGGGAGACATTAGTTAAGTGAGTTTTGCCCTATTATACCATCTTCCTTGCCACAGTTGTTAAGTGAATCACTGCTGTTGTTAAGTTAGTAACATGGTTGCTAAGTGAATCTGGCTTCCCCATTATGTTTGCGGGTGCAAAAGGTGATCACGTGACCCCGGGACCCTGCAACCGTCATAAATATGAGTCAGTTGCCAAGCGTCTGAATTTTGATCACGTGACTATGGGGGTGCTGCAATGGTTGTAAGTGTGAAAAACAGTCATCCGTCACTTTTTCAGTGCTGCCGTAACTTCGAATGGTCACTAAATGGACTGTTGTAAGTCGAGGACTATAAAAAATGAGTTATTGCATTTGACCTTCCCTCTCGACTTCTATACAAGTCATCCATTTCTGAAGGATGTCGTACTGATTCCTCCTCACCCTGAGCCAATTCCTTGTAAACCATCAATGGGGAGAACTTTTGTCAATCACTCAGTACATCTGTTTTAAGAATGAATCAAAGAACTTTTTCATTCCAGAAATCAGAGTGACTTCTATCTCAACAGTGTTGTTTAGCTTGCATTTCACGGAGCATTGCTGGTTGGAAAGGCAGACTCAATCATAAGATAAGATAAGATAACTTCTATTGTCATTTTTTTTAAAACTGTGAGCACATCTGCCCACATTACAAATGAAATTCTGTGGCCTGCTCTCAAGAGTAAGTGTAAGTCTAAAGGTAAGAGTAAGTATAAGGGAGTCAAGCTATTCTCCAAAGCACCCGAGGGCAGGACAAAAAGCAATGGGTGGAAACTAATCAAGGAGAGAAGCAACCTAGAACTAAGGAGGAATGTCCTGACAAGTGAAAACAATTAATCAGTGGAACGACTTGCCTCCAGAAGTTGTGAATGCTCCAACACTGGAAGTTTTAAAGAAGATGTTGGAAACCCATTTGTTTGAAGTGGTGTAGGGTTTCCTGCCTAAGCAGGGGGTTGGACTAGAAGACATCCAAGGTCCCTTCCAACTCTGTTATTCTATTCCACTGTTTCCCAAACTTGGCTATTTTAAGATGCATGGACTTCAACTCCCAGAATTCCCCAGCCAGTATGCCTGGTTGAGGAATTCTGGGAGTTGAAGTCCATACATCTTCAAAGGGTCACGTTTGGGAAACACTGTTCTATTCTATTCTGTTCTGTTCTGTTCTGTTCCGTTCCGTTCCGTTCCGTTCCGTTCCGTTCCATTCCACTCTACTCTACTCTACTCTATTTTATTCTATTCTATTCAGTTTACCCAAATACATATATAACAGATAAACATGCTATATACATACATAAATGTATATCTGCAAAACACACACAGACACAGAGTCCATTTTGAATACATAGTGGAAAGAGGATACTTGAGAGTTCACAAGGTTGATGCTATATGGAACAAAACTGTGGCTGAATCTGGATGTTCTGCTTCGGGTACCATAAAGCCTCCTCCCAGAAGGTAACAAGGGAAACAGGTTGTTAAGAGGATGTGTAGCATCCCAGACAATTCTGCGGACCCTGCTCAAGCATCACTTATGTGCCATGACCTGGATAGATGGAAGTGAACTGCCAATAAATAATCTTTTCTGCCGTCCTCACCACTCTCTGCACTGCCTTCTTGCCCGAAGCAGTAATGCTTCCAGACCAGACAGTAATACAATATGACAGGATGCTCTCGATCGTCTTAATTTGTTAAATATACCACCGATGATGACCTGCTGTTTTTTACAAAGGATTTGGCTGTCTGTATATCTTTTCCTGGACGATCTGCTGTATTCTCATTAAGGGTGGTTCCAGAATGCTGGAAAAGGCAGGCTGTGTAGCAGGCCCTGCTTATTTCTATGGGAACTCGTATTACAATTCCCAGCGGAATTTAGGGAATATTATTACTGATGTTCTACTGCTTATAAGGGCTCTGTGTAGTCACTAGGTCTTGTGATGGGGAGGTCACATCAGGTCAGGGTCTTGTGATGGGTCTTGTGGTGGGTCATGTGTGTGTGTGTGTGTGTGTGTGTGTGTGTGTCAAGTGGGGGTCTTGTAGTGGGCCTTGTGATGGGTCAGGTGAAACTATGGATAGAAATTAATCAAGGAGAGAAGCAACCTGGAATTAAGGAGAATCTTCTGACCCGGTTCCCAAACATGGCAAACTCTCTATAACAGTGATGGCAAACCTTTTTGCCATCGTGTGCCAAAAGCGGGGGTCGCGCCAGTGCGTGCCCACACCCATAATTCTATGTGCCCCGCCCGCCCCCATGCATGCGCATGTGATCCACCCGCATTCCCCCCGCTTTTGGCACGTGATGACACTGTGGGCCCGGTAGGCCTGTTTTTTGCCCTCCCCAGGATCCAGAGGCTTTCTAGGAGCCTGGGGAGGGTGAAAACAGCCTTCCCCCCGCCCCCCCCGGAGGCCCTCCGGAGGCCGGAAACGGCCTGTTTCCCTACTTCTTGTGGGCCCAGAAGGCCCAAAAATTGGCTGGCCGGCGTGCACATGTGCGCTGGAGCTGAACTCGCGTGCCCACTGATATGGCTCCGTGTGCCACCTGTGGCACACGTGCCATAGGTTTGCCACCACGGCTCTATAGTTAACTAAATGTTCCCTTTATTAGGAGCGTCAGCAGCCTTGGCAAAAAGTCTCTCTCTCACACACAGCAGGCTAACAAGTGTGTCCAGCAGGGAGGTGAATAGTTGTCTGCCACATCAATTCATCTCCGCCTCCTGCCTTTTATCCCCAGAGCTAGGGTGGGGCTTCACTAGCAGGGGTGGCTGTTCCATCCCAAGGATCAGCCCATATATTTCCACTGCTCTCCTCTCCTCTGCCTTCTGTGCACCTGCACATCAGGCACTGGACCCAGCTGTTCCTCCTCTTCTTCATTAGCCATCTCCAGACCTGGGGGCTGTTGACTCTCCATCTGAGGGCTGACAGATGGCCCAGGCTCCACCTCTGTCTCTCTCTCTGGCAGCTCCATTCCCTCTTCCCCCTCGGAGCTTTTAGGTTGCCTTGATGCTGGCCCTGACTCCCATGCCTCCTTCTCATCTGATTCGGCTGCTGGAGGGGCCGGTGGCCGACAGGCCGCAACAGAGCAACTTTCTAACAATGAGGACAATTAAACATGGAACAGCTTGTCTTCAGAAGTTGTAGGCAATGGTGATATTCAGCCGGTTCTATCTGGTTCAAGCGAACATGTAGCGGCAGCTGTGGGAGGCTCTGGTAGCAAAAGTAAGTGAATACCACCCCTGGTTGTAGGTGCTTCATCACTTGAGGTTTTTAAGAAAAGACTGGACAGTCAGTTGTCTGAACTGGGATAGGGTCTGGATTGGGGTACCGTATTGGGGGATTGGACTAGAAGACCTTGACGGCACCTTCCAGCTCTATTCTGATTGATTGTTTGATATTCAAGATGGTTAAAATAATCTAGATGAACCAATTACCTCAGCTCTTCTCCGCCTTCACTTTACATACTCAACTTCTGAAATAATAAAGTAGCATCCTAGACCAGTGATGGCTAACCTTTTTGCCGTCGCCTGCCAAAAGTGGGGGGAGCGCGAGGGGAGCGCGCATGTCTGCCCACACCCATAACTCAATGCACCCCCCGCACATGCATGTGCGACCCTCCGTGCTTTTGGCACGTGATGGCCCGGTGGGCCCAGTAGGCCCGTTTTTCACCCTCCCCAGACTCCAGAGTCTTTCTAGGAGCCTGGGGAGGGCGAAAACGGCCTTCCTCATCCCCCTGGAGGCCCTCCGGAGGCTGGAAACAGCCCGTTTCCCAACTTCCGGTGGGCCTGGAAGGCCTGAAAATCAGCTAGTTGGCACTGGAGCTGAGCTAGGGCAACACTTATGTGCCCACAGACATGGCTCCATGTGCCACCTGTGGCACGCATGCCATAGGTTCGCCATCACGGTCCTAGACTAGGACAGTTCAAGCTTTCCAACGAGTCTTCTTCGTCAGAAGTCTATAAAGAACTTAAGTGATTGTTTATTGTTCCGAAGACGTGGTGTGACAGATGGCATCAATGCCCAAAGAGCTCTTATCAAACATACGGCAAACGTCCATTATCCTCTTCCCTCCCAGTATTTTATTCACAAATCCCTCCCTCCCTCCCAGCTGTTCAAGAGCCAAAAGAGGGAGGCAAAAATAAATAAATAAATGACTTGGCAACATCAGATTACTGTAGCACAATCCAACAATGAAGCCCTTTTCTGGAGTATCTTGCATTCCATTCACTAGAGAAGCTGCCCCAATTTGATTGCTTTGTTCCTTCTGTAGTGTGGGAGGAACATCATCAACTCTTGTATAAGAGGGATGAAGAAGACATTATTATTAAACAGTAGAACTAGATGCGGCCCCAGCAACCCAAATTCAAATACACACCTTGATAAAGCAGATTCATCCTGGCAAAGTCCCTGAGTGTCATGATATAATGTTGGAAGTAATCAGGAAGAACTTAGAATGATGGGCTTTTAATTCTGGCTTCTCTTTTCTCTTTCACTGACCTCACCACCCAATCCTGCAGGAAGGCAGGCAGGCTGATTTCCATGATTGTTTGACTTCTACGTTCACTCACCTGTTGCTCAAAGAAAGTGTAGGCTATTATCCCCAGCAAAATTGGCAAATAAATTTCTCTGCGTGCTCCTTTATGTGAATGAAGCCGTAATTCTCTCTCGTACTGCAGTAGGTGTCAGCACGTCAAGATGCATTTATCCTAGTGCTGACATAAGAAGGAGAACGCAGGCGTCTGCAACGGGACAGTTGCCTTTCACCTACTTATTTCCTCTGGAGATAATGTCCCCTAGGAGATGGATGGGAGGGGGGAAATTCTTTGAATTGGAGCAGTAGATTAGGGGTGAATGATTGGGAAGATGGCCAATGAACGCAGAGGAGTGGGGAAAGGAAGAAGAAGGGTTTTGGGTCAGCACGTCAGTGCCGGCTGCAACGAGTCGGTGTAAAAAGTGCTGTGCTTAATGGAAATTTGTTTTATAAAAGACTTTGTTTGCGATGCAGTTTATTTGAAGACAGCCTGAAAACCTGACAGTAGGTTTAAGAAGACTGTAATGCCTTCTTTGCTTTCAACAATTATTTATTTATTTGTTTGTTTGTTTGTTTATTTAATTGTCAAGAACGTATTAGGTAATAAGTATAAACATGGATTGGATACATAAAATAGACGCAATAGAGGAAATATTAGGACAGGGACGGTAGACACGCTGGCACGCCCGTTACAGACCTCTTAGGAATGGGGTGAGGTGAACAGTAGGCAGTAGACAGTCTTAAATTAAAATTTTGGAGGTTTTGGGATGAAACCACAGAGTCAGTTTGAGCATTCCAAGCACTGACTTAAATTTAAAGACTTTTTTAAAAAAATTGTTTGAAATAAACAGCAAATGCGTAATTAGAATGATGATGTGACTTTTGGACCAGTCCAGATGGATTTGGAATAAGATTTTGAAATTTATTATAAGAAGCCTTCCCATAGGAAAATGCTTTTGTTTTGAATTCTTTCTGTTTTTTTTTTTTTTTTTTTAATAATAGGATAACCCTTTGAAGACTGGGCACCAGAGGGAGCTGAAAGGAACTAGAGATTATGATTAAAGGGGAAGAACTTTTAATTTTGGTTGACTAATACAGAATGGAGTATTTTAACAGTGGAAATAGAATAGAAACAGGAATAGAAACAGGAATAGAAACAGGAATAGAAAATAGAATAGAGCAGAGCAGAGCAGAACAGAACAGAACAGAATAGAGCTGGAAGCGACCTTGGAGGTCTTCTAGTCCAGCCCTCTGCTCAAGCAGGAGAACCTATACCTGTGATGGCGAACCTATGGCATGTGTGCCACACATGGCACACGGAGCCATATCTGTGGGCACGTGAGCGTTGCCCTAGCTCAGCTCCAGCACACATGCGTGAGCCGTCCAGCTGATTTTCGGGCCTTCCGGGCCACCAGAAATCGGGAAATGGGCTGTTTCCAGCCTCTGGAGGGCCTTCGGGAGGGGTGGTGGGGAAGGCTGTTTTCACCCTCCCCAGGCTCCTAGAAAGCCTCTGTAGCCTGGGGAGGGCAAAAAACAAGCCTTCCGGGCCCATTGACAGTCAGAAAACAGACCGTTTCCGGTCTCTGGAGGGCCTCTGGGCGGGGAGGGAGGCTGTTTTCGCCCTCCCCAGCCTCTTAGAAAGCATCTGGAGCCTGGTGAGGCCAAAAAATGAGCCTACTGGGCCCACCCTGCCATCACGTGCCAAAAGCGGGGGGTCATGCGCGCATGCGCGTGGGCAGGGGCACATCGAATTATGGGTGTGGGCATACATGGGGCTCCCCTTGAGGAGCACCCGGTGGCTCCAACTGGTCCAGAATGCAGCCGCGCAGGTGGTTATGGGGGCGACTTGGCACTCCCATGTAACACCTCTCCTGTGCTAGCTGCACTGGCTCCCGGTGGTCTTCCGGGTGCGCTTCAAGGTACTGGTTACCACCTTTAGAGCGCTCCATGACTTAGGACCCGGGTACTTACAAGACCGTCTTCTGCCACCGGTAGCCTCCCACCGACCAGTATGCTCCCACAGAGAGGGCCTCCTCAGGGTGCCGTTGGCCAGACAATACCGGCTGGCGGCCCCCAGGGGGAGAGCCTTCTCTGTGGGGGCACCTACCCTCTGGAACGACTTGCCCCCAGAGATACGGCAGATCCCTGACCTTTGCGCTTTCCGAACTGCCCTAAAGACGTTTTTGTTTCATCAAGCCGGGCTGGCCTGACCTACTCTTTTTAAAAAGAATTGTTTTAAAAAATTAGGGGTTTTAATATAGGGTTTTTAACTATGGGCCAAATTGATTTAATAGGATTTTAATATTGTTTTAAATTTTGTATCTGTGTATTTTATTTGCTGGCTGTTCACCGCCCTGAGTCCCTCGGGAGAAGGGCGGTATATAAATATAATAAACTATAACTAACTATAACTATAACTATGCGCATGCGCGACCCCCCTCCCCACGGTCCACCCGCTTTTGGCACGTGATGGCAAAAAGGTTAGCCATCACTGACATCTGCTGTCCCCAGCCTCCAGAACCTCAGCCTCCAGAACCTCTCTAGGAGTCTCTAGGAGCCTCTCTAGGAGTCTCTAGGAGCCTCTCTAGGAGTCTCTGCAGGCTGAGGACAAGAAAAAACGTCACTTCCTGTCCCACCGGGAGTGGGGAAATGGGCCCTTTCAGCCTCCATAGGGCCTCCAAGGGAGTGGGAAAGGCTGTTTAAGCCATTCCCAGATACACAGAGAGGATCTGGAGCCAGGTAAGAAAGAAAAACGGGCCTTCCCCACACACCCCCAGGCCCTCCAGAGGCAGGAAACAGCCTGTTTCCCTACTTCTGGTGGGCCCAGAAGGCCCGAAAATCAGCTGGCGTGCCCACTAATATGGCTCCGCATGCCACCTGTGGCACGCGTGCCATAGGTTCGCCATCACGGATCTATATATTGAAGGGCATGTTTGAACAATGGACCCAGAAGTTAACTTTAAGAGTGTCTTGCCTCTATAAATCAACTGTGCTTAAAAAAGATTGTTATGGAAGAGGAATAGAATTTACTGAACAAGACAAGTTCTGATCGGAAAGGGAATTTAAAAATGATAGGCTACGAGAAGGAGATGCCAAAAGATGCTACACGGGATGTGCTGAAGAAACAGGTTGATGTCTTTATAATTAAAAGACATATACAAGTAAGAAGCCCAAAGAGTGATCTGGATAACTTTCCCATGTTGGATTTACAAAAGAGCTGTGAAGATTTTTTTTTTTTTAAATCAAAAGATTTGTAAAAATATTGAGGGTTGCAATGGCTCAGTGGTTTAAATGAGTGGTGAAATCCAATTTTTTTTTTTTACTATCGGTTCTGTGGGCGTGGCTTGGTGGGCATGGCAGGGGAAGGATACTGCAAAATCTCCATTCCCTCCCCACTCCAGGGGAAGGAGACTGCAAAATCTCCATTCTCACCCCACTCCAGGGGAAGGAGACTGCAAAATCTCCATTCCCTCCCCACTCCAGGGGAAGGAGACTGCAAAATCTCCATTCCCTCCCCACTCCAGGGGAAGGAGACTGCAAAATCTCCATTCCCTCCCCACTCCAGGGGAAGGAGACTGCAAAATCTCCATTCTCACCCCACTCCAGGGGAAGGAGACTGCAAAATCTCCATTCCCTCCCCACTCCAGGGGAAGGAGACTGCAAAATCTCCATTCCCTCCCCACTCCAGGGGAAGGAGACTGCAAAATCTCCATTCCCTCTCCACTCCAGGGGAAGGAGACTGCAAAATCTCCATTCTCACCCCACTCCAGGGGAAGGAGACTGCAAAATCTCCATTCCCTCCCCACTCCAGGGGAAGGAGACTGCAAAATCTCCATTCCCTCTCCACTCCTGGGGGAAGGATATTGCAAAATCTCCATTCTCACCCCACTCCAGGGGAAGGAGACTGCAAAATCTCCATTCCCACCCCACTCCAGGGGAAGGAGACTGCAAAATCTCCATTCCCACCCCACTCCAGAGGAAGGAGACTGCAAAATCTCCATTCCCACCCCACTCCAGGGGAAGGAGACTGCAAAATCTCCATTCCCACCCCACTCTGCGGCCAGCCAGAGGTGGCATTTGCCGGTTCGCCGAACTACTAAAATTTCTGTTATCGGTTCTCCAGAACTGGTCAGAATTTGCTAGATTTCACCCCTGGTTTAAACCCTGAGTTTGTCACTGTGTTACCACAGCTCTAACCACTGCACCAACATCATGACAAATGGTTGTCCAGTCTATATTTGAAAACCTCCAGAAAATGGAACACCCACAGTCCTGGGAAACAAACTGTTCCATAGTTCTCACTGTCAGAAAACTTCTCCTTATTGCTAGATTGGATCTCTCTTTAACAACCTTCCACCGGTTACTTCCTGCCCTGCCCTCTGGTACTTTGGAAATCACACAGAAAGCTAAGCGATCGCTCTAATGCCACTGACCTAGAGGGAGGATAACTGAAGACCATGCTGTATTGACTATATCAGTGATGGCAAACCTTTTCTGCACTGAGTACCAAAAGGGAGCACGCTGTTCTGTCCCCGTCTCACATGCACACACACCAACAGACGTCCAAGAGTTAAAAACCAAACCAGCCGACAAAATCCTTTTCCTTATGATAATGGAATTTGGCAGCAACCTAGTGGCTGCCTGCCAAGAGTTTATTACTCACGAAGAGATAACGTCTCTCCGCTTCTGGTACATCAAAGTAAAATGTTCAATAATTACAGAGTAAATCAAGTCCAGAGATAATCCAGCAAAGTCTATAGCAAAAGTCCGGCAATGCAGAATGGCGTGGAAGCTTTCAGCTTTGTTCGTCACAAGGCTTGACTGCCACCACGCTCCCTTTTATACCCTGTGGGGTGTGGTCCAGTGACTCAGCCTAATCTCTGGCACGCCTCCTCTTCTGTTTCACGTGCTTATCTCTGCGACGTTGGCGTGGATCCAGCCAAGACTCATTACTCTCATCACTGTCCACCTGTGGCTGCGTGGACGTGCTTGGCCCCGGCCCTATCTCTTGCCCTTCGGCGGACACCGAAGGCATTGCCAAAGAGGAGGGTCCTGGAGAGGGAGGCCTTGCCAACTCCTCTCCTTCACTCTCAGAGTCCTCTCCTGCCGATGACACAGGCTCAGGTAACGGAGCCACAACACACGCGCACGCTAGTCTGCGCTGCAACCCGGGTAGAGGAGCTGCCCAGGGCACATGCGTGCGCCCAAAAATGAACTTCCGGTTTCCAGCACGCACATGCTTGCCGTCCAGCTAGTCTTCTGGGTTTCTGACGCACTTGCGCGTGCAACGATCAGCTGGCCGGCGCGCATGATCACCCAGGATAACGAAAGACCAGCTCTTCCACTTTCCAGCACTACCGCACGCACGAAGGCCAGCTGATTGTTGCATGTGCATGCGTGCCAGAAACGGGCGATGCCGCATGTGCCAGCCGACATGGCTCTGCGTGCCGCTTCAGGCACGTGTGCCATAGGTTCGCCATCACGGGGCTATATTGTTTGTCCAATATAAATGTTTGTTTTCAATCCAAGGAGCACTTCAAATGATATTGAAGGGGTTAGCTGCTAGGTGCACTCAGAATGAGGGGTAAGTCTAAATTGTTTGCCCTGTTGTTTGCAGAATAGGATGGCAGCACAGTAGGAAGCCTTGAGAAAAATCCCTTGATAATTGCTACTTCTAAGGTGGAGTAGCTCTCTCCAAAGCCAGCTGAAATCTCCCACCATATGTTTGAAGGAGAGGCGTCCCTTGTGAAGGAGATTTATGCTCCTTTATGTGTTGAAGAAAGTGGTTGTGGTACTTTGCTGATTCTTCTTCTTCTTCTTCTTCTTCTTCTTCTTCTTCTTCTTCTTCTTCTTCTTCTTCTTCTTCTTCCTCTTCCTCTTCCTCTTCCTCTTCCTCCTCCTCCTCCTCCTCCTCCTCCTCCTCCTCTTCCTTTCCTTCTTCTTCTCCTTCCGCCTCCTCTCTGCCTTCAGCTCCTCCTCCTCCTTCCTTTCTCCTCCTTCTTCATTCTCCTCCTCCTCATTCTCCTTCTTCTTCCTTCCTTCCTTCCTCTTCCTTTTCCTCCACCTTTCTTTCTTCCTGAATTGCCACCAGTTCACCAGTTTTTGGAGCTTGCTCATATAATTTAAAAAAAAAAAAACACCAAACACCTTATAAAAAGTTGTTCAGCAGATGTTGTGCGAGTGCCAGTGGAGGCTTCCTGGATTTGTGTCTTCTGGCTGATAAACGAGAAATTGCAATAGCAATAGCACATAGACTTATATACCACTTCGCAGTGCTTTTACAGCCCTCTCTAAGCAGTTTACAGAGTCAGCCTATTGTCCCCCAACAATTTGGGTCCTCATTTTACCCACCTCAGAAGGATGGAAGGCTGAGTCAGCCTTGAGCCTGGTGAGATTTGAACTGCCAAATTGCAGGCAGTCAGCAGAAGTAACCTGTAGTACTGCATTCTAACTATTGCGCCACCACGGCTCATGGTTAGAAAGGTTGACATGCCCCGATAGGAGTGAGTTGTTCATATTTTTTTCTGTATTTTCTCAGTAGTGCATCTTGCCTTTGTAAAGCTGGCGGTGCTTTATGGCTCAGTACAGGGAGCCAGCAAGTCGGAGTGGTTTTAATACTCTGTTTCCCCCAAAATAAGGTCTATCCCAAACAATAAGCCCTAGCATGTTTTATCTGTGTGGCCCTACCCCCAAAATTAAGCCCTATTTAAGAGGCTGAGCTGCTGCCCATCCACTCATTCCGTCTGGTTGCTCACAGTGCCGTGGCCATGAGGTGAAGCAGGTGGTGGTGGAGCTGCCCCAGATGCCCCGCAACAGCTTACCTCAGGTGCCCCCACAGCCAGACCATCCGTACCCTGACACCTGCTTCATGGCGGCTGCGCCAACACATATGTGCATCAGGAGCCCATGTGGCTGCAATGGAGCAGGAGGCCGAGCAGTATGTTGGTGCCATGGCCATGATGTGAGGCAGGTGTTGGGATGTGGGTGGCCTGGATGCAGAGGCCCTGAGCTAAGCTGGTATGGGGGCCATGGGGCAACTCCACCCCCACCCCATGTTGTGATGGGGGCACTAACGTGCCCCACAGCCTCCTGCCCCAATGCGAGCAAGCAGAAGAAGTGGGCCTCTCATACATGGGAAAAAAATAAGACCCCTCCCCAGGGGTGGGAATCAAAAATTTTAGCAACCGGTTCTCTGCCCAGTTGCTGGGTGGGCATGGCCATGGTGGGCGTGGCCTACTTGGCCTTCTGCACCATGGCGGGTGGGGGGCATTTTCGTCCTCCTCAAGCTCCGGAGGGTTTCCTCAAGCCTCCGGGAGGGCGAAAACGGCCTCTCCTGGGCTCTGGAGGCAGGAAACAGGCGTATTTCCGGACATCCGGAACTTCCAGGAAGCCTGTTTTTTGCCCTCCCCAGGCTCCGGAGGTTTTTCTTGAGCCTCCGGGAGGGTGAAAACGGCCTCCCCAGGGCCCCGGAGGCCCTCTGGAGGCCAGAAATGGGTCAGTTTCCAGACTTCCGGAACTTCCAGGAGGCCCATTTTTTACCCTCCCAGAGCCTCCACATGGGCGCTGCACTTACCTGGCATCCAAAACGGGCTGTGTGGAGAGGGGCAGGGCGGGGTGGGTGGGGTCAGCCAGTCCTTGCAACTGCCGGTTTGGCGAACCAGATGTAAAATTACCTTCCGGTTCTTCCGAACTGGCTGAATCCCACCCCTGCCCTCCCTAAATAAGCCCTAGTGCTTATTTTGGGGCCCAAAAGAAAATAAGACCCAGTCTTCTATTTGGGGAAACACAGGTACTTATAATCCTCATGGTGTCGTGGAATCTGGTGTCTAACGTACTAGTAGAATAGAACAAGAGAAAGCAGCGTTTCTTAACCTCGGCAGCTTGAAAATGTGTGAGCTTCAACTCCCAGAATTCCCCAGTCAGCCACGCTGAGGAGTAGAATGCCTGCCTTCAATTACAAATTGGACAGAAATTATTCAACCTCAACTTGAAGATATGTCATTTTGCTCAAAAAGCTGGACTATTTTTGCCTTCTCAATCTTAAAGCAGATCCAAGTCCAAGAATTTTTGACATCCTTGGTATATTTTATTTGTGTCAACCAGTTTATTCCTGAACACTTTCTGCTTCTGCTAGAAAATCCTCGGTCCTCGGGGAATTTTGAGTGACAAATTTTTGTCTTCTCCAGCAAACTAACCTTTCCTTCACCTCTTTTGAATAAATAAACTTGCTTAAAAACTAAATCACCAACTGAAAAATAATGCTTCTCATCCCTCACCCTTGGTGGAGAAAGATAATTGTCTCTTTTAATTTTTAGAAACACTTATTTATTACAAATGTCTTCAATGGCTTAATGATTGAAAAGAATTAACCTTTCAATATCACTTTAATTTCTGTGAAGTAATTCAAAACTCATGGATAAATATACGGATGGTGCAAAAATCTGTTTAATTTGGAACTACGATTTCTTCCTGGCTTTGGATTCTGGGAAGTCTTAGACTGGAGATGCGGCATTAACACCTTAACATACTCCGCAAGATGTGAAGAAATTACAAGTTTTGAAAACTAAGGAATCGGGGAAGGCTAGAAAAACCCCTCTATTTTGAGTTTCTGCAGAAAATTTATGAGGTCACTTAGGGCAAGGCTATTCAAGTGGACAATAACTTAAATATAGAATGACAGAGTTGGAAGGGACCTTGGAGGTCTTCTAGTCCAACCCCCTGCTTAGACAGGAAACCCTACACCACTTCAGACAAATGGTTACCCAACCTCTTCTTAAAAACTTCCAGTGTTGGAGCATTCACAACTTCTGCAGGCAAATTGTTCCACTGATTAATTGTTCTCACTGTCAGGAAATGTCTCCTTAGTTCCAGGTTGCTTCTCTCCTTGATTAGTTTCCACCCATTGCTTCTTGTCCTGCCCTCAGGTGCTTTGGAGAATAGCTTGACTCCCTCTTCTTTGGGGCAGCCCCTGAGATATTGGAAGGCTGCTATCATGTCTCCCCTAGTCTCTCTTTTCATTAAATTAGACATACCCAGTTCCTGCAATCCTTCTTCATATGTTTTAGCCTCCAGTCCCCTAATCATCATTGTTGCTCTTCTCTGCACTCTTTCTAGAGTCTCAACATCTTTTTTACAAAGCCAAATGCCAAAAAAGCCAACACAGCCCTTGGCTGCACTAACAGAGGAATAGAATCAAGATCACGTGAAGTGTTAATACCACTTTATAGTGCCTTTGTAAGACCAAATGTGGAGTACTGCACCCAGTTTTGGTTACCCACGATGTAAAAAAGATGTTGAGACTCTAGAAAAAGTGCAGTGAAGGGGGACAAAGATGATCGGGGACTGGAGGCTAAAACATATAAACGATGGTTGCTGGAATTAAGTATATCTAGTTTAATCAAAAGAAGGACTGGGGTAACATGATAGCAGTCTTCCAGTATCTCAGGGGCTGCCCCAAAGAAGAGGGAGTCATCCTATTCTCCAAAGCACATGAAGGCAGGACAAGAAGCAATGGATGGAAGCTAATCAAGGAGAGAAGCAACCTAGAACTAAGGAGAAATTTCTTGACATTTAGAACAATTAAATAAGTGGAATGACTTGCCTCCAGATGTTGTGGATGCTCCAACACTGGAGTTTTATAAAAGAGATTGGGAAACCATGTGCCTGAAATAGTATAAGGCTGTGATGGTGAACCTATGGCACGCGTACCACAGGTGGCACGCAGAGCCATATTAGTGGGCACGCCAGCTCAGCTCTGGGGTGCATGCGCGCGCCGGCCAGCTGATTTTCAGGCCTTCTGGGCCCACCAGAAGTAGGGAAACAGGCTGTTTCCTGTCTCTGGAGGGCCTGGGGGTGGGGTGGAGAAGGCCCGTTTTTCTTTCTTACCTGGCTCCAGATCCTCTCTGTGTATCTGGGAAGGGCGAAAACAGCCTTTCCCACTCCCTTGGAGGCTCTACGGAGGCTGAAAGGGCCCATTTCCCGACTCCCAGTGGGACAGGAAGTGACATTTTTTCCTGTCCCCAGCCTCCAGAGACTCCTAGAGGGGCTCCTAGAGACTCCTAGAGAGGTTCTGGAGGCTGGGGACAGCAAAAAATGTCACTTCCTGTCCCACCGAGAGTTGGGAAATGGGCCCTTTCAGCCTCCATAGGGCCTCCAAGGGATACACAGAGAGGATCTGGAGCCAGGTAAGAAAGAAAAACGGGCCTATCAGGCCATCATGTGCCAGGAGCGGGGGGGGAGGGGGAGGGGATTGCGCATGCATGCGCATAGGCAAGTGTGCGCGTGACCCTCTCCCGCCCTCCCCTCTCCTGGCACACGATGGCAAAAAGGTTAGCCAACACTGGTATAGGGTCTCCTGCCTAAGCAGAGGGTTGGACTAGAAGACCTCCAAAGTCCCTTCCAACTCTGTTATTCTGTTATCCAACCTTGGCAACTTTAAGACCTATGGACATCAAAACTTATAGATTTCTTTTCAAGCCATTTATACCACCTGTTCCATGTCTCATAATGGTATATAAGTCTAAGTACTACTGCTATTTGCTACTAGTCTTAATAGATGCTAAGGGTATGTCCATCTGTTGTTGAGATGCAACCACATTATTACTCCAATGTACATATTCAGCTGCATATGTGAAACAGGATTCCTGTCTCTTTCCACTAGGATTCTTCCCATCTTTTTAATCCATGACAGGACAAATAAAACATTTAAATATCGCTGGTTGTGTAGCCTTAAACACTGCAGCCGATGAAGGATCCTTCAATTCACAGGGGAGGCTGTTAGTCATGTCAGTTCTGTTTGCAACCCACTGCCTTTAATCCAGCTTCTGTGTCAATCTTGTCTCAAATGAGGGGGAAAAAAACAACAGGCTCCTAGGCCTCCCCGTAGTTAAGAACTATTCCAAAAGAGAGCTGTGCAAAATCTACAACACATAAAATATCGTCAAGTGGTGATGATATCCAATTGTTGTCGGAGCAGTTACAGAAGATGGACAAACCCAAAGGGAAGACAAAACATCCAGGCGATGCTTCAGATTTGCTATTTATCACTGGGAAGGGGGGAAAAAAATTTAAGCAACAATTTATTTATTTATTCCAAAATGAGAGCCCGAAGGCAGGTAAGAAACATAATCAAGCAACGAATGAAATAATATAAAATGAATTAAGTTATATCGCCTGGCAATTTGAAAAAAGCGGCCAAGGTTCATCGTTACTCAATACGGCTCGGGAAAGTAAGGTTCTACATTTAGGCAAGAAAAACAAAATGCACAGGTACAGTATATGTGGTACCTTGCTCAATAAGTAGTAACCGTGAGAGGGATCTTGGAGCCCTAGTGGACAACCGTTCAAATATGAGCCAGCCGTGTGCAGCAGCTGCCAAAAAAGCCAACACAGTTCTAGGTGCATTAACAGAGGGATAGAATCAAGATCACGTGAAGTGTTAGTACCACTTTATAAGGCCTTGGTAAGGCCACACTTGGAATCCTGCATCCAGTTTTGGTTGCCACGATGTATAAAAGAAGTGGAGCAGGGGTGGGTTCTAAAATTTTTTTACTACCGGTTCTGTGGGTGTGGCTTATTTTGTGGGCGTGACTTGATGGTCAAGTGACAATTCTTTAGGATTTAGCAGAGGTACTGGTCTACCAGGCTTTTAACTGCTTGCAGAGCTGTACCGGTCTACCCATTTGTTTTTGGAGGCACCGGTCTACCCATTTATTTTTGCAGACACTGGTCTACTCATGTATTTTTGCAGGCACTGGTCTACCCATTTATTTTTGCAGGCACTGGTCTACTCACTTGTTTTTGGAGGCACCGGTCTACCACCAAACTGCCTTTTACCACTGATCAGCTGTAGGGCGGTCCTTTGAAGCCCCACGGCAAGAGTTTAAACAGTTTTTTTCCTTCTAGCCGATCAGCTGGGACTCAGGAGGCAGCAATAGATTGGGGGTGGGGCCAAATAAAAGGTAAGAATAACACGGGGGGCGACTGGGGGGGGGCAGAACCAGTGACATCATATCATCACCACTACCGGCTCGGCGGAACTGGGCCAAACCAGGAGGAACCCACCACCAGTTTCTAGAGTTTCTAGAAACTGTCAGAAACTTTCTCCTTATTTCCAGGTTGAATCTCTCCTTGTTCAGTTTCCATCCATTATTCCTTGTCTGGCCTTCAGGTGCTTTGGAAAATAGTTTGACCCCCTCCTCCCTGTGTCAGCCCCTCAAATATTGGAAGACTGCTAGGTGTTTTTTTTTTTAAAGTAAATGAAAGAATTCTCAAAGAAATTCTGTTCTGTCCTCTTTAGCTTACAAAAGGGACAAATGAAAGAGGAACAAACAGTTGGAATCCTCAAACGTGTGCTGTGTAAGAATGCTAGCACAATTCACTGCTGTTGTCCGTTCTGTGTTGCAATCTGCTTGAGTACGTTGATATATTTGGTGTCCCAGGAAATCTGTGGCAGTCGGAACAGAAAGCCTCCACTTGTGCATTATTCATCGTACCGTTGTAACTTGGAGTTACTTGCATTGCATAAGAATTTCATAACCCAAGGTCTCTTGCCCAGCCATTTTAACTCAAATATGTGGAGAAAGTACCGTATTTCCCCGGAAATAAGACCCGGTCTTATATTTTTTGGACGTGGTGGCTCAGTGACTAAGATGCTAAGCTTGTCAATCGAAAGGTCGGCAGTTCAACGGTTTGAATCCCTAGTGCGGTGTAATGGGGTGAGCTCCCGTGACTTGCCGCAGCTTCTGCCAACCTAGCAGTTTAAAAGCATGTAAAAAATGCAAGTAGAAAAATAGGGACCACCTCTGGTGGGAAGGTCACAGCGTTCCGTGCGCCTTTGGTGTTTAGTCATGCTGGCCACATGACCATGGAGACGTCTTCGGACAGCTCTGGCTCTTCGGCTTTGAACCGGAGATGAGCACTGCCCCCTAGAGTTGGGAACGATTAGCACATATGTGCAAGGGGAACCTTTACCTTTACCTATGTGAAGAAAGTATCATGTTTCCCCAGAAATAAGACCTGGTCTTATATTTTTGGGGGTTCCAAAATAAGCACTAGGGCTTATTTTGGGAGGATGTCTTATTTTTTTTCCATGTACGGAAGGCCTACTTCTTCTGCCTGCTTGCGGCTGCAACAGGACAGGGGCTGCATGGTGCACCAGTGCCGCTGTGGCAAGGTGGGGGAGGTGGAGCTTCCTCATGCTCCCTGCACCAGCTTACCTCAGGGCCCCATGCCCTGACACCTGCCTCACCTTGCGGCCATTGTACTAGCGCCTCCTGCTCCATAGTGGCCTTGAGCAAACAGAAGTAGACTGGTGGCCATGTGGGCTCCTGCTGAACATGGCTGCTGGTGTTGCTGCTGCGTGGGTGAGCTTGCTGCGTGGGCCCTGAGGTAAACTTTTATGGGGCGCATGGGGCAGCCGCACCCCGACCTGCCTTGTCTCATCTCATGTTGGCGGCACATCGAGCAACCAGACGGAATGGACAACCATCTGGCTGCACAGGCTCTTAAGTAAGGCTTATTTGAGGGGGGTAGGGCTTATATTAGGTCGGCCAAACAATGTCGACTGGCGGCCCCTAGGGGGAGAGCCTTCTCTGTGGGGGCACCTACTATCTGGAACAAGCTTCCCCCCGGAGATATGGAGGATCCTGGATCTGCGCACCTTCCGCTGCGTTCTTAAGACCTTTTTATTCCACCAGGCGGGCCTGGCCTCTTTTTAATTATGCAAATTTTAAATTGGTTTTAAATGATTGGGGTTTTAATATGACTTGGGCCAAATCTGTTTAATTCTGTTTTACTTTGTTTTTAAATTTTGTATTTATGTGTTTTTACTGTTTGGCTGTTCACCGCCCTGAGTCCTTCGGGAGTAGGGCGGTATATAAATTAAATAAATAAATAAATAAATTAGGTGCACGTGTAAATATCATGCTAGGACTTTTTTTGGGATAGGTCTTATTTTGAGGAAAACAGGGTAGGAGGAGGAAGGAACCTTAGGTATGTTTTACTGCTTGTAAGTTATCTATAACAATAACGGCGGGATCAAAATAAATTTAAATAAATATGTTCCTTCACATAACCCCACTTGTGATTTTGAGAAATAATGTGTGTGTAGATAGAATGGTGGACAAAGACTCATTTGGGCTTGGAAGCTCAGTAGAGTTGGCCTGGTTAGATTTTGGATGGGAGAAAAAGTCCATGAGGTCATCAAGAATTAAGTTTCACCCAAAAAAAAAAAAAAGAGATTTTACTTTCTTTGGAATCGATCAATTTGAAATCAGTGACACCTAGTCAGGAACAGATGGAGAAGCATTTGGTTGAGCTGGAGAGGGAGTAAGCCGTTTGTAACAATAGTAGAAGGAGACTTTCCAACTATAACTACTAGCAGGCAGGCAGGCCAACAGACATTATTGCATAAGTGTACAGTCGCTTATGCAACTGGTACTGCCCCACCTAAGATCAGGAGACAGGTAGTAGCAGATGGCGAGAGAACATAGGGCATAGAACAGTGTTGGCAAACCTTTTCGACACGGAATGCCAAAACGGGAGCGTGTGCGCGCGCCCTGGAAACCAGAAGAGCAGCCGCCCGGTGTTCATGCATGTGCCAGGAAGATCATCTTCTGGTTTCCAATGCAGCCACCTGGTTTTCCGGTTTGTGGCGCATATGCACATGCGAAGACCAGCTGGCCAGTGCATAGGCATGTGCCAGAAACTAGAAGATCATCTTCCTTGCGCAATGCATGAGTGCCAGGCGGCTACTCTTACGGTTTCTGGCGCTCCTGCGCACATGAAGACCAGCCGGCCGGCGCGCCAGAATCCGGAAGAGAAACGGGCGATGCTTCCACCTCCGGCACGTGTGCCATAGGTTCGCCATCACTGACATCACAGAATAATAGAGTTGGAAGCGACCAACCCTAACTCCAACTCTTCTAGTCCAACCTCCTACTCAAGCAAGAGACCCCATATCATTTCAGGCAAATGGTTGTCCAGTCTCTTCTTAAAAGCCTCCAGTGATGGAGCACCCATAAAGGCAAGCTGTTCCATGGACCATTGGGAGAGAAGAGTTAAGCAGGGTCCTTCTTAGCAATTTTTTAAAAATGACCCTTTAGTCCAGTGGCGGAATTCAAATTTGTTTACTACCAGTTCTGTGGGCGTGGCAGGAGAAGGATACTACAAAATCCCCATTCCCTCCCCGCCCCTGAGGGAAGGATATTGCAAAATCTCCATTCCCACCCCACTGGGGCCAGCCAGAGATGGTATTTGCCAGTTGTCTGATCTATTCAAAATTTCCGCGACCGGTTCTCCAGTTCTCTGGTTCTTCCCGGTTTGGTCCGGTTCGGCCGAGCCGGTGGCGGTGACGATATGATGTCACCGAACGGGTTCTCCCCCCTGCCCTCCCACCGCCCCCCCCCACGTTATTCTTACCTTTTATTTGGCCCCACCCCCAATCTATTGCTGCCTCCTGAGTCCCAGCTGATGACTAGAGGGAAAAAAACTGTTTAAACTCTTGCCGCGGGGCTTCAAAGGGCCCTCCTACAGCTGATCAGTGTTAAAAGCAAACAAATGAGTCGGTTCGTAAGTGCGAGGACCGGTCGTAAGTGCAAGGAGCTTCCAGAAATGACTCTGACCAGTTAGCCACACCCACCTAGTCACATGACCTCCAAGTCACACCCACAAAATAAGCCACGCCCACAGAACCAGTAGTAAAAAAATTTAGAACCCACCCCTGTCCAGAACCTGTCAGGACCTGCTGAATAGCAACCCTGCTTTAATCCTTTTATTTGGGGTGGAGTCAGAGTGACTGGATGGAGCTGAGCTGGATGGAGCGTTTACTGTCTGGATGCCCTTCCTGACGCCTACCCTCAGTTCACAGCAGATATTTTCTCTTTGCGCCCTAATAGAGAAACATCTGCCGCCACCTAGGATTGAACTTTCAATTTTCTGAGTGGAAAGCGAGTGTCTTCACCTCTAGGCCACCGAGCCGCTCCAGGCTCCTTCCTAGCAATACTCAGAATATGTCTTTAGTGATGCAACTGGTTGCTTGAGTTTAGCAAGATTTCTTTCTACAGGTGAGGAACAATTAAAGGAAACTGCTTAGAAATGACTCTCCGTATCTTTCTTGGCTCTGGAGGACTTACAGAATTTGCATTAGGGATAGTATCTGCAGTGAAGTTGCCACCCAACCATCAGCTGTTCTTAAGAAGGATGAATAACTAAGCAACTAATAGTTGATTTGGGGTGAAAAACAACATATAAGAATTGTTCAAGATGCCAAGTTTTTTTTTCCTTTTTGTCTGCCAATTGTTGGGCGTCTCGTACTGAGCCCAAGCAAAATGAATAAGGGCTATTTATGTTTTCTCAGGAGAGCAATCAAAACTCTATTATTAGAAGAAAAGCACAGCAGTTACGCTCTTAATGTGCCAAAGCAGTTCTTCCTTCGGAGCTTTCAAACCCTGTTAATTCAGGCTTACTGTTGCAAAAGGAGAACTAAAGAGACCTTTCGCGCAGTGATTCATGGCAAGATATTTTTAACCCCGCTACTATTACCAGGAGTCCTCAACTTTATCCTGAGCCTTATTTTCAAAACTGAAAGACTGATAACACACAAGCCACACTCAAACTACTCTGATTCTCTGGGTTTTGCAAACTATTTTTATTTATTTATTTATTTTGGTACCCAGATAGCATTTGCTTCCTTGAATCATGTACAGCTAGTCCTTCTTGATGAGAGAGAAAATATAGTTTACTAAGTTTTGCCTGTTCCCTCCAGGTGGCTGAAATGACCATTGTATGGCTACGGTGTTATTCATTTACATTAGCCAGATATTTTGTGATATTCAGAAACAGGAAACAAAGACAAATTCCTTGTGTGTCCAATCAATCACAGAATCTTCTCTTCTCTTCTCTTCTCTTCTCTTCTCTTCTCTTCTCTTCTCTTCTCTTCTCTTCTCTTCTCTTCTCTTCTCTTCTCCTCTCCTCTCCTCTCCTCTCCTCTCCTCTCCTCTCCTCTCCTCTCCCCTTCCCTTTCCCCTCTCCCCTCTCCCCTCTCCCTTCTCCTCTCCCCTCCCCTCCCCTACTCTACTTCTACTTCTACTTCTACTTCTACTTCTACTTCTACTTCTACTCTACTCTACTCTACTCTACTCTACTCTACTCTACCCTACCCTACCCTACCCTACCCTACTAGGGACGTGGTGGCTCAGTGACTGAGCTTGTCAATCAGAAGGTCAGCTGTTTAGCAGTTCAAATCCCTAGTGTCGTGTAGCGGGGTGACCTTCCGTTACTTGCCCCAGCTTCTGCCAACCTAGCAGTTCGAAAGCATGTAAAAAAATGCAAGTAGAAAAATAGGGACCACTTTGGTGGGAAGGTAACAGCGCTAAACAGTGCTTTGGACAGTGCTGGCTCTTCAGCTTAGAAATGGATATGAGTACTGTCCCTAGAGCCGGAAACAACTAGCACGCATGTGCAGGGGAATGTTTTACCTTACCCTACGCTACGCTACCCTACTCTACCCTACTCTGTTCTACTTCTATTCTCCCCTGCCCTGCCCTGCCCTGCCCTGCCCTGCCCTGCCCTGCCCTGCCCTGCCCTGCCCTATACTATACTATACTATACTATACTATACTATACTATACTATACTATCCTTTCCTATCTGGAAAAGCACTGATTCTAAGAAATCAAAAAGACTTACTTGGTGCCTGATCAATTAATAGTTCTGTGCTTCCTAATTTTATGTATATCTCAATCTCCAACTCAAGTCTCTGTCCTTATCTATCTACCCACCCAGTCCCCCTTTTCTCGCTCTAACTCTCTATGCGATGGATTGTGCATACAAAGAAGGAGGTGGTATGATGGACTATAGTGAAACAGTGTTTCCCAGGGTGTGGGGGGGAGCACCTTTCAAGGAGTGTGTGTGTGAGACAAGAGGCAGCACAGCCTGGGGCTAGATAGGAGGCAGAGGAAGTGAGTCAGGATAGCCGCTTCCTTGAATCTCCCAGGTTATATCTGTTAGATCGGGAGTCGCAAGGGTTTAGTCTGGCAAGATTCTGTCTACTGGGTCTGAGCAGATAAACAACTGAATGTTGGCTCGATTGTTCAATTCAGTGTTTCTCAACTTCAGCAAGTTGAAGGCATTTGGACTTTGACTCCCAGAATTCCTCAGCCAGCATGGCTGCCTGGGGAATTCTGGGAGTTGAAGTCCACCCATCTTCAACCTTGCCCAAGTTGAGAAACACCATTCTATGTCATTCTCGGGGTGGGTTCTGACACTCAACCTCTCTATCTAAAAATGTTAAAATTAAACCAGGTGAGAAATGATTGTACCTTGCATAAAACTATTGTTTCCATTTTATTTTCAGGTGGTTTATTTCAAGGTAGCTACATGCCCCCCTGTCTTTGAAATTGTTTGTCTTCCACTAGTAAGTCCGTTCATTGTTCCTTGGCATTGTTCTTGTGAAGGTCTCTGTTGCAATGTGTTCTCCCTGTATGCGGGGTGGGAGGGTGGGTGGGTGGATGGATAATTTTATTATGAAACAAAGTCATGGGTCCACCCAATTCATCACAGTGACTCCGGGTGGGCTTACAACAGGGTGTCAGGTTTCGAGGTCGTCTCAAATAAATTGCATTTCAAACAAAGTCTTTGAAGGAAAACTCCTATTTATTAAGCACGACATTCTAAAATCCAACTCCATCGAAGCCAACACTGACTTCCAGACCCAAAACCCTCCCTTTCCATTCCCCACTCCCCTGCACTCATTGGCCATCTTCCAAGTCATTCTACCCCTAATCTACTGCTCCAGCTCAAAAGAATTTCCCCCCTCCCATCCCATCTCCTAGGGGATATTATCTCCAGGGAAAATAAGTAGGTGAAAAGTCAAACGTCCCTTTCCAGACGCCTCCCTTCTTCTTCTTATGTCAGCACTAGAGTAAATGCAGCTTGAAGTGCTGACACAGGGGCTCCCAACCCCCGGTTTGTGGACCAGCACTGGTCCCCAGCATGCCAGCAACTGGCCTATGCAAACAAGCGAAGCCCTGCCCACAGGATGCAGGCTGCGTAAAAAAACACGCCCACTCCGGTCCATGGAAAAAAAAAAACCTTTCTCCATGGAACCAGTCCCCGGTGCCCCCAAAGTTGTGGGCTGCTGGCTTACAACATTAAAAATTCCACAATTGAAGAACCCATAACTCCCCCTCCCCAAACTCCCCCCATCGGCAGCAACCACAAAATCATAATGAGACTGAGAATATCATTTGTATATTTAGCTGTGTTTGTATTCCTTGCTGGCATATGGTAAGCTCCCAATTCTTACACTCTATTTTTACCCAGAAGCAAGGATGGAAGCATGTTTTTCTAGAGATCTGCAGTTATTTGCGAAATTTTTGTGTGTGTGTGTGTGTGGGTGCTGCTCTTAAGATTCTGGACAGATCCCTCTAACGCAGGCAGCGATAGAGATGCATGAATTACGTGATCATTTCAGAACAAAAGGTTTCATGTCGACCGACTCTCCTCGCACGAGTGGCTAAACATGTTTAGAGCAGACGAGCTTGTAGATATCCTGTGTCCCAGTTCAGGTAGTCCTTGACTTACAACAGTTCACTTAGTGACCGAAGTTACAATGTGATTTAAGGAGCATTTTAGGCGCTTATAACCATAGCAGCATCCCCACTGTCATGTGATCAAAATTCAGATGGCTTGGCAACTGATTCAAAGATATGACAATCACAGTGTCCCAGCATTATGTAATCCCTTTTCAGACGAGCTATGGGGAAGCCAGGTTCACTCTTCACAACCGGGTTACTCGCTTACCCACTGCAATTGAAATCACTTAACAACCGTGGCAAGAAAAATCGTAAAAATGGGACAAAGCTCACTTCACAAATGTCTCATTTAGCAACGGAAATTTTGGGAGTCAATTGTGGTTGTTAAGTTGAGGACTGCCTGTACACCTGTTCCTGGGTGGGCTCATTTTGCCCAATTTCTGTAATGAGGCCGAACCATTTTAGTACACATGATTTGTTTTGACACTTAAAGGTGGATTCACCTTATAAGAAGTACATTGCGTGTATCTTCCCTAGACCATACATTCATTTTTATTAATTTATTTCTATACCGCCCTTCTCCTGAAGGACTCAGGGCCGTGTACAGCCTGATTAAAAGCACAAAGACAGACAAAATTTAAAAATAATTAAAATTATTAAATAATTGGCTCAGTTATAAAACCCCCAAATTTAAAATCCCACATTTAACACCAATTAAAATCTTTACATTGATAGCCCGGCCTGGCGGAACAACAAGGTTTTGAGGACACAGCGAAATACCCGGAGGTCGGAGATCTTACGCACTTCCGGGGGCAGTTCATTCCACAGGGCTGGGGCTCCCACAGAGAAGGCCCTCCCCCTGGGTGTCGCCAGCCGACATAACTTGGCTGATGGCACCCTAAGGAGACCCTCTCTGTGGGAGCGGACTGGCCGGTGGGAGGCTACTGGTGGCAGAAGACGGTCTCGAAGGTACCCAGATCCAATACCATGGAGCGCTTTAAAGGTGGTAACCAGCACCTTGAATCGCACCTGGAAGACCCCTGGGAGCCAGTGCAGCTCGCGCAGGAGGGGTGTCACGTGGGCACGACCAGTTGGCCTTTTTCATGCTGTGTGTATTTATCACACAGGAGAAGAAGCAGAAAGTTGCCTGGTGCGTTGCTTTAACATATTCTACTCAGTTAATCACACTGCTTCCCAATCTGTCTCCCATCAGTTGTTTTTCTACATACACCCACACACAACCACCACCACTACTACTACGAGCCACCAAATGTCCTTGGTGGGTATGAAGTTCTCTTTTCAGGATAAGAATTTGGATCCTCCAGTGGTTGCTATTCCTAGTACCCAGAGGTCGGCTTCACGTAATTGAACAACCGGATCGCCCAGAATCGAAAACGTAAGCGCGCGCATTCACGCTCGCTTAACTTGCATGCGTGTGCCTTGCACATATGCACGCTGCGTCAAAAACGGCGATTGTATAAGATGGGAGAGCGCCAAGACAGGTGGGCAGGCCCAGCTACTGGCTATAACCAGTTTGCCAAAACCGGTCCGAACCGGCTGAATCCCAACCCTGCTAGTACCCTTCACTTTGTACTGTAGAAAGTTAGCACCCAACCCTCTCCTAGAAGAATGAAATATTTTGAGAAATATTAAAAAGGCAGAATATTATATTTCCCTAAAGGAGAAACATGCTGTTGGAAAGCAGCCCCCACCTTTTGTTAATAGCCCTAGCAGGACTGGGCCAGTCTATCTACAAGACAAAAGATCTTCAGCTCCAGGGTGATGGGATTATCCTTCAGGGCAAAGCCATTCAGCCACAATAGGAATTACCCAACAAGCCCCTTCATTGCATCACCCAGCAAGCTTCAACCAATCCTAGGACACAGACAGCCTACAAAGTTAGCCATAACCCCTGCATAGCTCCCTGGGAGTCTGACAACAACCAATAGAATACATTTCTTGAACAGGAACAGGAAGCTCAAGGGCAAGGCCCAAGAGAGGATATAAATACCACTCTCTCTCTCCACTCCATGTGGTCAGCTACCCAGAATCACACATGCTTGGTGGTTTTGCTTCACCATTAAACCATCTTTCCAATCAGCCTCCATGTTTCCAGTGTCTCCCGGCTTGGAACTGAACCAGATGAATATTTCTCCCAGCAGTACCATGTTGGGTAGGGTCATTAGACCATGTGTGCCCATCCCTGACTTTTCCCCCTCCCCTCCCTAAGGGTTTGGTACGCATCTTTTGCAGACTTGTGGGTTCCCAAATAGGCAGATGCATTCCCTTGGTGTATTATTAGTGCTGTTTTGGAGACGTCAGTAGGAGTGCTTGCAACCTGACTGTAAATAGAGAGTGATTCACCATAAAGCAAATCCGAAATGGTCTTCTTAAAAAGGGGGAAAAAAACTTCTGCTGTTTGCTAATAGCAATTGTAAGATAACCTCAGGCTAAGTGCTGGAATCCTTGACGTCCTGCACAGCCAAGTTTCAATTTAAGGTCAACGTCTGAAAAAGCATATATATATATATATATATATATATGCATATATATATGCTTTTTCAGACGTTGACCTCAGGGGTGGGTTCTAAATTTTTTTTACTACCGGTTCTGTGGGCGTGGCTTATTTTGTGGGTGTGGCTTGGAGGTCATGTGACTAGGTGGGCGTGGCTAGCTGGTCAGAGTCATTTCTGGAAGGTCCTCTCACTTACGACCAGTCCTCGCACTTACGACCCGACTCATTTGTTTGCTTTTAACACTGATCAGCTGTAGGACGGCCCTTTGAAGCCCCGCGGCAAGAGTTTAAACAGTTTTTTTCCCTCTAGTCATCAGCTGGGACTCAGGAGGCAGCAATAGATTGGGGGTGGGACCAAATTAAAGGTAAATAACGTGGGAGGGCGGGGGGGAGAACCGGTTCGGTGATGTCATATCGTCACCGCTACCGGCTCGACCGAACCGGACTGAACCGGGAGGAACCCACCACTGGTTGACCTTAAATTGAAACTTGGCTGTGCAGGACGTCAAGGATTCCAGCAATTTATATCTTGCCTTTCTACTAAAGAATGATTCCGTAGAGAGCCAGGGTACTGTTGTCAGGCCCCAAATCAAGAACAACATGTGTTAATTCTTCCGGTCTGTTGTTTCTTGTTTCACATCAATAGACAAAACCATGCCAGACTAAAGCCTCAACCATGGAGTCCTTGGTATTCTCTGAGTTTGCTTGTTTTCTTGGGAATGTTTCATTACCCAGCTAGGTAACATCATCAGTGCTAGAAAGGAGTGGAGTTTGCTGCTGGTTCATATACAAGTGGCTTGCCCTGTCAGTGTTGGTGGGAGTGGTCATGGTTGTCCCAAAGGTGTTTTTTTCAAGGGACAACTGGACTTTCTGGTTTTTCTTTGAAGACGTTTCGCTTCTCATCCAAGAAGCTTCTTCAGCTCTGACTGGAAGATGGGGAATGGAAGGATTGATACTCCTTGCAGACAGCTGGTCATTTGCATCCTTTTAGAGAGTCATTGAGGCCACCTGAAAGTTCATCTGTGTCCTCAGGGTCACCTAAGTAGTGCAAATGGACGTGGAGCCTTCTTGAAACTGTTGAAAGGACTGTGTCGTAGACTGGAAATAAATTATGTTGTATTTTTCCCCTCTGCTGAGAGAGGACTGTTCAATTTTGACCTACATACCTCTTTGACCGCTCTTTCAAACCAGTGGTCTTCTCTGTCCAAAAAGTGAACTTTGCTGTCTTCAAACGAGTGGCCTTTGTCTTTTAAATGCACATGGACTGTTGAATCATGTCCTGATGGGCTTGTTCTCCTATGTTATGCCATGCGATCCTGAAGTGGTTGTTTTGTTTCCCCAATGTACATATCTGCACATGGCTCACTGCATTGTACTGCATACACCACGTTGCTCAGTTTGTGTCTGGGTGTTTTATCCTTGGGGTGGGCAAGCTTCTGCCTTAGTGTCTTCTTGGGTTTGAAATGTGCATGTATGTTGTGGTGGTTCCTTGATTAGGCTGCTTGATTGATTGTTTGAATGAGTTGGTAGTTCCTTGATTGGTGAATTCTTTACCACTTGATTGTTGATCTGGTGCATGGGTGTCAAGCTTGCCGCATCACATTGCCGTCATGTGACGATTCACGATTCCATTCACGGAGCTGGGGTGGGCATGGCCTGAGTGTGATGCATCTGGCCCATTGGCCACCAGTTTGACACCCCTGATCTAGTGTTAATCTTGGTGTTAATCTCTGTTTATGTAGATGTGGATTGCTGACAAGGAGGTGTTTTGGTTTTTTTGTTTTTTGTTTGCTTTTTAGTTGTTGTTTTTTTAAATTTGATTTATATGCCGCCCTTCTCCGGAGACTCAGGGCGGCTTACAATGCATTAGGCAATAGCCTTCATCCTTTTGTATATTTATACAAAGTCAGCTTATTACCTCCACAACTGGGTCCTCAATTTACCTACCTTAGAAAGGATGGAAGGCTGAGTCAACCTTGAGCCTGGCGAGATTCGAACCTGCAATAATTGCAGATAGCTGGTCTTAATAACAGGGTGCTTTAGATCACTGTATTACCAAGGCTCTTTTTTGTCTTTTTTACCAAGTTGTCTGTTTTGAATTGTATGTAGATATTGTTTATGTGCAGGGGTGAAATCCAGCAGGTTCTGACAGGTTCTGAAGAACCGGCAGCGCAAATTTTGAGTAGTTCACAGAACCGGCAAATACCACCTCTGGCTGGCCCCAGAGTGGGGTGGGAATGGAGATTTTGCAATATCCTTCTCCCAGGAGTAGGGTGGGAATGGAGATTTTGCAGTATCTTTCCCCTGCCATGCCCACCAAGCCACACCATGACCACAGAACCAGTAGTAAAAAAAAAAATTGGATTTCACCGCTGTCTATGTGCCTGTCGATAACTGATTTGTCTGGGTGCCAGGCCTCCAGGAATTCTCTAGCATTTTTTGGACTTGGCTTGGTCTAGAACAGGAGTCTCCAACCATTGGCAACTTTACAACTTGTGGACTTCAACTCCCAGAATTCCTCAGCCAGCGCATGCGCATGCACTGGCTGAGGAATTCTGGGAGCTGAAGTCCACAAGTCATAAAGTTGCCAATGGTTGGAGACCCCTGGTTTAGAATCCTCACAGTTTCCCAGTTGAAATTATGGTTAAGTCGATTCCATGTGTTATGCAATGAAGGAGTTTTCATAATGTATTCTGTCTGTGTCTGTTGTTGGATGTGTCTAGTGTTGTTCTTCTACCTCTTTGGCAGCCCTCCTTCAGTATATTATGATTCTTGCATATTTCTCTCAAGACGACCTTCCTTACTCTACACCACTGATGGCTAATCTTTATGCTGTCGTGTGCCAAAAGCGGGCGGAGCACGGGGTGGTGGTGTTTGTGCGCGAGCATGCCCACACCCATATTTCAATGCCCCCACGTGCCCATGCATGCATGCATACTCCTCCCCCTCCCCCGCACCCTGTTGAAGCCTCCAGAGGCCAAAAACGGCCCATTTCCAAACTTCCGGTAGGTCCGCTTTTTGCCCTCCCCAGGCTCCAGAAGCTTTCTTGGAGCCTGGAGAAGGCGAAAACGGCCTCTCCCCCCCGCCCCCGGGAGCCTTCCAGAGCCCGGAAATGCCTTCCCAGACACTCCGTGCAAGCCCTGTGTCAAGCTTCGTTGTTATCTCCAAATAAATGAATTTCCAAACGCCCGATCTTTGAGGCGTTCTTGAGGTGATTCTTACCTGGCATCCAAAATGGGCCGCGTGGAGACTCCTGGGAGGGGAGTGGGCGGGGCCATCTGAAAAGCGCGCTGGAGCTGAACTAGGGCAACGGCTCACGTGCCCGCAGATATGGCTCCACGTGCCACCTGTGGCACCCGTGCCATAGGTTCGCCATCATGGCTCTACACCATCAGCCATAAAAGCTGTGACAGGAAGTCTATTTTTCATTCCACTTCTTCTGTCCACCTTTTTTCCCTCAGAGGACTAGCTATGGAAATATATTAGTTTTAGGTTCTCTCCGCCGTGAGCCAGAGTGAGTTTAATCCTGTGTTACAAGATCTGCTCGAGGGCAGATTTAGCCCCTGGGGATTCATTAACTAAAGAAAAGTTGACTTTTTATTTAGTTTCCTTCACCATTTTAAAGTGAGTTTGCGGAACAAGCTCATTTTATGGGAATGTTTTCTTTCTCTGAGACTAGAGACAGACGATGTACATTGATACTATCCTCATTTCCTAGGACTAGGTGAACTTCACAGTGGAGCCAAGAACTGAGGTTCAGATCTCCCCATTTAAGACTGAAATTCTAAACATGTTTTACTTTACTTATTATCTATCATCAGTGCTAGAAGGGACTAGGGTTTGCTCTTAGAAGAATAGACTACATTAGATTAGAGTAGACTAGACTAGACTAGACTAGACTAGACTAGACTAGGAATAGAATGTAGAATGTAGAGAGTAGAGTAGAGTAGAATAGTATATAGAATATAGAGAATAGAGTATAGTAGAATAGAATAGAATAGAATAGAATAGAATAGAATAGTATAAAATAAAATAAAATATAGAATAGAGAGAATAGAGAGTAGAGTACAATAGAATAGTATATAGAATATAGAGAGTAGAGTAGAGTGAATAGAATAGAATAGAATAGGAATAGAATGTAGAATGTAGAGAGTAAAGTAAATAGTATATAGAATGTAGAGAATAGAGTAGAATAGAATAGAATAGTATGAAATAAAATATAGAATAGAGAGAATAGAGAGTAGAGTAGAATAGAATAGTATAGTATATAGAATATAGAGAGTAGAGTAGAGTAGAGTAGAGTAGAGTAGAATAGAATAGAATAGAATAGAATAGAATAGAATTCTTTCTTGACCAAGTGTGCCTAGATACACAAGGAATTTGTTTCCGGTGCGTAAGCTCTCAAAGTACATCCAAGAATAGTGTAGTAGTCTGTTTTTTTCTATATAAAGCATAAAGTCCCTTTAACTATGAAAAGGATTTCTTTTACAATGGGTCTACATTTGATACAGAATAATACAAGTGGAAGGGACCTTGGGGGTCTTCTAGACCAACCCCCTGCTCAACCAGGAGACTTTATATCATCCTAGACAAGTGGATGTCCAATCTTTTTTTTTTTTAAAAAAAAAAACTCCAATGATGGAGACAAGCCGTTCCAATGGTGAATTGTTCTCACTGTCAGGAAATTTCTCCTTAGTTCCAGGTTGCTTCTCTCCTTGATTAGTTTCCATCCATTGTTTCTTGTCCTGCCTTCAGGGGCTTTGGAGAATAGCTTGACTTGTCTTTTCCTTTCTGTGACTTGGAAGACTGCTATCATGGGTAGAAGAAATATTCATGGTGGTTTTAAAATATCCCTTTACTTTTTTTAAAAAAAAAGTATTTAAAATACTTCATTTCCAATTCAAGTATTGTGTCCATTATCTGCAGCCAGTTATTCTGATGTTCTCTCCCTTCAATGAGATTAAAACTTTTCCGGCATTTTGATAAAACTCTGGATTTGCCACAGACAGACCGAGGAAAAAATCCCTGTTGTTTTTAAGCAGCACCATAGGCTCAAAATCCATCCTGTTATACTTCTCCCTCCTGTTAGTTTTGTTCAGCCTGCAAGGATGGTTTCACAGTTTCCCTTATTCCAGTCGTAACAACAACTAAAACATAAATTAGCTGCTGGAAAAATATGGATAGAATGAAACTTTTCTTAATGTGTTATAATGAAAAGAAATTAAAGTATAGTTGATTTCATTTTCTGTTCATTGAAAAAAATAATTCCTGCCCACTAGATGGCTTTAATCAGTTCCATATCTATAATATGCAGGTAATTAGTGGTCTTTAGTATTATGGGATTCCAAATATCATCAAATTCCAAATTGTCCTTCCCAATTGCTAAAGGAAGTATTTCTGTCCATCTGTCCATCCATCCATCCATCCATCCATCCATCCATCCATTATCAATCATCTATCATTCATATACTTATGTATCTACCTATTCTCTCTCTCTCTCTCTCTCTCTCCCTCCCTCCCTCCCTCCCTCCCTCCCTCCCTCCCTCCCTCTCCCTCTCTCTCCTATTACCTAGCTGTCAACTATCTATCTACTTGTCTATCGTATTTACCTATTTGGCTATTATCTACTTACCTAAGTAGGTAGATATCTAGGTAACTTATCTATCTATCTATCTATCTATCTATCTATCTATCTATCTATCTATCTATCTATCTCTCCATCTATCTATCTCTCCATCTATCTATCTCTCCATCTATCTATCTCTCCATCTATCTATTGCAATCTACTTATAATCTACCTACCTAGCTATCTACTTATTATCTATCTATCATCAATCTACTTACTTACCTATTGTCTGTCTGTCTGTCTGTCTGTCTGTCTGTCTGTCTGTCTATCTATCTATCTATCTATCTATCTATCTATCTATCTCAATCTACTTATAATCTACCTACCTAATTATCTACTTATTATCTATCATCAATCTACTTACTTACCTATTGTCTGTCTGTCTGTCTACCTATTATCTATCTATTCAATTAACTAGTTGTCATCTGTTTATCTACTTATCTACCTACTGACTTGGCTATCATCTATCTACCTAGCTATCTACATAGCTGCCTACCTACCCATAGTAATCTATTTATAATCTAACTTCCTAGTTATCTATTTATCATCTATCATGTATCTATCACCTTTAACTATCATTTATATATCTATCTTTGTCTGTCTCTCTCACATATCTATCTATCTATCTACCTCTCTCTCTCTCTCTCTCTATCTATCTATCTATCTCTCTCTCTCTCTATCTATGTTATGTTTATCATTGGATTTTCCTGACTTTTCCATAATAACTGACAAGCTTAATTCGGTAGGATGCATACACATTTCCTGCAAATAACAGAAACTTTTCACTCCTGGCTTTCTAGACTCAATATACTTCCCCTAATCACATTATAGTATTATTGATGAAAGAGACACTTTCAGTGTCTTTCTTGCTTCTTGGTGCATCTACAATATTAAACATTTAATTTACACCAGAAAGTTTTTTCAAAAGGCATTCCATGAGTTCTGAACCCTAGTTCTATAAAGTTGTTGAATATAAAATGAAATAGGAATCATGCTTGGATCTTAATCCCTTTCCATATGGACCAATCTTTTAAAACCTTTTCTATTAGAAATCTGACTTCCCTTGAATGAATTTTTGAAAAAAAAGCTTTTTTTTAAATGTGTGTGGAAGGAGAAAATAAAATGCTACGTTGTGTTTGATGTACGCAGAATTTTATGCGTGAAGATTTCAATGTGTCAACGTAAGTTTGGGAAAAAAATAAATTTTAACTAGTGTTAAGTAAAAAAAAAATATTGTTCCCAGCTTGGTTAAGAGAAGTAACCAATCCACTTGGTGTTATTTAGTGTTTTATATTAAAATGATTAACAATGTTTTGCCATGCAGAGCAAAAGCAATTGAAAAGTTTATTGGCTGTGATAAGTGCTTAATCTTACTCTTAATTGCCTTTTTTAGTTTTGCATATATAGCTCTGATTATGTACTAATATTTATTATAGAAGTGATCTGTATTCATGTGCCCACTGATAAAATAGCCCTTGTTGATAAAACACAAGAAGATGCTTTGCTTCTTGCTATTTGATGTCGACCCCTTCACTATTGTCCTTTGAAGACTCCAGAAAATTTTATCAGTTCATTGTTGGCTTTGCTAGCACTGATGATGTTACCTAGTTGGGTAATGAAACTTCTGCAAGAAAACAACCAACCTCGGAGAGCACCAGGGACCCTGCAGTTCAACCCTGAGCTACAAATTGTTGTGACCTAGGCTTACTGAGTCACTGCAAGACACAATTAGTCCCAAATAAACCTATTTTATTGTAACAGCTGTGAATTACGTTTATTCCCAGCTGAGTCCCAATTAGTTGCAAAACAAGTCCTTCGGAAGAAGTCCTTTGGGATAATCACCAACCTTTATCTTCTTTGACACCCTGCCAAAGGCCTTACTTGGCAAAGCCCCACGAAGTTCAGAAACAAAAAGAGATGCCGATTGGAAGCAGAGTTAGCAATGTTGCTTTCCTGCAAAAGGCCCCAAGTGCCTTTGTTTCTTTTTTAAGATTTATGGGAGGGGCCAATCATCTCCTGGCCTTACTGCTGAGTCGTCCCTTTTGCTTTAGCTGCTCTTGCCTTCTGGCAGCTCTGCGCATGTGTGCACTAGGAACAGGCTCCTCCTGTTCCTCTACCTCTCTGCTGTCCGACTCTGGGGACTCCGGAGTCCGCGCATCACTCCCAGATGGCCCTGGCCCCATCTCTGCCTCTGATGCAGAGCCCACGTCTGGGCCTTCCCCAGACTCCAGGCCTGGCCCATGTTCCTCCCCAGCCTCCTCACTGTCCAACTTCGCTGCCAGCTCTGCAGGCTGCTGGCGGACCACAACACAAATGTTCATTTTTTTTGCCTAAATTCCCTCAAATGTTATTTCCTACTTAAGTTTAATGAACCAACAGGATTTTTTTTTCCCCCGTGGGTCATTCCCACTTAATTCAGAAAAGATAGCAATAGCAATAGCACTTTTATACTGCTTCACAGTGCTTTTACAGCCCTCTCTAAGCGGTTTACAGAGTCAGCCTATCGCCCCCCAACAATCTGGGTCCTCACTTTACCCACCTTGGGAGGATGGAAGGCTGAGTCAACCTTGAGCGTGGTGAAATCTGAACTGCCAAATTGCAGGTAACCGGCAGTCAGCAAAAGTAGCCCGCAGTACTGCATTCTAACCACTGTGCCATCACGGCTCAAGATGCTACCAGATTCGTTCTATCATGTCTAGATTGAAATATAGCAATAACAATAGCATTTAGGCTTATATACTGCTTCATGGCAGTATATAAGGGTGGTTTAAAATGTAGGTTTTATTTGCATGTTGCCCCCAACAATCTGGCTCCTCATTATACCAATCTTGGAAGGTTGGAAGACCAAATCAATCTTTGGGTCCCTAAGGATCAAACTTCAAGTTATGGGCAATTGAAAGTAGAATAACAGAGTTGGAAGGGACCTTGGAGGTCTTCTAGTCCAATCCCCAGCTCAGGCAGGAGATCCTATACCATTTCAGACAAAATGGTTGTCCAATCATTTCTTAAAAACCTCCAATATTGGAGCACCCACAACTTCTGAAGACAAGTCGTTCCACTGATTGATTTTTCTAACGGTCAGGACATTTCTCCTTAGTTCTAGGTTGCTTCTTTCCTTGATTAGTTTCCATCCATAGCTTCTTGTCCTGCCTTCAGGTGCTTTGGAGAATAGCTTGAACCCCACCCTTCTTTATGCAACTCCTGAGATATTGGAAGACTGCTATCATGTCTCCCCTAGTCCTTCTTTTCATTAAACTAGATCAGGGGTTGGCCACCTTAAACACTCAAATAGCCACAAAGGTCCTAACTGGAAGCCCCCGTTCAATTCTGGAGCCAACCGGAAGTCTGGTTTCCCCATCATAGTTTCCTCTTAGTGCAGCGTCCTTTTTCCTCTGCTGACCGGAAGTCCGATTCCCCCACCATAGAGTCTCCTCCTAGCACGGCTTCCTTTTTCCTCTACCTGTCCTAACCGAAAGCCCTATCAATTGTGGAGCCGACCAGTAACAGGGAGCCGCAGCAAAGGGATGAAAGAGCCACATGTGGCTCCAGAGCAGCAGGTTGCTGACCCCTGAACTAGACATACCCGATGTCCTGTCCCCAACCACATGCACATACACATCAACAGACGTTCAAGAGTTAAAGACCAAACCAGCCGGCAAAATCCTTTTCATTATGATAACGGAACTTGGCAACAACCTAGTGGCTGCCTGCCAAGAGTTTATTATTTACAAAGAGGAGAGATAACTTCTCCCCACTTCTGGTACATCAAAAGAAACAGCTCAATAATTACGGAGTCAATCAAGTCCAGAGATAATCCAGCAAAGTCTATAGCAAAAGTCCGGCAATGCAGAATGGCGTGGAAGCTTTCAGCTTTGTTCGTCACAAGGTTTGACTGGCCACCACGCTCCCTTTTATATCCTGTGGGGTGTGGTCCAGTGACTCAGCCTAATCTCGGGCACGTCTTTTCTTCTGTTGTGCGCGTTTATCTCTGCGACGCTGGCGTGGATCCAGCCAAGACTCATTACCCTCATCACTGTCCATCTGTGGCTGCGTGGACGTGCTTGGCCCCGGCCCTATCTCTTGCCCTTCGGCGGACACCGAAGGCATTGCCAGAGAGGAGGGTCCTGGAGAGGGAGGCCTTGCCAACTCCTCTCCTTCACTCTTGGAGTCCTCTCCTGCCGATGACACAGATAACGGAGCCACAACACCCAATTCCTGCAACCGTTCTTCATTAGTTAGCCTGCAATACTGCACTTTAACCACTTCACCAAGGGCTACGTGATACAGAGATATATCATGTTCAGCCAAATGTACTGAAAATCCACAAAACAGGCCAAGAAACTGGCACAGCTACAAAGGGGCCTCATTATTTTTTTTTTTAAGCTAAAT
>JAKOOJ010000025.1:7605054-7920054 GCA_022577455.1 Arizona elegans | reverse complement strand
CTTTGAGAAATCTACATGCCTCGGAGTTTTTGCTTGCCATGGATCTATTACCTGGAACCCTGACATCTTGCCCAGAAATTCTGGGCTCAATTTGTGGTCGTAAGTCGAGGACTGTCTGTTCTTGTCCAATGTGAACAAATTGTTTCGCCTCAACAAAGCTAAGGTCCTTCCCTCATTCACAGTGCCGTCTTGCAAGTCAACTTCGGCTGTAGCCTTTGCTTTCATTGTTTGTTTTATGTGCATCCGTGCTCCTAGGGGTGCGGTGATATTTCTGGAGGCAAACATAATTAACTTTTTTTTTAAAAAAGTGTTTGCGGTCCAGGCTTTTCCGAGGAAGATCTGTATTATCTAATCTCTAGTCTCCCTCGCTCTCTGTCCATTAAATAGGATAGTGTACGCTTAGAAACTAATTCTCAAAAAAAAAAAAAAAAAAAAAAAAAGGCTTGTAAGCACAGCATGTTTCTGCTTTTAATTAAAGGAGCCTGTAGTTTTCCGAGCTTCTTCAGGAAACTGAAATAAGATTTTAGCTCCTACGGAAACCGAAGAAAACCCCTAAACAAGTGGCTACTTTAACTAAAGAGAAGAGACACGCTGGGTTCATACTTTGGCGAAATCCGAAGCATATTTTACAAATGATTATCAAGGTCTAATCAATCCGATATGCTGAGGTGGGAAATGGGCTGGTACCACTGATTGATTTTGTCTTTCTTCCCATCTCTTTGGGGTTTCAAACTCTCCCATGTGTGTGGCATACTCACTTCTTCCAGACCTCATGTCCCCAACTCCTGGGTGTGAAATGGCCATTAGGGACACAGAATCCTGCGTAGACCAAGAATCCAGATGAAAGAGTCCCTGATAGACAGCGTCTTATATTCCGGTGCATCTTATATTCTGAAGAATACAGTATGTATAAAGTAATAAAGGCAGGATAAAAATTGACTACCTACCTACCTATCTAAATAAATAAATACATGCATACATAAATACATAAATAAACAAATACTGGTTGGCAAATAATGATAGATAGATAGATGATAGATAGATAGATAGATAGATAGATAGATAGATGATAGATAGATAGATAGATAGATAGATAGATAGATAGATAGAATAAAATAAAGTAACATAACATAACATAGCATAGCATAGCATAACATAATAAAATAATAAAATAAAATAATAAAATAAACATGATTGCGCTGTGTCAAGTTTAACATAAGGTGTTAAATTCTATCAAGAATGGATTTGTGATTGGTGTGGGCAGTCTCCATATTTGATATATAAGTAAAATAAATAAAATCTTACCATCTCAGAGCAATGATTCTTTTTTTAAAAAAAAAAAATCTTTATTAAATATTTACAGTAAAATTAACACATAATAATGATTGGAAAACAATATAAGAAATGAAATGTAGGAACACATAAACACAAGACTAAAATGAAACAACAAACACGACTAACCGAGAGTTAAGCTTACTCTCCAATTAATATTAACTAATATCATCCTAACCAAACATTTCAATACAATCAGGTTCTTTTAATTATCTACAAAACAATTGGCCTGTTTTTTTCAAAAACAGAATTTTTGAATAGAATAATTCTATATATATATATAGAATTATATAGCCTATTAAGTATCTATTTAATCTAATAAAATGATCTTATCACCTATCTCCTAGGTTTAACTCAGAGCAATGATTCTTATTAAGATTAATAAGAACTGGGGCTGAATTTACAACCTGCTTTTATCTTGGACACTAACTGAAGGATTTGATACAATATAAAAACTCAATGTGTGATTTAAACGGAGCTTTCAATAAATGCTTGGAAGGAAACGTCAAACAAACTTAAGATTTGTGATGAACGTAATATGCAACATGACATTAAGATTGAATTCGAATGATGCCGGTTTCAAGATATTTTTCGATAAATTTTCATAGGAGGAAAAAAAATGTTTCCTGGATGAAAATATTTCTTTTCTCCTGAAACCAGTTCTCCTCTTCCCGGGGGAAATTTTGCAGAAGAGGCTTCTGAAGAGAATATTAGTGATGGCCTTTAGTTGGAATCCTCCTGAAGTAAGCTAGGCAGTTGTGTAAGTGAACTGGAGAAAGTAAAGTGAGTGTCCTATTGTAGGTATAGCACTAATATAATGGAATATTTGTCATAAACTCAACTCGGTATAGTTTAGACTCAGAAAAGGAAGTATGTGTAGGACAAGGGTGTCAAACTCAAGGCCCGTGGGCCAGATCCGACCTGAGAAGTGCTTAGTTCTGGTCCATGGGCCAGCCCTGAAAACAGCGAAGGACCGACCCATGGTGCCTCTGCTAGCACGTGCCCCCCCCCCCCAGCTCTGTTTTTGCTGGCAGAGGGCTGCAGGAGGCCACCACAGCCAAAAACGGAGCCCAGGCGGGCTGTCACGGCCAAAAAACGGAACCTTGATGAATGACGTCGAGCTGGCCACGCCCCCTGGCCATGCACCCCAGCCCCCCGAGGTCAAACACAACCCTGATGCAGCCCTCAATGAAATTGTGTTTGACACCCCTGGTGTAGGAGAAGATCAGACAGAGCCTGGGGTCAGAGTCAAGAGAGGAATTAGCTTAGAGTCTTTATGTTCCCACAAGCGATCTAATTCGAAGCCCTCTTGAATTACATTGAGTTACTTTTCTAGCGCCAATTTAGAGCTGAGCATTAGTTGACTAGATCCTGAGCAATAAATCAGCTTAACTGGAACTTAACCGGTGGTCCTGATTTTTCATGCCTGACATTACCGAAACTTAGTGTCTTTACAAAGGTGTTGACCAGGAAGATGATACAGGTAACCCTCAACTTACAACCACAATGGAGCCCAAAATTTCTGTTTTCTGCTACGTGAGACATCTGTTAAGTGAGTTTTGCCCCATTTTATGACCTTTCTTGCCCCAGTTGTTAAGTGAACCACTGCAGTAGTTAAGTGAGTAACGTGACTGTTAAATGAATTTGGCTTCCACATTGACTTTGCTTGTCAGCAGGTGTTAGGAAATGCTGATTACCTAACTTGTTGGGTTGGCAATATATAAACCCTCAATATAGCTTTAAGACTGTATTGCTGTATTGCATCATACTGTGTCCTGATTGGTTAGCTCTGTAGCCAATGTCCTTAAGAGGGAGCTTGAAACATGGTTTGTTTCTCTTTGCTGATCATTATTGCTCTTTGCTGATCGTTACTGCTCTTTGCTGTGTTTGCTACTATTTGCAACTGTTTATTGTGTATGACTATGACGACTGGTAAGAAGACTTTGCTATTGGAATATCCCTGGACTATTGTTTAACTATCTACTGCTTTATCTGTGTATGACCTGGACTGTTTATTGGACTGTGTCTTAATACTATTTCCTAAAAGTAAACACAACTCAGTGTATCTCTGTGTTGGCTGTTTATTTGCAACTGCTCTCAAACGCTTTCATGTGCACACCCTTGCTACTCTGGGGTTGCTCTGCAAATTCCTTAACAGCAGATCGCCAAAGAGAATCACATGACCCTGGGACACTGCAACGGTTATAAATACATGCCGGTTGCCAAGCATCCGAATTTTGATCACATGACCAAAGGGATGCTGCAACGGTCGTAAATATTAATATCTATGTATTATATAGAGCCAGTAAGAGCCGCGGTGGCGTAGTGGTTAGAATGCAGTATTGCAAGCTAATTCTGCCGACTGCCAGCAGTTCGATTCTCACTGACTCAAGCTTGACTCAGCTTTCCATCCCTCCGAGGACAGTAAAATGAGGACACAGATGGTCGGGGGTAAGAGGCTGACTCTGTAAACCGCTTAGACAGGGCTGAAAAGCACTGTGAAGTGGCATATAAGTGCTATTGCTATACGTTATAATTTATATTGAATAATCTAGTGAGCTGCAGATTTCTCTCTCTTCAAATCACACTTTACATGAGCTCATGGCTTTCCATAAGCGGGAAAAAAAGATTGCTATTGCAGGGATTATGAAGTTACATAATACCTTACTCTGGGCAGAAAAGGGCTCTTTATAAATTAAAGGTTCTGTACTTTTTGCTACAGCTGAAACCTCCTGGATAGCAGTTTCTGGGTTCCGTACATCTATACCAGTGATGGTGGTGAACCTTTTCGGCACTGAATGCCCAAACTGGAACACACGTGCATGCGTGTGTATGTGTGCGTGCACACGCGCAGGAGTGCCGGAAACCTGAAGAACAGCTGGCCGGCGCGTGCAGGCCTGTGTTTTGGTTGTTTTTCAGGCCATTTTCAGGCCATTTTTTTGGGCTGTTTTCAGGCCTATTTGGGCCATAAACGGCCTGAAAAACGCCTGGAAAATGGCCTGAAAAACAGCCTGTTTTTTGGCTGTTTTTCAGCCATTTTTTGGGCTGTTTTTCAGGCCATTTTCCAGCTCTCTGGCGCCCGCAAAGACCAACTGGCTGCCATGCCAGAAACCAGAAAAGCAGCTGGCACAGAAGAGAGCTGTGTGCCACCTCTAGCACGTGTGCCATAGATCTGCCATCACGGATCTCTACTATGTTTGTGAATCAATCAATTCCTAATATTCAAAGACAGTACCTTCTTTATATTTGTCAGTGTATGAGAGTCCATGAATTGGAATAGACATAGTAACAGGTCAGCCAATGGGGATTTGTTTGGTGACCCAGATGGCTTGGAGCCTGGGTGTGGCTTAGCCTGACTGATTTGTATATAAGAGTTGCTTTGTCCTTGCAATATAGCCTCTGTATTACATAGCTTCCATGATGATATTGATTCTGTGCTTCTGGATTCTGAGTTCTGGTTCTGGCTTCTGCTACATGGTTATTGTATACGTGTATCATGATGAATATCAATCTATGGAAAGAAGTTCAGAGGTGGGATCCTACTCGTTTAACAACCAGTTTGGTGATCGTGTGTGAAAAATCACCTTCCGCGTTAGTGCTAGGGAATTAAAACAACTGAGGCGTGGCATCCACTCTGCCGTGCTAATCAGCTGTGAAGATATAGTTAAGTAAAGCGCAGGGGTGGGCAGGTGGGCCCAGCTGATTGTCAGAGCTAACCAGTTCACTCCCAGCTGATTGTCGGAACAAACCGGTTCGCTCCCAGCTGATCGTCAGAGCTACCGGTTCGCCTGAACCGGTCCGAACCGGTAGAATCCCACCCTTGACGCAGTTTCTTATATAAATGAATCCTGCTGAATTGTTTACTTGTGTGCTGTGTTGGATGGCTGCAAACTCTAACAATATCTACTTTTTTTTTTTAAGATAACCATGTTCAGGCACTTCCTTTATTGATATAGCTCAATATTAATTTTATGGTAGCTTTTCAAAAACAGTTGTCCCATCATCGTGTTTTCTTTTCTTTTGTCAAAGACGTTTTTTCCCCTGCTTCAAGGAATGGACCTACTACTATTTCGCTGGTTTGTGTGGGGAAACATCCCTCCTTTGTAAATGTGACGGAAGCTTCTCTAGGAGTTACCATGGAGACACAATTTCTCCGAGTACAATTACATACATTATGACAGTTTTCTATGAATGACCCAAAACAGGGGAAAAAAGAAAGAGATAAAGAGCCCCAGGTTTTCTGAAAGGTGGAAACTTCACACTTTCACAGAATAACCTGAACATTGGTTCATGGTTCATTTGGCTCTTCGAATTTTCAGATAATCTCCCTCTTCACTTGATTTCCCTTTGTTTGGTTGAGTGGGAAGCAAGTTTATTCAGGGGAATCATTCAGAGAAGGCCAGGAGAGCTTTAAATTCTCACTTATTCTCTCACAATATCAGAAGTTGGATTGCTAAATATCTTGGAAGTTGGAGATCAGTGAGGGAGCCTCATCATACTTTGGAATGGAGAGGAAGAGAATTGTGGTCCATCAGAATGAACATAGCATGACATAGAGTTGGAAGGGACCTTCTAGTCTGAGCCCCTGCTCAATCAGGAAACCCTAAACCATTTCAGGCTGAATGTTTCGATAAATGGAGCATCTCCTGTTTGAGTAGGGGGCTGGACTAGAAGACCTCCAAAGTCCCTTCCAGATTCTATTCTGTCCTGTCCTGTCCTGTCCTGTCCTATCCTATCCTATCCTATCCTATCCTATCCTATCCTATCCTATCCCATCCCATCCCATCCCATCCCATCCCATCCCATCCCATCCCATCCTATCCTATTCTACTCGGGGTGGATTCCAAATTTTTTTACTACTGGTTCTGTGGGCATGGCTTGGTGGTCATGTGACTGAATGGGTGTGACCAACTCGAAGTCACTCACGACAAGATGGAGCAATCCTGACCAACTCAAGGTTGACTCAGCCTCCCAGCCTTCCAAGGTTGATAAAATGAGGACCCAGATTTTGGGGGGCAATAGGCTGATTCTGTAAACCGCTTAGAGAGGGCTGTAAAGCCCTGCGAAGCGGTATATAAGTCTAAGTGCTATTCATACTTTTATATATTTTTTACAAAGTCAGCTTATTGCCCCCACAAACTGGGTCCTCAATTTACCCACCTTAGAAAGGATGGAAGGCTGAGTTGACCTTGAGCCTGGGGAGAATTGAACTCGCAGTAATTGCAGGCAGCTGGATGTTAAATGCTGCCTTAGGTTAAATGCTGACTTTGCTTTTCAGAAGGTCACAAAAGATGATTGCATGATCTCAGGACACTGCTACTGTCGTAAATAGGAACCAGTGACAAAGCATCCAAATTTTGATCATGTGACCATAGGAATGTTGCAATGGTTGTAAGTGAAAAATGGTCATAAGTCACTTTTTTTCCGTGCCATTGTAACTTTGAAGGTCACTAAACGAAAGGTTGAAAGTTGAGGATTACTTGTTGAGGATTTTCCTTGGGTAGCACGGGGATGCTGAAATTGGCAACTTTCAAAATTTTAATGATGTAATTCACAACAAAAACAACATCAAAACCCCCTCAGAAATGTTAGGAAAATGTATCCAAAGCTGTATATTTCAACCAAAGTTATGCAACAGATTTAGCAAGGAAAGATGGCAATGATTGTCACTTGTGTTATTTTAGGGGTTATGTTGTTGTTGTTTTTTTATCTTCCTACATTCAATGTGTTAGTGTACAATATTAAATGTATATTGTCTCAAGATGCTCGGATGACAGGCAATAGATGTCAGGGCTGACAAATATGCTTACATTATCAGAAGCAATTTATAAACAGGGAAGCGAAACGATAGGGAAAAAAAAGTTGTGGATACAACCCATGAAGATGCAACTGTCAGATTTGCTCATCTCAATTTAGAGCCTTGCCAACTCATTACGACCAGGTGGAAAAACATGTGTTACAGAGAGAAAAATCTCTCTCCAGGGAAAATCAAGGGATTGTTGACATGAAGGATACACAGTTATTAGCTGTGCAACTTGGAAACAGATTTAAGGGGGTTGGAGAGTCCAAACCACCAAAGGATGCCGGCCAATGAGAGAACTCACTTCATGCCGGATGAAAGGTGAAGTTTGTTTACCTCTCTGAAAAGCTGGGTCCGGACAGAAGAGAACCTTTGAGGGAACGCTGGGGTCCTAGTGAGGGTGTGGTATGTTGGAGTGACTGATGGAGTAGAGAACACATCACTTCCTCCCTGTGTGCGCTTTGACTCCTTCTTCTCCATCCTGCCTAATTTGATTTTAATTAGATTTTTTAATTTAAGACCTTTATTTATGATTTTAATATTTATACCACATTTTGTTCAGTGTCTAAGCCATCTGGAGTCACCTATGGAATGCATGCAAGGGTGGGATTCTCCCGGTTTGGACTGGTACGGGAGAAGCGATAACTACAACGATCAGCTGGGAGTGAACTGGTTCACTCCAACGATCAGCTGGCCCCGCCCACCCGCCTCTGTGCTTTACTTACCTTTATCTTCTCAGCTGATTGGCACGGCAGAGCGGATTGCTGCGCCTCAGCTGTGTTACTCCCAAATTAGGTTAGTATTTGTAAAACTGTGCATGTGCACAAAGGATAAGTGCGTGCGCAAACTGCGCGATCACCGAACCAGTTGTTAAACCGGCAGCATCTGTTGTGACCCAGGTCCAAGTAGGTATTATCAAACGCAATCAGTTCCAAAACAAACAGACTTTATTAGAACAGCTGAGAATTAACTCATTCTCAGCGCCGTAGTCCAAACTAAATCAAAACAAATTCTTCATAACACAAATTCTTCAGTCTAATCACCAACCTTGGTATAATTAGGCAAACTGCTAAAGGCTTCCCTTGGCAAAAGTTCAGAAGCAGAAGACGCCAACAAGAGATAAGTGCAGCAAGACAAGAACAAGTCTATCAACGTTGTTTTCCGACAAAGAGCCCAAGAGCTGTTGCTGGTCTTTTAAGCCTTATGGGAGGGGCCAATCATCTCTTGGCCCTACTCCTGAGTCGTCCTCTTTACTTTAGCTGCTCTTGCCTTCTGGCAGCTCTTCTCATACGTGCACTAGGAACAGGCTCCTCTTGTTCCTCTGCCTCTCTACTGTCAGCCTCTGGCGGCTCCGGAGTCTGCATATCACTCCCCGATGGCCCTGGCCCCATCTCTGCCTCCGACGCAGAGCCCTCATCTGGGCCTTCCCCAGCCTCCAGGACCGGCCCATGTTCTTCCTCAGCCTCCTCACTGTCCGACTCCGCTGCCAGCTTCGCAGGCTGCTGGCGGACCACAACAGCATCCCACCACCGAACGCATGTGATGATTGATTTGAAGATTCAGTATGAAGAGATGACTCAGGATAATCACTTTTTAAATGAATCTTTGACTAGGACTCCAAGGTGGGTTTCCTCCTCCCCAAAAGAGCAACTGGACTGATTTTTTTATTTGAGGAGGAAGAAGAAGATGTTTCACTTCTTATCCAAGAAGCTTCATCGATTATAATTGGATAGTGGGGGATGGAAGGCTAGGTTCTGACAGGATGGTGGGGGTGGGGAATGAAAGAATTGCATTTCTTTGCAGTCATCTGGTCGTTAGCATTCTCTCTGAGGGCCATTGAGGCCACTTTGAGGTTTAATCTGTGCCCTCAGGCAGTGGTGGGATTCAGCCGGTTCTCTCCGGATCAGGAGAACTGGTAGCGGCGACTGCAGGAGGCTCCGCCCACCCTCCTGGACATAATGCGCGAGCACTGTGCATGCGCAAAAGGCCATGTGCATGCACAGAGGAGGCATGTGCGCTCACATTTGCGAAACGGTAGGGAAGGTAAGTGACTCCCACTTCTGCCCTAAGGGTAACCTGAACCAGGGTGCAAATGGTTGTGAAATCTTCTTGGAACTGCTGAAAGGACTGTGTTTTAGACAGGAAATAGGTGGTGCCTTATTTCCCCTTCCCCCCTCTGTTGGAGAGAGGGCTGCTGAATTTTAATATAAATGGCCTCTTTTACCCCTCTTTGAAACCAGTGGTCCTCTCTATCCAGAATGTGGATTTTGCTGTCTTCAAAAGAGTGACCTTTCTCTTTCAGATGCAGATGGACTACTGAATCTTGTCCTAATGGGTTTGTTCTCCTATGTTGCACCATGTGTTTGTGAAGTGATTGTTTTGTTTCCCCAATGCACAGAGATCTACATGTTTCACTGTATTGTATTGCATATATCACATTTCTTAGAACTTTGACCGGAACATTCACACGGTTTTAATATCTACATCTCAATTTGCACATTTCTCAAATAAATATTTATTGGGTTTCACTTTGAATTTAAATATCTATTCCCCTCACATTTCTAGGGCATTAGAACAGAAGCCTACCTATTTATCAGGAAAGTGAAGATAAATCAGAAATACTTCCAAATATAGAAATATATTCTTACTTCCAGTTAGGTGTACATTCAGGTCTGAATGCTAAAATGAGATTAGGTTGGAATCACTCAACTTTATCTGGAAAATATCTAGCATGTAGATATTCAGCGGAACACGTAGAAATTCATCTTCCACTAAATTGAAGTTGAGATTTAGAGTAGCTCTTTCTCAAGAAATAAACAGGTGCCTCAGCCTCCACTCCCTAGTTTTATTTAGCAATCATACTGTTCCATAGATTTATTTCTGCTCATTCATAGATGCTCCGGCAATTGGCAAAATATAAGAAATGGTGCCAGGACTTTATGTTACTTAATAAAAGGATTGTGACTTTACAGTTTATCCTCTTATTTTTATGAGCACTGACGCTGGCTCCTTCACTTAAATATATATTTAATGCACTTAACATTTATTTATAAGATCGATATTTTCTCAGTTAACAGCATGAATAAAAATTCAGGATTGTACATATAATTTCCTAACAAAAACTCCTTATTATTTTTGAAAGATTCAGGCTATGCACATACACTCATCCAGGCTAAAACATATGAAGAATGGTTGCAGAAATCGGGCATGCATAGTCTGATGAAAAGAAGGACTAGGGGAGACATGATAGTAGTGTTCCAATATCTAAGGCAGAGGTGTCAATCTCGATTTCATTGAGGGCCGCATCAGGGTTTTGTTTGACCTCAGGGGGGTCAGGGGGCAGGTGGCCAGCTCAACGTCACTCGTGTCAGGGGTGCCTGTGGGGGCCCAAGCCTTCTGCCAGCGAAAACAGGCTCCCAGCTCTGTTTTCGGCTGCAACAGCTTCCCCTCTGCCACTGGAAACGGAGCTTGCGGGGGCTCCCCTTGCGAGCTCCGTTTTTGGCTGCGACAGACTCCTGCAACCCTCTGCCAGTGAAAATGGAGCTCAGGAGGGCTGCCCTCCCAAGATCCATTTTCAGTGGCAGAGGTCCTGTGGGCCGGTCCTTTGCTATTTTCAGGGCGACCCCGCAGGCCAAATCTAAGCACCCCCAGGGCTGAATCTGACACCCGGGCCTTGAGTTTGATACCCCTGATCTAAGGAGTTGCCACAAAGAAGAGGGGGTCATTGTGTTCTCCAAAGCACCTGAAGCAGGATAGAAAATTATCAAGGAGAGAATCAACCTAGAACTAAGGAGAAATTTCCTGACAGTTAGAACAATAAATCAGTGGAGCGACTTGCCTCCAGACCAGGGGTGAAATCTACTTACCTTCCCAACCGGTTCAGAAGTGCACGCGCGGACCCTCTGCACATGCACAAACCCTTCTGTGCATGCGCAGAGGGTAAAAAACAGGTTACTTCCTGGTTAAAACAGGAAGTAATGACAACCGGGCGGGTGGGTGGAGCCTCACGCCACCATCGCTACCGGTTCGACCAAACCGGGAGCATTTCACCCCTGCTCCAGACGTTGTGGTTCTCCAACACTGGAGGTTTTTAGGAAGAGATTGGACAACCATTTGTGTGAAGTGGTGTATGGTTTCCTGCCTGAAGAGGGGGCTGGACTAGAAGACCTTCAAGGTCCCTTCCAACTCTGTTATTCTGTTAAGATCCATTGAACTCAGGGGAACTTAGAATTTTGTGTGTTTCTCTCTCTCTCTCTCTCTCTCTCTCTCTCTCTCTCTCTCTCTCTCTCTCTCTGTGTGTGTGTGTGTGTGTGTGTGTGTGTGTGTGTTATTTTACTGTAAGATAACGTGTTATAGTTTATCCTCCATTTTTCCTCAGAAGAAGCAGTGCTTTCTTGAAAAAGTTTCAGACTGGACAAGCAGAGTGTCCTACTGTTTTGTAAGAGCTAGTCAGTGGGTTAGCAGAACGGTGCATCTTAATGTGGTAAATTTTAACCAATGACCCAGAATTAATAGAGACAGTTTATTGCTCTAAGTACTTCTGAACTCTTATAAAGAGCTTTTTTTAATCTGCACAACAGCAGACAACATTGAGCGGGGACCTGAAATATTAAATTAATGAACATCTTTGGGTACAATGACAAAATAAGCACGTCCTGTTTTACAAATGATATTTGCGTCTCAAGTGAATCAAAAACAAATTTAGAAGGAGATGTAATACAATTTCCCCAACAAATAGAATTTGTTGAAGGTATGCATGCTATTATCCCTGCAATTGCTATCAGTTGGAGATAAGGGAAAAAAGATAATCATTTTGATTGCAATTGTTTCCCCCCCCCGCCCCTCAATTTGGTTTGATTTTATTCGTATTTTTTTTTTATTGTTGTCAAGTTGCCCTGAGCTGTGGAAAAAACAGAAAGGTAGGGTTTTAAATTAAAAAATGAATCAATCAATACATTCTTTCCAGAGCTGGGATTCACATCAGTGGTGAAATCCAAATTTTTTTACTACCGGTTCTGTGGGCGTGGCTTGGTGGGCATGGCAGGGAAAGGATATTGCAAAATCTCCATTTCCATCCCACACTGGAGCCAGCCAAAGGTGGTATTTGCCGGTTCGCTGAACTACTCAAAACTTCCGCTACTGATGCTCCAGAACCTGTCAAAACCTGCTGGATTTCACCCCTGATTCACATACTGTAGCAACCGGTTTGCTCGGTTGTGAGCTCACGCGAGCGCATGCTCACTTCGCATGTGTGCGTGCCGTCCACACACGCACACAACATCAAACAACATGGCAATTCACTCGGTCGCTCCATCCACACTTGCGTGCAGCATCAAAACCACAGCAATATAGGACAGGATTGCCCCCGGGCAGGTGGGCGACCCATTGTCAGGTTGCCACTACCACCGAACCGGCTGAATACCACCTCTGATTCTTTCCTCTAGATCAAAGTTCCTTCAATTTTTTTTTTCTTCCAGGACTTTTTCCCACCTTTAAAAATTACAGAAGAACCTTAAAAGAGCTTTTATTTGTATGGTTTGCATTTATTGATATTTACCATATTTTTAAAAATGGACACATTCATCATTTATTTATCGACTCATGTAAAACTAACACTATTAAACCCACTAGATATCAAGAAATGTTTTTCAATAAAAACCCAATTTCTTTTAACAAAGAAAAATAACAAGAAGAGTGACGTTGCTTTATATTTTGGGAAATATCTTCAATAACTGGCAAATAATTTTGATTTCACAGATCTCCCCGAGAGGGTCTTGAGGTGCTCAGACCACACTTTAAGAAACACAAAAGGCACAAAAGATTAGGTACAGATACTCAAGAATGATTAGCATTCAATCAAGAATCTTGTCAACTAAGGGTTAACACTTGCTTAGCATTAGAATTAATGGAATTCAAAAGAAGTTGGACTCAGTTTGTTTATAACTTCATAGAGATTCTAGGCTGATTCCTTTTTTAATTCCATCCCCCAGGTTCTTCTTTCTCATACAGGTGGAGGCACTCAATGTCTCTTCCTATACATGACCACTTATGCAAACAGATCCTAAGCTGTTCCTACCAGAAAATGGTAGTAAGGAAAAAATAAAATATTTGTAGCTCAAGGTTGAACTGTGGGATCCTTGGTACTCTCTGAACTCGATTGAGATCATCAGTGATCCTGGTGGCGCAGTAGACTAATAGCCTGTTATTAACATTCAGCTGCCTGCAATTACTGCAAGTTCGAATCTCCCCAGGCTCAAGATTGACTCAGCCTTCCATCCTTTCTAAGGTAGGTAAATTGAGGACCCAGTTTGTGGGGGCAATAAGCTGACTTTGTATAAATATACAAAAGTATGAAGGCTATTGCTTAGCACATTGTAAGCCGCCCTGAGTCTCCAGAGAAGGGCGGCATATAAATCAAATAAAAAAAAAAAGTGATGATATTACCTAGTTGGGTAATTAAACATCTGCAAGAAAACAACCAAACTCAGAGAGCAACTGATACAATAGTAGTAAAGCTATAAATATATTCTTGCAGGCTGGCTGACTGATGGGAATTTTGTGTCTGTTTCTAAGACACAAACATTTTTAAATTGCACACCTTGATCTTCCTTCTATAATTTAACATGTCTCAAAAAACCAATTGTTGGCCAACACCGTAGAGTCAATTGTTGCTTTATGCTTTGACTCTTATGGGTGTCTTGAGAACATCTGATTGTCCTAACAACCAGAATAGTGAACAAACAGTGGTGGGTTGCTACTGGTTCTGCCCGGATCGGCGAATCGGTAGTGGTGGTGGCGGGAGGCTCCACCCACCTGCGCCGGACGCTTCTGCGCATGCACGAGCGAACTGGTAGCGATGGGTTTTGCAACCCACTACTGTGAACAAGGTAGTTCTCATGTCCAATTAATTAATCCAATTTACTAGGAAAAAAAAGTCATCGGACTTCACCTGAATGTGGTAGATTATACAGATAATCCTCAACATGACCACAATTGAGCCCAAAATTTATGTTGCTAAGTGAGAAATTGGTTAAGTGAGTTTTGCCCCATTTTACGACTTTCCTTGCCACATTTGTTAAGTGAACCACTGCAGTTGTTAAATTAGTAACCCAGTTGTTAAGTGAATCTGGTTTCCCCCGTTGACTTTGCTTGTCAGAAGGTGGCAAAAAGGGGGTCACGTGAGCCAGGGACACTGCAACTGTCATAAGTGTGAATCAGTTGTCAAGCATCTGAACGTAAATCACACGAGCTCATGGGGATGCTACAAAGGTCATAAATGTAAAAAAAAATGGTCATAAGTAATTTTTTTCAGTGCCATTGCAACTTTGAACAGTCACTAAGTGAACTGTCGTAAACTGAGGACTACCTTTAGGTCTAAGAGGTTGCAAAATTAGTAATCTGTGATGCAGATTTTTTTTAATGTCCTTTAAGCAAAGAGCTTTCAATCAGAGTCTTGCATCTTGAACAGCGGTGAAATCCTACCGGTTCGTACCGGTTTAGGTGAACTGCTTGTGATGAAAACTACCAGTTCGGGCGAACCGGTAGTAAAAAATACCTACTGGCTCCTCCGAACCGGTATTACTGATGATCAGCTGAGCCGCACGATTTAAAATTGCTAGAAGGCAGGAAATCCTGCTTTCTTGTGAATCTAAATCGCGTGGCAGAGCTGTTCCCCCTCTCGTTGTTATATTTATCTTCCGAAGCCTCCTTTTTCCATGTGTTTGGCGTGTACTGTGCTTGCGTCCGTGTGCATAGTGTTTTGTGTGCACTGTACATGCGTGAACAGCACATGTTTGGTGGACATTTGGCACGCAGCGTGCATGTACAACCAACGAACCGGTAGCAAACCAGTTCAGATTTCACCATTGATCTTGAGGAGTTCTTACCTGCATTCTTCAGAAATACCTGGTCTTGAAGATTCAATTCAAACCGTTGAATATCTTTTTACGTTTAGAAAATATTGCTTGTAAGGAAATTCTAGGGCTTTTTTCTCTCAAAGTGAATGAACGAATAAAAAAATCAGACAAGGTCCCTGATGCACATCAAAGAGAATACAAAACTTTTGAAAGGGCAACACCATCCAAAGACTGGAATTAATTGCCTGAACAAGGATTCACAGTGGTATTTACAGTATTCAGGAAGGAGAGTTGAAAAAGGGGAATAAAAATAAGGACAAGGTGTTGCCTCAATGAAAAGATGCTATTTGTTATTTACCAGCCTTCTGAAATGTAGGGGGAAAAAATGGATTTTGCCATAATAACCTTTGCATTCTAATAGGGGCATTTGGGTGAAGCTACATCATAGCAAATAAGACAGGACATTTATAAATAATTTATTCACCTCTCTCTCTTGGCTAAGATTCAAGATCAGTTAAGTTCAAAACCTTTTAACTACCTTTTATTTATCTTCATTTTTTTTCCGTTTCAAGCTTTGGACGCAGCGGCGTCTCAACTTAATCAAAAATGGATTTAAGGCCATTTATTCATTAGATTGTTTTGAAGCTTTGTCGTGCCAACTTCCTTCCAAGCAGTGTAGCCTTATATTCCGTTGGACATTTTGGGGGTTCTAAAAACTTCTAAAAACGGGGACGCGGTGGCTCAGTGGCTAAGGTGCTGAGCTTGTCAATCAAAAGGTCGGCACTTCAGCGGTTTGAATCCCTAATGCCGCGTAACGGGGTGAGCTCCCGTTACTTGTCCCAGCTTCTGCCAACCTAGCAGTTTGAAAGGTTTCCATACGGATGGACTCCAGCTTTCTCCAGAGTTCTCAGCAATGGCCCTGTTGGCTGGGGAATTCTTAGAATTAAAGCACACACATCTGGAAGTTCCATGGGTCAAAAGAGACCGCTTTAGAGAATGCACAGTTATTAATTTTAGATTTATACCATTATCCCAGCTCCTGATGACACTCAGGGTAGTTTAAAGCAATAAAAACCACAATTAAAGTAACATTTCTTATTTAAATAATGTTAGACGTAATGAATATTGGATTGGTTAGAGCAGTGACCCCCCAACCTTTGGGGCACGAGGGACCGGTTCTGTGGCGAGAAGGACATGGTTTTACGTGTTGGCGGACGGGGGCTTCGCTTGTTTGCACGGCCCGGTTTCTGGCATGGCGGTTCACAGACCGGGGGTTGGTTGGGGACTCCTGGGTTAGAGTTCCGCATATCTCTTGTTCCAGAATGCAGAATGAGAGGGAGATATACTGTAGATACAGAAGACAAAATATTCTGGCAAAGCTGCTCTTCCAGTTTCCAGCGTACATGTACACCGGCCCCCTGGTCTTCTGGTTTCTGGCACGCATTTGTACGCAAAGACCGGTTGACCGGTGCACATGCGTGTGCCGGAAACCAGAAGGACAGCTGCCCAGTGTACATGCGCGCACCGGGAAGATGATCTTACGGTTTCTGACGCACACATGCATACTGAGCAGCTGGTCTTCGTGCACGAAAGCGCACCAGAAACTTGGCGTTTAGTCTTGCCAGCCACGTGACCACGGAGACATCTTCGGACAGCACTGGCTCTTCGGCTTTGAAACGGAGATGAGCACCACCCCCTAGAGTTGGGAACGACTAGCACATATGTGCGAGGGGAACCTTTCCCTTTTTAATAAGAGGCCCTGTTGGGGGCGTATCTCTCTCTCCGTGTGTGATTCCATGCTGTAATTGCTGATTGCTGTTTGTTTGAGGTCTGACTAAAGTACATGTAGGTATATATTCTTTGTAGCTAAAACCACTCTGTTTGCTGTATTTGCTCCTGGGTTGTCTCACATAGTCAAACTGGGTGCACTCTGACATATCTGAACTTCTAGAGCGATTTGGGAGAATCTGAAGGAGCTGCAGTTGAGAGAGAATAATCTTTTGTGGCTGTGATTGGCAGGAGATTTCCATTAGACTTCACCTAGTTTATCTAAAAATATTCAGCCGCTTGCAACAATAACGATCTTTTCCATCAAGCCTCTTAGCCGCCACTTGCCACCGAAAAGCAAGCTTCTCCCCGATTCAGTTTTTAAGCAAAGCTATTGAAGGGGGAAAATGATTAGGCTCAGAAATTGTGGCAAATGGATATGTTGACTTTAACACACAGCAGCCAATTTATCTCTCTGAGTTTGTCAGAAGATAGACTTTTTTTTTCTTTTCTTCATACTAAACTACTCATTGATGCACTGGATAGGCGGTAACCCTTTTTCCCCCTGATAAAAGAATGTGCAGATGTAATATTTTGCAGGTTGCTGACCTTCCAGAAGCCTATGACAATTTCATTGTACTGATTTGGAACATATCACTCATATCAAAAGGTTTCAGGCAATTGTGGAAGGATATATATTTTTTAACATAGATCCATGACACCAAACCTATGGCATGCATGCCGGAAGTGGCACGGCAGAACCATCTCTCCGGGCATGCTAGCCATCGCCTGTTGCTCTTCCGGGTTCCGGCACGCCGGCCAACTGATCTTCATGCGCACAGAAGCACTGGAAAACTGGTCTTCCGGTTTCTATGGCGCATGCGCATATGTAGACCAGCTGGTCAGTGCACATGCATGCGCCGGAAACCGTAAGTTCATCTTCCTGGGGTGTGTATGTGCACCGGGGGGGGCTGCTCTTCCGGTTTCTGGCATGCACATGTACGCCAGCCAGCTGGTCTTTGCATGTGTTGTGGCTCCGTTGCCTGAGCCTGGGCTATCGACAGATACAGACTCTGAGAGTGAGGGAGAGGAGTTGGCAAGGCCTCCCTCTCCAGGACCCTCCTCTCTGGCAATGCCTCCGGAGAACACCGAAGGCCAAGAGATAGGCCCAGAGCCGAGCACATCCCCGCAGCCATAGGTGGACAGCGATGAAGGAGATAAGTGCTGGCTGGATCCTCGACAGCGGCGCAGGGAGAAGCATGCGCAGCAGATGGGAAGGCATGCCAGAGATTAGCTGAGTCACTGGACCATACCCCACAGGGTATAAATATGGGTGTGGTGGCTGTTTCAGTTTGTGACGAGCAAAAACTAGAAATAATCCATGATCTCTGCATTACTGGACTTCTGCCTGCCTTGTCGGACTGCATTTGGACTAATCCTTGTATTGCTGAAACTTTGCCTGCTTTATCAGAATGCTTGCAGTCTAATCTTTGTTTTGTGTGAGTAAAGTCTGAATTGGCAGCTAGCCACTGGGTTGCTGCCAGCTTTATCTTCAAAGACTTTGTCGTGTAACTTATTAACTCCGGGCCGTCTGTGGGGGTGCCTGTGTGGGACGGGGACAGAACAGCATGTGCATGCACCACAGAAACTGGAAGACCAGGTGGCCGGTGCTCATGCGTGTGTCGGAAACCATACTCATATAATCACTGGGCGGCTGCTCTTCCGGTTTCCGGCACACATGCGCACACTCCTGTTTTGGCACTCTGTGCCGAAAATGTTAGCCAACACTGACATAGTCTAATAAGCCAATGTGTTTGTTGGTACTTGGTGTAATATTACTCCACTCAAATGGTTTCGGGCAATTTCGGAAGGCACCTGAAGAAGGAATGGATGAAAACGAATCAAGAAGAGAACCAAGCTAGAACTAAGGAGAAATTTCCTGACAGTGAGAACAATTAATTAGTGGAATGGCTTGCCTCCAGGAGTTGTGGATGCTCCATCCCCGAAGGTTTTTAAGAAGAGACTGGATAATCATTTGTCTGAATTGGTATAGTGTTTTCTGCTTGAGCAAAGGATTGGACTAGAAGACCTCCACGGTCCCTTCCAACTCTGTTATTCTGTTAGGTTTTGTTGGAAGAAATGTCCATCTGGGTTCAGTTCCAAGTGGGGAGAAAGATACTGGATTCATGGAAGTTGCTTGGAAAGAAGGTTTACTGATGAACAGAATCACATGGCTTGAGATCCTGGGCAGAAAAGGGGCAGGGATGCTGAGAGTGCCTAGGTTTCATGTCCTCTTTTGGGCTTTGAATTTGCGTTCTGATTGGTTGTCAGACTCCCATGGGGCCATGCAGGGATAACTTTGTAGGTTATCTTTTGAGTCTCAGGCTTGGTTGAGCCTTGCTGGGTGATGATGTAATGAAAGGGATTTGGGCAATTCCTACTATGGCTCTGGCTGAAGGAGGTAGATTTTTGTTATGTAGAATGGACTGGCTCAGGCCTTAATGGCCCATTGATAAAGATGGGGGGGCGGGGGCTGAGTTTCTGCCTCCCTTTTAGGGAAAATATTCTGCCCTTTTAATATTTCCTAAAATATCTCATTTTCCTAGGAGACGGGTGGGTGTTAACTTCCTACAGTCTCAACAAACACAATGGGTTTTTAACACATTGCAATGTACTGTACATGTAAACTTTAGACTGATTGATTGATTATGTGCCATCAAGACTTTGTTGACTCTGAGTGACTGTACAGATATTCTCCACATCCCTAACATAGTCTTTCAGCTTCTTCAATGTGCACTCCTGGCTACTGTAACTCCATCTATGCACTTTGCAGCTGGTTATCCTCTTCTTCTGTTTCCTTCCAAGTTTCCCAGCATTAAAGCCTTCTCCAGAGAACTTGGTCTTCTCCTAATCCAGGGCTGTCAAACTCCTGGCCCATGGGCCGGATGCGTCACACGCTAGCTGTTGTGACCCCGACTCCCGAGCCTGTCCTAATAGAGGAAGAGGACTCAGAAGGTGATGGGGAGGAACTGATAAGGCCTCCCTCTCCAGGATCCTCCTCTCTGGCAATGCCTCAGGTTCCATCCGAAGGCCAAGAGGAACAGCCTGGGATATGCCAGGAGGAAAGCATATCGGAACAACAACAGATAGGGAGCGAGGATGATGAATCCTGGCTTGATCCCAGGCAGCATCGGAGGGAGAGGCATGCGCAGCAACAAAAGAGGCATGGGAGGGCCAGAGATTGAGCTGAATCACTGAGCCACACCCCACAAAGAATAAAAGTGGGTGTGATTGCTCTTCAGGCTTTGTGACGGTCAAAGTTAAAAACCTGAGAATCACATCGCGTTACTTGAAATCTGGCTTGTGCATATTTGGATTGGACCTTGGCTAACTCTTGCTTCGTGGATTACTTTTTGCTACTGAACCGGACTGAGGATAAACTCAGTCTGCTGGGCCTGGTGGCTCAGCAGACTGATAGCATTGTGATTAACACCAGCTGTCTGCAATTACTGTAAATTCGAATCTCACCAGGCTCAAGGTTGACTCAGCCTTCCATCCTTTCTAAGGTAGGTAAATTGAGGACCCAGTTTGTGGGGGCAATAAGCTGACTTTGTATAAATATACAAAAGTATGACGGCTATTGCTTAGCGCATTGTAAGCCGCCCTGAGTCTCCGGAGAAGGGCGGCATATACATCAAATTAAAACAAAAAAACAAAAAACCTCTCTCTTGCTGACTGTGAGTGAAAACTGACTTGGCAGGCATTTCTCAGTTTACTGCCAAAACTCTTATCTGGAAGGGTTTCTAGTCTGATTGCTTAATAAAATCTTGGCAGGCGTTCCTGGTTTGTGTTTGCCTGTGTGGAGAAGGGGGACAGAACACTAGCCATGCCCACACCCGGTTTAGTGAAGGGGAAAAAAGTCCCGATACGTCACATGACACCGCCGTGACGACGTGAGTTTGACACCCCTGTCCTAATGCATCCAAAGTGGGATAATTTGACCCAGGTCACGTAATGCATCCAAATAGATCCAGTTTCACTTGTTCAGCTCCTTAACGTTTGTTTTTCTTGTCTCATGGGTAAAAGAGATTGTTTTTAATTTAGAGTTGAATGTGGGATCCTTGATGCTGTCCGAGCTTGGTTTGTTTTCTTGCAGACATTTCATTACCCAGCTAGATAACATGATCAATGCTAGATGGGCATAGGGTTTGTTCTCTGTTTGTATACAAATGGCTTGCCTTGTGAATGTTTGTGGGAGTGTTCGTGGTGATTCCTGATTAGCCTTTTTTTTTTTTACTGAGTCGGTAGTTCCTTGATTGTGGTATTTTTTGTAGATAGAGATAAACAATATCTACATACCATTCAAAAGAGACAATCAGAAAGTTTAAAAACCACAACTCCTAACCAGAAATAAATACCCAGATAAGCACAGATTAACACCAAGCAGCAAATCCTACCCCCTTCTAGTACTGTCATTCATTCATTCATTCACTCATTCATTCATTCATTCATTTTGATTCATTCATTCATTGATTCGTTGATTCGTTGATTCATTGATTTGTTGATTCATTGATTCATTGATTCGTTGATTTGTTGATTCATTGATTCGTTGATTCATTGATTCGTTGATTGATTCATCACCATTTTCCAAATAAGGTGACTATGGGTGGTTTACAGAACGTAAAAGATAAATTAAATTAACTTACAATTTAATTAATTATAAATTAAATTAATTCATAAATTAAGCACTTAAAATTTTTAAACTATGCAAAAAAATTTACTTAGATGTTACCTTGTTGAGTAATGAAAACATCTGCAAGAAAACAACCAGCGACTCCAAATGTAATTAAAATGCCTTATTTTAATGCTTTCTTTAAGGAAAATAATGTATATATAGGATTAATTATGCATAAGAAAATGTACATTTTATATTATGTGTATAAGAAATAAAACTGAAAAACTTTTCCAAAAAGAAAAAAAGAAAAGAAAAGAAAACAACCAGCCTCAGAGACCACCAAGGACCCCTCTTATCTCATCTTCCTTGGATTATAAACTCCTTAGGATCAAGAATTTATGCACCTTGCTCATTATCTCTCCATAATGTGCTAGGCGCGCTAAGGAGGACTTCTAAAGAAGAAGAGAAAATTAAAACAGTTTGTTGACTGAACCAGAAAGAATGGACTGCTTATAGAGGACAACGTGTTCTCTAGATAGATGGAACGGCCATTAGACAAGTGCTGGAATTCACTTCTCAGTTAAGATGAAGCATCTCTTCATGCTGCAGATGTGCCACCCAATAGGCCAGACGCCCTTGAAAAAAGAAACTGGAAAGGTCACAGAAGACCTCTGTAGCCTGGAGAAAATAGTTAGCAAACTCTCTTTCAAGTTGACATCAATCAGGATCACACGTTTAATTCCAGTTAATCCCATTCGTTGTTCATACCTACACACGAGAATCTAGCCAACTAATCGTCAGCACTAAACTGGTGCTAGATAAGAATGAATGGAATTCAAAAGAGTTTGGATTTAGCTCAGTAGAAGGGACACGGGGGCTCAGTGGCTAAGACGCTGAGCTTGTCGATCAGAATGTTCAGCAGTTTGAATCCCTCGCACCACGTAATGGAGTGAGCTCCTGTTCCTTGTCCCAGCTTCTGCCAACCTAGCAGTTCGAAAGCAGGTAAAAAAATGCAAGTAGAAAAATAGGGACCACCTTTGGTGGGAAGGTCACAGCGTTCCGTGCGCCTTCAGCATTGAGTCATGCCGGCCACATGACCACGGAGACATCTTTGGACAGCGCCGGCTCTTCAGCTTTGAAACGGAGATGAGCACCGCCCCCTAGAGTCAGGAACGACTAGCACATATGTGTGGGGGAATTTTGGGGGTTTTAAATCTGAGCCGAAATTATGTAATAATTTTAATTATTTATAACTGAGGTCTGTCTTCGTGCTTTTAATAGGCTGTACACCGCCCTGAGTCCTTCGGGAGAAGGGAGGTATAGAAATAAAATTATTTATTTATTTATTTATTTATTTTACCTTTAAGGATTCCAGGTTGATTCTTCTCTTGACTCTGTCCCAAGGAGTCTATGTGTCCTTCTCCTACAACACCATGCAATACAAACGTGGTTTGCCATTGCCTTTTTCTAGGATGTTCTTCTTTATCATCTTATAGCTGTAAAATTTCCTGGTAATCTCCCATCCAGTTATTAAGCAATTTAGATGATTAAAGGCCTGGAGACTAAAACATATGAAGAACAGTTGCAGGATTTGGGTATGGCTAGTCTAGAGAAAAGAAGGACCAGGGATGACATGGTACAGTGTTCCAGCCACAAAGAAGAGCGGGTCAACTTATTTTCCAAAGCACCAGAAGGCAAAGACAAGAAACAATGGATGGAAACTAATCAAGGAGAGAAGCAACCTGGAATTGAGGAGAAACTTCCTGACAGTGAGAACAATTAACCAGTGGAACAGCTTGCCTTCAGAAGCTGTGGGTGCTTCCTCACTGGAGGATTTTAAGAAGAGACTGGACAGCCATTCGTCAGGAATGGTATAAGGGTCTCCTGCTTGAACAGGGGGTTGGATTAGAGGTCCTCCAAGGTCCCTTCCAGCTCTATTCTAAATTTGAAATTTGATATTTTTGAGTTATCTCCATGCTTAGTTATTTGAGATTATTTAAGACTGGTTACGGAAATTTGGCATAGAAATTATAAAATAACTAAATCGGCAAAGTACAAAGAGAACCAGTATAAAATGTTCTATCGCTGGCACTTGGCACCCTCTAGACTAGCGAAAATATATCCAAATCTAAGCCCCAATTGTTGGAAATGTGATCAAAAACAAGGTACCTTCTATCATACATGGTGGTTGTGCCCTGAAACGAAAAAATACTGGAAGAAAATACATAGGTGGTTACAGGAATTAACAGGACTTCAGATAGAATATACCCCGGAACTATTTCTCCTAGGGATAGTTAAAGAGGTATATGACAAAAGAATAATATATATCATTTTACATATAATAACTGCAGCAAGAATAGCTTTCACGCAATGCTGGAGAAATACAAACATACCTTCCAAATTTTAAAAAAAAAATTGATTGTGCAGAAATGGACAAATTAACAATTGAACAGAAAGGACAAATAGATTCGGAATACTACGCAATATGGGAGAAGTGGTCTGACTGGATTGAGAACAGAGAAATGGAAAAGAGACAAAATAGAAGTAGAATTAGAATGTATAGTAAAAATGTATAGAGTGTATTTGAATTGGAATGTTATGGTATGTAAATGGTCAGAGTTATGCATAAGATGTGAGTAAGGTTTGTTTAATGGTAAAAATGCAATAAAAATTAATTAAATAAATAAATAAATAAATAAGACTGGTTACGTCTTGGCACCTTCTGTGACTTCTGAGATTTAAATCTACCCAAGTTTCCGTAGCACATATTGGCTGCAAAAGAAGCAGCCATCGATCGTGTTTTTATTTGGAATGGAGCATTTTGTTTTGAAAAAGGTATCTTTGATTGTCTTGATTAAACAGTCAAATTGCATGAACATTATGCTGTTCACCTCAGGAGGAGGTAAATGTTTGTAAGTATTCCAATTAAACCCTCTTGAGGTTTTTGTGAATATCCTGCGTGCTTTCTTGCAAAAAAAAAAAAAAAAGAAGAGAGAAAAAAGAGCACACAATAACATTATGATTGGTTATAAAATGCTTTTTGTGATTACTTCCTCATTTTTTTTTTCAATCCAGAGCCAATAACTTACATTGGGGCAGAGTAGAAAAATGCATTGAAGGCTGTAATTCTTTTTTTTTTTTCCCCACTGCTGATGGGGCCGGAATTAGAAGTCCTCAAATGCATAATGGGGAATTGAAATAATATGCATGATTTCCACTGAAGAAGAAAAATAATGCTATACATTCCCTTGCCCTTTTCTAGAATTACTGGAAGGGTTTCACCCACAGTGAGATGAGCTTGTAAACTTCTCCATGCTGCTTATCATTCCATTTTTCAAGTCAATTGTTGGGTTTTATAGCACAGCAAGAATAGCGGTAGCAATAGCAGTAGCACTTAGACTTATATACCGCTTCACAGTGTTTTACAGCCCTCTCTAAGCAGTTGACAGAGTCAGCCTCTTGCCCCCAACAATCTGGGTCCTCATTTTACCCACCTCGGAAGGATGGAAGGCTGAGTCAACCTTGAGCCTTGGTGAGATTCGATCTGCCAAACTGCTGGCAGTAGCGGTGATCAGCAGAAGTAGCCTGCAGTACTGCACTCTAACCACTGCACCACTGTGGCTCAAGAATGAGATGGTGCTTCTGCCTTCCGGTTACACATTGTGTCTCATTAAGGTTGGTATTCTTCTCCAGAAATATACTGCAAACATTTTAAGATTTGTAGACTCATCTTTTATCCAGTGAATTCATGTATTCTTTCATGAATTCTTACTGATTAGATTTTTATACTGCCTTTATTACTTGGTAAGTTACTCAAGGCAGCGAACATACAAAAGTCTCCTCCTGTTTTTCCCCACAACAACCTTATGAGTTGTTGGGTTGGGTTGAGAGACAGTGACTGGCACAAAGTCACTCAACCAGCTTTCAGGCCTAAGGCGGGACTAGAACTCACTGGCTCCTGGTTTCTAGGTCAGCATCTTAACCACTGGGCCAAATTGTCTGCCTATCTTGTAGCTAAGACACATCAACAAGCATGATCTTCATCCAAAACAATAACAAAACCCATCCTCAAAAGAAAACAAAAATATATTTAAGGGATGCATGTGGTAAAATGGTGACCAGGAGAATATGGACCACGGCAGAAGCTAAATGAAGCTTCATTAGTCAGATGAATAGGGGCCAAGGTAGAGGTAGGTGATTTGTGCCATCCAAATTTCACTGGATTTCTCTCTTTATTCTTCACTGTTAATCATGCTGGCTAGGATTCATGAGATAACAATTGTCCAACTTGTTTGGAATGCAAAATAATATTAGAGCTTCAGGACCGTGGACAGCACCAGGCCAATTGCTGCTACAAAGTCTGATGCTCACCTAGGCTGTTCCTACTGTGAGTCTTCTCTGTCTCTGTCTTTGTCTCTGTCTCTGTCTCTGTCTCTCCCCCCCTCTCTATCTATCAGTCAATCTATCTCTATCTATCTCTATCATCTATCAATCTATTAATCTATCAGTCAATCTATCTCATCTATCTATTTATCTCTATCACTCTATCTCTATCAATCTATCTACTTATCTATCATCTATCATCTATATCTATCTATCTATTATCTATCTATCTATTATCTATCAGTCAATCTATCTCTATCTATCTATCTATCTATCTATCTATCTATCTATTATCTATTTATCTATCTATCTATTATCTATCAGTCAATCTATATCTATCTATCATCTATCAATCTATTAATCTATCAGTCAATCTATCTCATCTATCTATTTATCTCTATCACTCTATCTCTATCAATCTATCAATCTATCAATCTATCTATCTATCTATCTATCTATCATCTCTCTCTCTCTCTCTCTCTCTCTCTCTCTCTCTCTCTCTCACACACACACACACACACACACACACACACACACACAATAATGAGCCATGGTGGAACAGTGGTTAGAATGCAGTATTGTAGACTAATGCTGCCAACTGCCAGTAGTTGGATCCTGACCAGCTCAAGGTTGACTCAGCCTTCCATCCTTCCGAGATGAGTAAAATGAGGACCCAGATTGTTGGGGGCAATAGGCTGACTCTGTAAACTGCTTAGAGAGGGCTGTAAACTGTGAAGCAGTTTATAAGTCTAAGTGCTAGTGCCAACCCCCTTGTTCTATGGAAGACCATTTTTCTTCTTCTAGTGCCAGAAGGTTGGGGATCACTGGTTTACACCATGTGAAAAAAAAAGCACTAGATGAATGTTCGTTACCCTTGGCAGCTTTAAGCTGTGTAGACTTCATCTCAAAGGAATCTTTGGGAATTTTTGATTCAGAAATTGCAATCTGAATTCCTCAGTCTAAAAATTTCCCTGCTGGTCTTTCTGATCCAACCAGTTTCTAACCAAGTTAGAGGGAAAACTGCTATTCAAGATGTGGGTTAGAGACTATGACAATTCTAGGCCAACATACTGTGACACTAGCTAATACATTTAGGCCCAGCTTGACCTGTGACTTGTTGGAGTTCTCCAAGCTTGGTTTTGGGATTGTGGACATTTCATTACCCTACTAGGTAACATCATCAGGACACGAGATGTTTATTGATATTCTTAACTTCACATATTATTTGACAGATATTCAGAGCAGCAAGGTTTCCGTTCATTATTTAACTTGATGTACCAACTACAGCATTCTCTCAGCAATTTATACTAAATTTAGAATAAAATCATTATCAGCAATTAATGCAGCAATTAAAGCAAAGAAGTAGAGCAAGTGGAATGGCTAATTAAAACTAACAGTTAAATAATTGGTTAAAAGCTTCTATAAAGTGATACGTTTTAAGAGCCCTTTTAAAAAGCTAATAAAGATGTCCGGTCCTTTAATTCTACAGGGGGTACAGCATGTTGGCCTTTGAAATTCTATACTGCTTTCTTTATTGTCTGGCATTCAACCAAGTTATGAATAGCTTGATGATCTATCATTTGAATCAGTTAAATGGGGTTTACATGGTGTCTCTGTAGTGTCCATAAATCTTTTAGAAGGAGAGTTGCACCAGTTATATCAAATAAATATTCTTCTTGCTGTTCAGGAGATATTAAGGCCTGGATGCTTCATCGTCAGGTTGTGTTGTGGTCAGGTTGTGTTGTGGATTCGGACAGTGAGGAAGTTGGGGAGGAACGTGGGCCAGTCCTGGAGTCTGGGGAAGGCTCGGACGAGGGCTCTGAGTCGGAGGCAGAGAGGAGGCCAAGGCCATCTGGTAGTTCTTTTCTGCCTCCGGAGTCTCCGGAGTCTGACATCAGCGAGACAGAAGAACAGCGGGAGCCTGTTCCCAGTGTGTGCATGCGCAGAGCTGCCAGGAGACAGGAACAATTAAGGAACAGGGTCGACTTGGGAGTAAGGCTTGGAGATGATTCAAGATTTGAAACTTCTGTTTGTGACTCTGTGCCAAGTTTGGCCTTGCCCTGCGTCTGGAAATTAGGTCTTGAGCAGCGTTCCACGTGAGATAGGTGGGTGTTGCGAGGTGGGTCTCATGCGCAGAAGGCATTCGTGCGAAGCGAGCATGCAAATGCATGGCAAGAATATGTGAAACCCACCGCTGGACATGATGGTGAGACTTCATTATTGTTAGACTGAGGGCTACCTGTATCAATTTCTTCATTTACCAGATCCTTCCTTTTTCTGACACGTAACACTGGTGTGACTTTATTCCCACGACAATCTTGCGCGGTCTTTAAGCTGGTTCCAAATAACACACGTACAGAAATCAGAGTTTAAATTTATTTATTTATTTATTTTATTTGTTTCAATTTCTATACCGGCCTTCTCCAAATAGGACTCAGGGCGGTGACCAGCCAAAGTAAAAAAACAGGACATACAAAATTTAAAAACAATTTAAAATGTTCCTGGTTTGACTTTAAATCAGCATTCTGATGCTGTCCTGATGTTTGGACCTCTGTTCTAAAACTCTGAGTTCAAACTCAACCATGTAGACTAATGTTTCTTGCATAGCCAGTAAACGGATAAAAATGGAAGGGAATTATGCATGAATGGATCAAGGAAAAATACGATTCAATCGATTGTTAAAATATGCCGTATCTTTCCTAATTCCCCCTCTCCCTTTCTCTGGAACTCATATATGTGTCGAGGCGGGAAGGTTAATCTCCACATGAAAATGTTGAATTCTGTGCGCTCGTAGGCACCACTAGTCATGTATAATAAATATCTCTTATTCAAGAGTTGCATCAAATGTAAGACAAAGTGGAGAATGCAGAATTGAGGCTACTCAAAATTTAGCAGAGCCAAATATAAGCAAGAGGAGACAAGCAGGGGTGCGATTTAAAAATTTTAGCAAGGGGTTCTCTGCCCAGTTGCTGGGTGGGCGTGGCCATGGTGGGCGTGGCCATGTCAGCCTCCTGCACCACGGCGGGGGGTGTTTTTGCTCTCCCTGGGCTCCGAAGGCTTTCCTTGAGCTTCTGGGAGGGCGAAAATGGCTTCCTCGGGCTCTGGAGGCCGGAAACGGATCACCTGGGACTTCCGTGCACTCCCTGCACTTACCTGCATCCAAAACGGGCTGTGTGGGGACTCCGGGGAGGGGAGAGGAGGGGTGGGTGGGGCCAGGCAGGAGTGGGATTTGGGGGTTCTCTGAACGGTTCTCCTGAACCCCAGCAGCCCACCCTTGGAGACAAGCTATAGTCAGAATGTAAAAGAGCTAAATGAGTGATATTTTCAATTTGTCATGAAAAGGGTTCAGGAAATACTATTTTTCTTCCTAAGTTCCAGTCTTACTTCAAGATGTGTGGACTTCAACTCCCAGAATCCCTCAGCCAGCCAACCAATGTCAGCCAATACGCTAGCTAGGGAATTATGGGAGTTGAAGTCCACACATCTTAAAGTTGCCAAGATAGAGAAACGCTGATGGAATCTATAGGTTCTAGACAGGTGGGTTCTAAATTTTTTTACTACCGGTTCTGTGGGCGTGGCTTATTTTGTGGGTGTGGTTTGGAGGTCATGTGACTAGGTGGGTGTGGCTAGCTGGTCAGAGTCATTTCTGGAAGGTCCTCATACTTACGACCAGTCCTCGCACTTGCGACCCGACTCATTTGTTTGCTTTTAACACTGATCAGCTGTAAGACGGCCCTTTGAAGCCCCCTGGCAAGAGTTTAAACAGTTTTTTTCCCTCTAGTCATCAGCTGGGACTCAGGAGGCAGCAATAGATTGGGGGTGGGACCAAATAAAAGGTAAGAATAACATGGGGGGGTGGGGGGTGAGGGCGGGGGGGGAGAACCGGTTCGATGATGTCATATCGTCACCGCTACCGGCTCGGCCGAACCAGACCGAACCGGGAGGAACCCACCACTGGTTCTAGAGCAATATGGGCAGGGGTGGGCTGCTGGGGGTTCTCAGAGCCCCCCCGCTGTGGTGCAGGAGGCTGACTAGGCCACACCCACCATGGCCACGCCCACCCACCCAGCAACTGGGCAGAGAACCCCTTGATAAAATTTTTGAAGCCCACCCCTGAATGTGTGAATTGACTATAGCTCCTGAGTATCCCGCTGTGGTTCGAAAACCTGTCTGGGTAAGTTTCAAAAGGACTACCTTGAAACAAAACACAGCTAAACTGGTGTATTTTGAAAGAAAATACCTCCAAAGATATGCCCTTAAGAGCAAAATGGTTTCATTATAAATAGATACATTTTAATTTTCATCCACATACCATGATTAGTTTAATTCAGTCATTTCTATCCCGTTAGGCTAGACTGGAAGCAATTAAACAGGCACATAACAATCCAGCAGCTTCCGATAAGATAGTTTTGCTATTTTCTTTTTTTGTTCTGAAAAAGCTAATTAGCCATTAGAAAAAGCATTCCAGCTGTGTATCAAATGCCAACTTTAGTTATGCAATCAATGTTCAGATTTATGTATTTTTTTTCTTCCATCTGCTTGTAAAGATCTAAAATTGATTCTCATTCGAGCAGGAGATAGTTTTCACCTGTTCTTTGTTTTGGTAACCACTTATGAATCCATGTAAACTATGTGTAAACTCACGTTTAGCATGGTTACAAGCTCGAAAGTAGTAGCCAAGTAGTACAACCCTAAAAGTATATAAAGATGTAATTGTCAGGAAGGAAGTTGCTTTATATTAATTCAGAACCAGTGCAGGGGTGGGTTCTACTTAGCTTTACTACCTGTTCTCATCGTGCCTGCGTGCACTCATTTTTTTTTAAATTTGATTTATATGCCGCCCTTCTCCGGAGACTCAGGGCGGCTTACAATGCGTTAAGCAATAGCCTTCATACTTTTGTATATTTATACAAAGTCAGCTTATTGCCCCCACAAACCGGGTCCTCAATTTACCTACCTTAGAAAGGATGGAAGGCTGAGTCAACCCTGAGCCTGGCAAGATTTGAACTTACTAATTGCAGACAGCTGGAGTTAAATTACAATGCATTAGTCTGCTGAGCTATCCAGGCTCCTCTTGTACGCGCTCTTCTGCGCATGCACACATCTACTTTGATGACGTCCGAGTCAGTGGACGGAGCCTCCCACCGGTTTTACTACCGGTTCTTGCGAATCGGTCCGAACCGGGGGCAACCTAGCACTGAACCGTTGGCTAATGTAGTTTACTATGGCTTAATTCAGTGGTTTTCAATTAAAAAAAACAAAAAACCCAGGTCTCTGGATGCATTATTCTAGGTGTGGTCTTACTAAGTTTATGGAGTGGTATTAGTACCTCACTTGATCTTGATTGTATCACTTGATCTTGATGATAGATAGAGATATAGAAATGAATGATAGAGATTAGATAGATAGATAGATAGATAGATAGATAGATAGATAGATAGACAGAGAGACGGACAGACAGATATGGGTGAGTGAGTGTATGGAGAGAGAGAGAGAGGGAGGGAGGGAGGGATGGATGGATGGATGGATAATAGGTTATACTCACATACACAAAATTATTTTTATAAATAATTCAAGGTGGTGAATATATAATACTCCTTTCTCTTCCTATTTTTCCACAACGGCAACGCTGTGAGGTGGGTTGGGCTGAGAGCAAGTGACTGGCCCAAAGTCACCCAGCTGATTTTTATGCCTTGAGGCAGGACTAGAACTCGCCGTCTCCTGGCGGTTGGCCCAAAGTCAACCAACCAGCTTTCATGCCTGACATGGGACTAGAACTCACAATCAACTGATCGGACGTAAAATTCAAGATGGACTGTTTAAAACAAGCTGGTCCTGTGGCTAAGCTATATAATGGTTCCTTAGTATGATAGTTTAGTCCCAAGCAATCCAAAGATCTGAAAATAATACCTAATATTAATTCAAACCAGTGGCCCATCTGAGTCACTACAAATCAAACTTGATTTCATTGAGGGCCACATCAGGGTTGTTTGACCTCGGAGGGGCGGTGTGGGAGTAGCCAGGGTGGGCATGGCCAGCTCGGTGTCACTTGTGTTGGGGGCACCTGGGGTGGCCTGAGGGCTCTGCCAGCGAAAACGGGCTGTGTTGCTCTAAACTTTTATTTTTAAATTTAGCTCAGATTGCTTCATCATTTTTGCGTGGCCCATTTTAACTGGGAAGTGTGTTCCTGCTTGGGGGGGGGGGGGTTAAATATTCAGTTTCCTCTTATTCTTTTGCAGCAAACCATTTTTTCCCCCTCTTGGAAACCGTGATATGCTTTCTGCAGAACAGCTCTGCTCTAGCTTAAGTCCTAGAATGGAAGAAGCCCAGAGGGTCTCTGTGGCTTTGCTATTTCCAGAAACTCTGACAGATTCACTTCTTTGCAATTGGACCTTTAACCTGCCAGAGGCGGTCAGAATAATGACCCACAAATAATCAGCCAACCAGGGTGTCCTTTTTCCTTTTAGGAAAAAACCAAATCCAATGGCACTCCATTTGGAAGGGAGGAGAAAGAGAGATGCCCAAGGAAAGTGACAACTCAACCCAGAGTGAACTGTGATGTTTTTTCCATCACATTCACGGAGAGTTTCCATTTTCTTCATAACCCGAAAGATCATCAAGAACCTTCACAAATGTATCTGGGTTGGATTTCCAGGACTGTTGAGTAAGGAACGCGGGAACCCGTCTCATCATAATGGCCGCCTTAGTCCTGTAAATAAATCAATATATAAGTAAATTGAGAACTCTGTTCATCCTGACCAGCAGTGGGATTCACTTACCTTCCCTACCGGTTCGCAAATGTGAATGTGATGCGGAGTGCTCGTGCATTACGTCTGGCCGGGTGGGGGGGAGCCTCCCACAGTCGCCGCTACCTGTTTGCCTGAACCGGCTGAATCCCACCACTGATCCTGACCCAAAGGTTTTTTTAAAGGCCTGCAGGATGGGGGCGAACCTTATGTTGGGGTGAAGATCAAGGGTGGGTTCTAAATTTTTTTACTACTGGTTCTGTGGGCATGGCTTATTTTGTGGGTGTGGCTTGGAGGTCATGTGACTAGGTGGGCGTGGCTAGCTGGTCAGAGTCATTTCTGGAAGGTCCTCACACTTACGACCAGTCCTCGCACTTACGACCCGACTCATTTGTTTGCTTTTAACACTGATCAGCTGTAGGATGGCCTTTTGAAGCCCCACGGCAAGAGTTTAAACAGTTTTTTTCCCTCTAGTCATCAGCTGGGACTCAGGAGGCAGCAATAGATTGGGGGTGGGACCAAATAAAAGGAAAGAATAACGTGGAGGGGGTGAGGGGGTGGGAGGGCGGGGGGGAGAACCGGTTCGGTGATGTCATATTGTCACCGCTACCGGCTTGGCCGAACCAGACCGAACCAGGAGGAACCCACCACTGGTGAAGATAGAACCTACCTACAGAGAGGACACACGATTTTATAAGGCTAATAAAGTCTTACAAAGCTTTTCTTTTTTTGTGCTTTTGTTTTGTAGTAAGTCTCTGTATAGTTCATCATCCCAATCCTGTTGACAGATGCTAGTTCAGAAGATCAGTGTCAGGGTTCCAAGGAGGGCTGGGCTGCTGGGGGTTTGCAGGGGTTCGGGAGAACCTCTAGCTAAGATTCTGTGTCATTCGGAGAACCCCCACACCTCCCCTCCCAGGAGTCCCCACACGGCCTGTTTTGGATGCAGGTAAGTGCAGGGCACGTAGGGAGGCTCAGGGAGGGTGAAAAATGGGCCTACCGGAAGTTTGGGAAAGCTGGAAATGGGCCTGTTTCCGGCCTCCAGAAGGCCTCTGGAGCCTGAGGCGGCCATTTTCACCCTCCCGGAGGCTCGAAGAAAGCCTCCGGAGCCCAGGGAGGGTAGACACCCACCCCCGCCGTGGTGCAGGAGGCCGACTAGGCCACGCCCACCCTGGCCACGCCCACCCAGTAACCGGGCAGAGAACCCCTTGCTAAAAATTTTTGAAGCCCACCCCTGGTTCCAAGTAACACCTACAACGAAAGAAGACTCCGTGGCTAGAAGTTGCTCAAAGTTCCATTTTATTAGAGATGTCATATTGGTACATCTGGGAAAACCCAAATCTGAAAGCTTCCAGGTTCTCCCCAGCCAAAAGAAAGTCCAAGCCCCTGTCCCTGCACCCACATGTCCATCGCGTGGTCCAATCAAGGCACCGTCCCAACTGGAGATGCCTCCCTGTCATGCCACTCCAGGTGCAGGCAGAATGTCCTTGACTCTCAGAGAAAAGAATGTTGTTATGGCTAGATATCTCTACAACTCCATGCAATCTCCCCTTGCAGGTTCCCACAGCACTAAGCATGGCAGCCCTGAAGATCCAAAGAAAAATATGGCCTCCAGGGGTGACAATCAGAATAAAAGAGTTGGAAGGTGGGCAGTTCAGCGGTTCAAATCACTAGCGCCGCGTAACGGAGTGAGCTCCTGTTACTTGTCCCAGCTTCTGCCAACCTAGCAGTTCGAAAGCACGTAAAAAATGCAAGTAGAAAAAATAAGGACAACCTTTGGTGGGAAGGTCACAGCTTTCCATGCGCCTTTGGCATTTAGTCATGCCGGCCACATGACCACGGAGACGTCTTCGGACAGCGCTGGCTCTTTGGCTTTGAAACAGAGATGAGCACCGCCCCCTAGACTAGCGCATATGTGCGAGGGGAACCGTTACCTTTACTTTAGGACAATGTTGCAGGATCCAATCTGGGTCAGTCATCGAGACCAGAGGTTTAGTTTTCTGAGCTTTTGGACTTGTGATGGATCCCAACCTTGGGGAATTTCTCTCTACCAAAATGTCACATTCTGGTAGAGAGAGGTTCCCTGAGAATGGGCTCCACCATGTGTCCGAAAGCTCAGAAGGCCAAACCTCTGGTCCTAGTGACGAATCCAGATTGGAATCTGCAGTTTCATGTACACTTAAAAGAATAATAACAGTTGACCATTGGGTTTGATGACAAGGAATTACAAAGACTCTACCTGGCCAACATCTAACTTCTTGCTGAGTTTAATGAGTTGCCTCCAGAAAGTCCATGTTTTATTATTTTAAAACGATTACATTGACAAACCAGTCAATGATTTGAGAAATGTTCTGGAAACTTGGTGGTACAGTGGTCTAAGGCACCCTGTTATTAAGCTGGTTATTAAGACCAGCTGTCTGCAATTAAAGTAAGATCGAATCCCGCCAGGCTCAAGGTTGACTCAGCCTTCCATCCTTTCTAAGGTAGTTAAATTGAGGACCCAGTTTGTGGGGGCAATAAGCTGACTTTGTATAAATATACAAAAGGATGAAGGCTATTGCTGAGCACATTGTAAGCCGCCCTGAGTCTCTGGAGAAGGGTGGCATATAAATCAAATTTTTAAAAAAAACCTAAAAAAAAAAACCTGAGCATTTCGATTCTGGGATCAGAAAAACTGTTGTGGGCAGTTGAGAGCTTTTGATGAATATGTCCCTAAACTCTTTTCAATAAAAGTCAGCAGCTGCTCCGATATTAAATAGCTGTGATAGGACAACAATCGAGGCAACTGGCTGTTATTAAACATGATTTGTTTTCTCATCCCATTTAACACAGCACAATCAATGGCGGCCTAAAAATAACCTCTTTAGGACTGAAAAGCTTTTGAGAAAAATCCCATTTCTCAGTTCTCCTGACCATCTCTGCTATTCCCTCCAGAAGGAAAGACTTTTCATCTCTGACCCAAAAAAAGCTAACTTGAAAAGCCATCAGAGATATGCTGTTCTACGTAATTTGTTGTTAGCTGATAGGAAGAGTTGCCAAAAAATCTTACAGTGGACAGCTTGGGGATGTGTAAAGTGAAGGTAAAGGTTTCCCTCGCACCTATGCGCTAGTCGTTCCCGACTCTAGGGGGCGGTGCTCATCTCTGTTACAAAGCCGAAGAGCCAGCGCTGTCTGAAGACGTCTCGTGGTCATGTGGCCGGCATGACTAAACATCAAAGGCGCACGGAATGCTGTTACCTTCCCACCAAAGGTGGTCCCTATTTTCCTACTTGCATTTTTTACGCGCTTTCGAACTGCTAGGTTGACAGAAGCTGGGACAAGTAACGGGAGCTCACTCCGTTATGTGGCACTAGCAATTCGAACCGCTGAACTACTGACCTTTCGATCGACAAGCTCGGCGTCTTAGCCACTGAGCCACCACGTCCCTGCTGAGTATGTGTAGATGCACTTTTTTTTTCTTTCTTTTGGGGCTTAAATGAAACTTCAGAAAGCCACAAGACATACTTAATGTTCCTGATGATGGAAGGAAGCTTGATTTATTATTGATATGTTCCATTGACACAAGGGCTTCTGGCTCGGCTTCCTGGCCTAATTTTTACAGAAAAATGAAAGGTTTGAACATCTCAATCCGTGGCTGGGAGCTGAGATAATAAACTAATCTTCATTACTCTACATAATGGTCTTGATATCATGGTTTCCAGATCATGTTTTTTCATTAGTTTCTAGGCCCATGATGGTGAACCTATGGCAAGAGTGCCAAAGGTGCCACACAGAGCCCTCTCTGTGGGCATGCACACCGTTGCCAGCTGCTATTCTGGTTTCCGACATGCACATGCGTGCCAGCCAGGGCCGGATTTTCCTATAGGCTAACTAGGCTTCAGCCTAGGGCCTCAAGATCAAGAGGGGCCTACATTCAAATTGTTAGCAAAATTAAAATTACACTTTTACTATAGGTGAAAGGGCCTCATAAGTGGAATAGCCTAGGGCCTCTTTTCATCTAAATCCGGCCCTGGTGCCAGCCAGCTGGTTTTTGCGGCCGCTGGAGCACCGGAAAACAGCCTGAAAAACGGCTAAAAACAGGCTGTTTTTCAGGTCGTTTTCACGCCTTTTTCAGGCTGATTTCAGGGCCTTTTCCAGGCCATTTTCTGTGCCATTTTCATGCTGTTTTCCAGGCCTTTTTAAAGTCAATTTTGGGCTGTTTTCAGGCCATTTTCCGGATCTTTTTGGGTCATTTTTGGGCTGTTTTCAGGCAGTTTTTTGGGCCTTTTTGGGGTCATTTCTGAGCCATTTTCAGGCCATTTTCTGGGCCTTTTTTGGGGGGTCATTTTCAGCCTGTTTTCAGGCCATTTTCCATGTCTTTTTTGAGGCATTTTTGGGCTATTTTCAGGTCATTTCCCAGGCCTTTTTGGGGTTAGTTTTGGGCCATTTTCAGGCCATTTTTCGGGCCTTTTTCGGGTCAGTTTTGGGCCATTTTCCAGGCCTTTTCCGGGTCGTTTTTGGGTTGTTTTCAGGCTGTTTTTTGGGTTTCCAGCGCTCTGGTGTACACATATGTGCACACATTCCAGTTTGGGCACTCGGTGCCAAAAAGGTTCACTGTTCTAGTTGAACATTAAAAACCAAAACTAAACCGATCATTCAGTTTTGAGGTTCAGATTATCTATGGAGATTCTCAATCCTCCAGGACATGGATGACCGAAAGGTGCTTTTGCAAAAAAGCAACTGAACTTCCTTGGGGTTGGTTTTTTCTTCTTCTTTAAATACGTTTTGCTTCTCAGCCAAGAAGCTTCTTCAGTTCTAAAGCTGAAGAACGGAACTTTACTTCTCTGTAGCTAGAACAAAAGAGGCTTCTTGGATGAGAAGCAAAACGTTTTCAAAGAAAAGAAACCCAAGGAAGTCTTTTGGGAAAAGCACCTTTGGGACAATCTCAAGGCTAAAATCTGCAGGTTAAGGCGAATCCCGCAAGTTTAGCAACTCAGAGCAAACTAGACTATTATACTGAATCTACGCTGGGCCATCAATTGTCAAAGTTGACTTTGGAGCCAGATTTTTTTTCACCATCATTAGTGTTGCCAAATATGAATGTATAAACTAGGCATAACCTCATCAACTCTCTCATGCCCTACAGAACAGAATAACAGAGTTGGAAGGGATCTTGGAGGTCTTCTAGTCCTACTCCCTACTCAAGCGGGAAACGCTATACTATTTCAGACAAAGGGTTGTCCAATCTCTTCTTAAAAACCTCCAATATTGGGGCAGCCACAACATCTGGAGGCAAGTCGTTCCACTGATTGATTTTTCTAACTATCAGGAAATTTCTCCTTAGCTCTAGGTTGCTTCTCTCCTTGATTAGTTTCCATCCATCCATTCCATTTTCATCATATGTAACCCATTTTCTGTTGTGACCTAGGCTTCCTGAATCATTAAAACACACGAGCACTTTTATTGCAACAGGTGTGAATTGCGTTCATTCACAGCTGTGTCCCAATTAGTTGCAAAAAGTCCTTCGGGAGAAGTCCTTCGGGATAATCACCAACCTTGATCTCCCTTGACACTCTGCCCAAGACCTACTTGGCAAAGCCACAAGGAGTCCAGAATCAAACAGAGATGCTGACTGGGAACAGAATTAACAACGTTGCTTTCCTGCAAAGGGCCCATGTGCCTTTGCTCCTCTTTTAAGCCTTATGGGAAGGGCCAATCATCTACAGGCCTTACTCCTGAGTCGTCCCTTTTATCTTAACTGTTCTTGCCTTCTGGCAGCTCTGCACATGCGCGTACTAGGAACAGGCTCCTCCTGTTCCTCTGCCTCTCTGATGTCTGACTCTTGAGGTTCCGGAGTCCGCGCATCACTCCCCGATGGCCCTGGCCCCATCTCTGCCTCCGACACAGAGCCCTCGTCCGGGGCTTCCCCAAACTCCAGGACTGGCCCATGTTCCTCCCCAGCCTCCTCACTGTCCGACTCCGCTGCCAGCTCCACAGGCTGCCACAACATTTTCCTTCCCCACCCCCTCTTTCTATTATTTTAAAACCCAAATAATACATTCTACTATTTGGGGGGGGGGGGTGTCCAGTGACGTTTATACAATATTGACCGGACTTGATTAACCTTCCGATGATTTAGATAACTTAAACCTTTAAAAATAGAGGGGAAAAAAGGGGTTTTATATCTATATGTAATATGTTTTGTCTGAAGTGGTGTAGGGTTTCCTGCCTAGGCAGGGGGTTGGACTAGAAGACCTCCAAGGTCCCTTCCAATGCTGTTATTCTATTTCTATTTCTTATATGGATTAGCCCCAGAGATTTACGGTAGCTTCTATTCTTTCACCCATCAGTATTTTTTAACCAGCTGGCCTCCTGGACTTGAAGATGCAGAGGGAAAGAAGACTAGGAGCCCATTTCTAAAACAGAAAGCGGGGTGAATGTCAGGGCAGTCTTAATGCATAGGCGTCATGGGCACTTGCATAGGGCATAGGGGCCCCATACTTAATCTGTGTATGTTAACCCTTCAATGCACCTTGTATCACATAAATACAGCCTGGATAGCTCAGCAGACTAATGCATTGTAATTTAACTCCAGCTGTCTGCAATTACTGTAAGTTCGAATCTCCCCAGGCTCAAGGTTGACTCAGCCTTCCATCCTTTCTAAGATAGGTAAATTGAGGACCCAGTTTGTGGGGGCAATAAGCTGACTTTGTAAAAAATATACAAAAGTATGAAGGCTATTGCTTAACGCATTGTAAGCCGTCCTGAGTCTCCGGAGAAGGGCGGCATATAAATCAAATTAAAAAAAAAACATATTTATTGCATTTTACTGCATTTTTAAAATTAATTCTAACATGCAAATATATGTTTAATTTTATCGACCATTTGCATTTTTTTTTTATTCCTGTGAGTCGTTGTCCTTAGGGGCCCAAACAGTACACTGTATTGCCCGGAGAGGGCCCCCATAATGCTGTTATAAGATGGCCCTTGGAGAACGTGGGTCCCACATGTGGGTCCCACAACACAAGTATCCTGCATAGCAGCCACACTCTTTGTCAGTAATGGGATATTATTACAGAAGAGGTTTACATCCCTTGTGGGTGGTGATATTGCCTGGGTTAAGAGGGACGCCGGGCGTCTTGGAAAAATCGTTGCAGGCAGGCGGCACTCTGAATTTCCAAACCGAGAACCCCTTCCACATTTCTCCTCCTTTCTTCCTTGCACACACACACACACACACACACACACACACACGTGACGTTCTCCTCCTGCTTATCAAATAATTTTTTTTTTTTTAAAAAAAAAAGGAAGAAAACCACACAAACAAAATCCAACTCCTTGGCTGCAATTAGCCTCTCCAGCCAGGAACTCAGTGAAATGACAGTTTTAAATCCTCACCTTTCTGGATCATCCATCATCATCATCATCATCATCGTCGTCGTCGTCTTCTTCTTCTTCTTCTTCTCCTTCTCCTTCCTCTCTTTCTTCTCTTTGGCTCTCCACGGTCCCTCTCTCCTCCTCCTCCTCCTCCTCCTCCTCCTCCTCCTCCTCCTCCTCCTCCTCCTCCTCCTCTTCTTCCACCCCTCCCAACTCTTCCGCTTTCAACCTCTCCTATTCCCGGCTTCCTCTTCCTTCCTTCCTTCCTTCCTTCCTTCCTTCTTTCCTTCCCCCTCTTTCCTCCCAATTTTTTTTTTTTTTTTTTTTTTTAAATGCTGGAATGCCAAGCAAGCGAAGGTCTTTCAAGTTGCCGCCGCCGACACCTCTGCTAATTTGCCGTCGCTGGCTACCTCCCTACCATGCTCGGCACGGGCAGCGAAGGCGAGACGCGTAGCTGCTCCTTCCATGTAGCGCCTTCCAGCCGGCTCTGCTTTCGGACGGGGGAGCCAAGCGGTTCCCCGGGATCGATGCCGCCTTTGAAACGGACAGCGAGGGAGGACGGAGCCTTTTGATGAGGCGCAGGCTGGGCATCGCCCCGGTGCGTGTGTGCAGGGGTTTTTGGGCGGAGGAGATTTGCGCTGCGCCTTGGCCCCTATGCGCCTCGCTCACTGCAATGTTTTTTGCATGTTACTGTGCGCTCCGGACTAACGTGAAGGTAAGAGCAGACGAGACAGGCGTTGGGGAGGGTTGGCTCTGCCTCTCTCCTCTCCTCTCCTCTCCTCTCCTCCTTCCTTCCTTCCTTCCCTCTCCTCTCTTTCCCTCTCCTCTCCTCTCCTTTTCTGCTTTCTCGTCCTTCCTTCCTTCTCCTCTCCTCTCCTCTCCTCTCTTCCCCCTTTCCTTCTCCTATCCTGTCCTGTCCTGTCCCCTCCTCCCTCCCTTCTTCTCGCCTCTCCCTTCCTTCTTTCTCCTCTCCTGTCCCCTTCCTTCCTTCCTTCCCTCTCCTCTCTTTCCCTCTCCTCTCCTCTCCTCTCCTCTCCCTTCCTTCTTTCCCCTGTCCTGTCTTGTCCCCTCCCCTCTCCTTTTCTTCTTTCTCCTCCTGTCCTGTCCTGTCCCCTTCCTTCCTTCCTTCCTTCCTTCCTTCCTTCCTTCCTTCCTTCCTTCCTTCCTTCCTTCCTTCCTTCCTTCTACTCTCCTCTCCTCCCTTCCCCCTTTCTTCTCCTATCCTGTCCTGTCCTGTCCCCTCCTCCCTCCTTTCTCCTCTCCTGTCCCTTCCTTCTTTCTGTTATCTTGTCCTGTCCCCTTCCTTCCTTCCCTCTCCTCTCTTTACCCTCTCCTCTCCCTTCATTCTTTCTTGTCCTGACCTGTCTTGTCCCCTTCCTTCCTTCCTTCTCCTCTCCTCTCCTCTCTTCCCCCTTTCTTCTCCTATCCTGTCCTGTCCTGTCCCCTCCTCCCTCCCTTCTTCTCGCCTCTCCCTCCCTTCTTTCTCCTCTCCTGTCCCCTTCCTTCTTTCCTTCTCCCCTCCTCTCTTCCCCCTTCCTTCTCCTATCCTTTCCTGTCCTGTCCCCTCCTCCCTCCTTTCTCGTCTCCTCTCTTCTCCCTTCCTTCTTTCTCCTCTCCTTCCTTCCTTCCTTCTCCTCTCCCTTTCTTCTTTCTGTTATCTTGTCCTGTCCCCTTCCTTCCTTCCCTCTCCTCTCTTTCCCTCTCCTCTCCTCTCCCTTCCTTCTTTCTTGTCCTGTCCTGTCTTGTCTAGTCCCCTTCCTTCCTTCCTTCTCCTCTCCTCTCTTCCCCTTTCTTCTCCTTTCCTGTCCTGTCCCCTCCTCCCTCCCTTCTTCTCGCCTCTCCCTTCCTTCTTTCTCCTCTCCTGTCCCCTTCCTTCCTTCCTTCCTTCTCCTCTCTCTTCCTTCTTTCTGTTATCTTGTCCTGTCCCTTTCCTTCTTTCCTTCCTTTTCCTCTCCCTTCCTTCTTTCTCCTATCCTGTCCTGTCCCCTTCCCCTCTCTTTTCCTCTCCTCTCCCTTCCTTCTTTCTCATCCTGTTCTGTTTCCTTCCTTCCTTCCTTCCTTCCTTCCTTCCTTCCTTCCTTCTTTCCTTCCTCTTCCTTCCACTAGACTTATATACCACTTCCAAGTGCTTTCCAGCCCTCTCTAAGCAATTTAGAGAGTCAGCCTATTGCCCCCAAACAATCTGGGTCCTCATTTTACCCACCTCGAAAGGATGGGAGGCTGAGTCAACCTGGAGCTGGTCAGCATCAAACAATTCCTTCCTTCCTTCCTTCCTTCCTTCCTTCCTTCCTTCCTTCCTTCCTTCCTTCCTTCCTTCCTTCCTTCCTTCCTTCCTTCCCCTCTCCTCTCCTCTCCTCTCCTATCCTATCCTATCCTATCCTATCCTATCCTATCCTATCCTATCCCTTCTTTCTCCTGTCCTATCCGTTCCCTCCCTCCCTCCCTTCTCCTTCCTTCCCTCCCTCCCTCCCTCCTTCTTTCTTTCTTTCTTTCTTTCTTTCTTTCTTTCTTTCTTTCTCTCTCTCTCTTTCTCTCTTTCTCTCTCTCTTTCTTTCTTTCTTTCCCTCCCCACCCCCCACTCTCTTACAAGCCTGCTGTAGAAAATGTCTACCTTGCTACTTTGGAAATGCTGCTTGGAACAAGCGTTTCATTACAGGTGGTTGGAGAGGATCTGTGTTATTACTATCACCCCTGGTGCTGGCCTTCATTGCATGCACTGGCTTTCCTAGGCCACCCCTAATGACACTTTGGAGTGCAACTCTGCGCAAGGAGGGCGTGGGGGGCGGGGGGAGGCTGGGTCTGGGCAGTTAGGTTTTCCTCTCTTCCTGGGGTGTGGAGGAGTGTTTCGAAAAGGTCTCAGTAGGCCAGAGAAGTGATTCCGGAAGTGGTGATCATTCGTCGCCTTCGGTCTGGAGGCAGGAATTGAGGTTCTGTACAGTTTGGTTGCTTTGCATCATTGGATGATTTTTTTGGGGGTGGGGGTGAAAGTGGGGTGGGGAGGTTTATGGGGACAAGCAGAGAGAAGTTGTTTTGCTGCTAATGAGCTGTCTAGAAAGCAGCAGAACTGTCTGCCAGAGCTAGACCTCAGTGAGGATCTGTTTCTAACTTGACACAGTTATGCATAGAAACCCAGAAGCTGCATTAAGACTTCCATGCATCTTCTTTTTCAAATAATAATAATAATACCGATATATACTGCCTATATACTCAGCCGTTACCATAAGAAGCTCTTAGGCCCTCGGTTAGGACTTCAAGCGTTAAGTTTTTACCAGTCCCAGACTGTGAATCGAATTGAAGATATGAAATCTTAAATCCTACTGGCACAGCAATAAATTCTTTAGGTTACATTTAACCTGTTTTCTCCCATGAACGGACTTTTGGCATCTATCTCTGGGGCTATTTTGGCTTAATGAATCACCTCCAAACTTCCCTGATAAAAGTTTATCCTTTTGCTCATTAGCCGAGAACAGTGGTAGGATTCAGCCGATTCGCACCACTTCGGGAGAACCGGTTGCTAACTTTCTGAACAGTTTAGTGAACTGGTTGTTAGAAGAAATCATTAGGGCAGAGAACCGGTTGTTAAATTATTTGAATCCCACCACTGGCTGAGAACCAACCGAGTGGAAAAGATGGGGGCCTTGTGATCAAACCAAACAAACTCTCCGGAATGGAATAATTGCAAAATTTAAAGGATTTGCATTTGTCTGTCAACTCTGAGGAGCAAATATCAAATATTCTCACTATGTCTCGGGTAGGGGAAGGAAAAAAAAAGCCCCTGAATTTCTCTCTGTGTGTCTGTACATACATATACAGCATACACATATGTGCCTGTACATGTATACATTAATAGCTAGCAGCACTCAACTGCGAGGGATGGGAAATTAGAAAAGGCTACACAACTTTCTTTCATTTTCTTTTTTGCAGGGTAGATTTGTTGGTTCTAATTTTTGTGAGGAACTTAAAACGTCAGATGCAGAGACAAAGCTAAAACGGAAAGATTGATAAAACCAAGGAAGGTTATAAGGGGATGTTATGAATCAGCTGCCCCCAGAGATAAGGAGAATTCAAGATCTCGGTGCCTTCCGCCGTGCCCTTAAAACTTTCTTTTTCCAGCAAGCCGGGCTGGCTTGACATAACATATTTTTAAACATTTTTAACTGTTTTGTCATTTTAAATTGGGGCCAAATTAATATATATTCTTTTAATTGTTTTTAATGTTTGTATTGTATGTTTTTAGCTGGCTGTACACTGCCCTGAGTCCCTCGGGAGAAGGTGCGGTATATAAATTCGAAATAAAATAAAATAAAATAAATGTTTCATTAAGCATCTGTTTTTAATGAAGGATATCCACAGTGAATATTCAAAATGCGTTAAAACAGGAATAATTTTATGTAATTTATGTTGTATAGTTGGGCTAAATATTGGAGGCTTTTAAGAAGAGATTGGATCACCATTTGTCTGAAGTGGTGTAGGATTTCCTGCTTAAGAGCGGGTTGGACTAGAATAGGGGTGGGCAATTGTGGCTCTTTTACAACCTGTGGACTTCAACTCCCAGGATTCCTGCGACAAGCCACAATTGCCCACCCCTGGACTAGAAGACCTCCAAGGTCCCTCCAAGGTCCCTTCCGACTCTGTTATTCTATTCTAAATTTTTTGCACAACTGAAAAAGTAGAGGTGAATCAGGGAGAGTTAGGTGTCTCCTGTACTGGATGTGAAGACAAGCAGCCAGTGTGGGTTAACTTGCCAAGGAATTTCTAATAAAGTTATGAAGCAGCCACAGGGAACTTGCATATCATCTGCACCATATCTATCTATCTATCTATCTATCTATCTATCTATCTATCTATCTATCTATCTATCTATCATCTATCTACCTATCTATCATCTATCTATCTATCTATCTATCTATCTATCTATCTATCTATCTATCATCTATCTTCCAAGCCAGACACAGGAAAAGTTTTTTTTTAAATGCATAAAGTCACTTCCATAGATATTTTGTACATTATGAATACCTAGGAGAATGTTGTACGCTGCCTGAGTCCTTAACAAGAGCATAATGACTCACACATGGTAATTTTTGGCTAGTCTACATCATCGTTCGCGTACAGCCTTATTTTGACCCATCTAAATTGTTTGTGTGCCCATTTTTCTATGCTTTGAAAACATCACTATTAATATGTACAATCGGTATCCAGCTAACTGTGGTTATGTAATACATATGACTAAGGCTTCAGTAACTTAAGAGTTAGAAAGCAGGGTTCTTATAAAGGTAAAGGTTCCCCTTGCACATATGTGCTAGTCGTTCCCGACTACAGGGGGCAGTGCTCATCTCTGTTTCAAAGCTGAAGAGCCAGCCTGTCCGAAGACGTCTCCATGGTCATGTGGCCGGCATGACTCAACGCCAAAGGCGCACGGAACGCTGTGACCTTCCCACCAAAGGTGGTCCCTATTTTTCTACTTGCATTTTTTTACCTGCTTTCGAACTGCTAGGTTGGCAGAAGCTGGGATAAGTAACGGGAGCTCACTCAGTTACGCAGCACAAGGGATTCGAACCGCTGAACTGCTGACCTTTCTGATCGATAAGTTCAGCGTGTTAGCCACTGAGCCACCACGTCCCACTTAGGTTTCTTATACATTTATGCAAATGCCAGAAACTTGGTTAATAGTGACTGGTTAGAATCAGTGGTGGGTTTGTAACGGTTCGTCCCAGTTCGGGCGAACCGGCAGTGACCGCGGCAGGAGGCGAAAGTTCTGTGCATGTGCAGAAGCACCATGTGTGAGTGAAGCGCACTCACACATGCGTGCACTCACAGTTCCGAATCTGTAGCGAAGGTAAGTGGAACCCACTACTGGTTAGAATGTCAAAGTATTGCCAGAAAAAATAAGCATCTTTTAAATTTTATACCCTTACTGATGAAGATGGATTGTGAATATGCACAATCAATCTTTCCTACTCCTTATAAAAATAGATATAGGTCATTATGGTTGATTAGCAGTTGCCCAGAGTTTGGTATATAAGATTGGGGGTGGGGGGGGGGAAGATATAAATGTTTTAAATAAATGAACATTCCCCAAAATTTATGATTATATTGTTACAGAGCGGACTCATTAAATAAGGCATGCATGTCAAAAATATATAGGCTGTATCAAAAGTCATGCCCCATGGGACAATCACAATATGCTTTGTTCATTTTTTTAAAAAAGAATAAATGTCCATGTATTTAGAAAGGTTCAAAATCAGGCATCAAATAAATGTTTAGAACAAAACAGCAACCCATCTGACCTTTTAATTTAATTGATTCCATTGTTGATGGGGCCTGACTTTTGCTACGCTTTGTATATTGAGGGAGGTTTTGGCAGAATGTCTGCAGAATGTTTTTGGTATTTTACTTTTTATTTCTTGAAAGAAATAAATTTCTAGACGGCGAAGTGAAATGGCGGGGGGGAAATTAAACGCCTTAAAAGAAGAAAGTTATGGGTAATGCAGATTTTTGTGGTTTATTTTTTTCTGTGTGTGTGTGTGTTCATAGCATGACTGGGTCACTTTATAGTAAACTTTTATTAATCCACGTTTTACAGTGTCTAGACATTGAGCAAGATATGCTCTCATTCAGATCCTCCATAATAAGCATTTTTCGTCCAGAGTGCACTCAGAAAATATAACAAGATTTCCCAACCCTTGGCAACTTTAAACCGGAGATCGAATCTCACCAGGCCAGTGGTGAAATTCAAATTTTTTTTACTACCGGTTCTGTGGGCGTGGCTTGGTGGGCATGGCAGGAAAGGATACTGCAAAATCCCCATTTCCTCCCCACTCCTGGGGGAAGGATGCTGCAAAATCTCCATTCCCTCCCCACTCCTGGGGGAAGGATATTGCAAAATCTCCATTCCCACCCCACTCTGGGACCAGCCAGAGATGGTATTTGCCGGTTCTCCGAACTACTCAAAATTTCTTGCTGCCGGTTCTCTAGAACCTGTCAGAACCTGCTGAATTTCACCCCTGCACCAGGCTCAAGGTTGACTCAGCCTTTCATCCTTCCGAGATCGGTAAAATGAGGACCCAGATTGTTGGGGGCAATAGGCTGACTCTGTAATCCTCTTAGGCTGTAAAGCACTATGAAGCGGTATATAAGTCTAAGTGCTATTCCTATTGCTATTGAAGATGTGTAGACTTCAATTCCCAGAATTCCCCAACCAGTCACCTATTCTGGCTTAGAAATTCTGGGAATTGAAGTCCACTCATCTTAAAGGTTGGAGAAACCCTGGTAATGAATATCATGATTTTACTTTTCCTGTTCCAGTCTGCTAAGGTTTAATAAGTCATAAATTTATTTTGTCAAGCATATATAAGATAACAGGTAAAAGTATAAACATAATTTGAATACATGAAAAGAGTAAGTAAAAAGGAATATTAGGACAGGAACAGTAGGCACGCTGGTGCACTTATGCACGCTCTTTACAGACCTGTGGAATGGGGTGAGGTCAACAGTAGACAGTCTAAGGTTAAAGTTTTGGGGATTTGGGGAAGAAACTACGGAGTCAGGTACTGCATTCCAGGCATTGACCACTCTGTTGCTGAAGTCATATTTTCTGCAATCGAGTTTGGAGCAGTTTACCTTGAGTTTGTATCTATTATTTGCTTGTGTATTGTTGTGGTTGAAGCTGAAGTAGTCATTGACAGGAAGGACATTGTGGCAGATCATTTTATGTACTCTGCTTAGGTCAGACTGAAGTCGGCGTAGTTCTAAGTTGTCTAAGTCCAAAATTTGGAGTCTGGTGGCATAAGGTATTTTATTGCGGTTAGAGGAGTGGAGGACTCTTCTCATAAAATATCTCTGGACTCTCTCGATTGTATTTATGTCCGATATGCAGTGCGGGTTCCAGACAGATGAGCTGTATTCGAGAATTGGTCTAGCAAATGTTTTGATTGCTCTAGTTAGTAGTACAACATTACCGGAGAAGAAGCTACGCAAGATTAGGTTAACAACTCTTAATGCCTTTTTGGCAATGTTGTTACAGTGGGTTTGGGCATATACCATGTCTGCTCAGCAATGGTAATATTTCTGGAATATTTCCCAATGATGCTTAGTGATAGCTGAAGCAACATCAAAAAATATTGGTGGCTCCGGATTTTCTCCCAGGACATAATATAATTTCCTGGATATTAGAAAAAAAAAAAGAGAATAAATATCTTACTACACCTCCTTACTCCACTGTGCACAGGAGAGCACAGATCATTTCACGGCCACAATTGAGCCCAAAATTTGTGTTGTTAAGTGGCACATTTGTTAAGTGAGTTTTGTCCCCATTTTATGAACTTTCTTGCCACATTCGTTAAGTGAATCACCGCAGTCACATGGTTGTTAAGTGAACCTGGCTTCCCCACTGATTTTGCTCGTCAAAAGGTTGCAAAAGGTGGTCACATGACTTTAGGACACAGCAACGGTCATAAGTATGAACCAGTTGCCAAGCAGCTGAATTTTGATCACATGATCATGGGAATCATGAGCATTTGGATGCTACAAAGGTCATAAAGGTCATAAGTCACTTTTTTCAGTACCGTCGTAACTTTGAACAGTCACTAAATGAACTGTTGTAAGTCAAGGACTACCTGTATCTATTCCTAATGATTAATGGTCATAAATGTGAAAAATGGTCCTAAGTCACTTTTTCAGTGCCGTTGTAACTTTGAACGGTCACTAAATGAACTGTTGTAAATCAAGGACTACCTGTATCTATTCCTAATGATTAATGGTTGTAAATGTGAAAAATGGTCCTAAGTCACTTTTTCAGTGCCGTTGTAACTTTGAACGGTCACTAAATCATCATCATCTCCTTTTAAGGACCCCATAATCCCTTGAGGGGTGGAATCTGGGCAACTGAATGGAGCTGAGTCTTTACTGGCCAGATGCCCTTCCTGTTACCAATGCGGAGTTATATTCAGCAGATATATTCTCAAGGTGCCCAGAGAGAGAAATATCTGCTTTTATCTAGGATCGAACTCACAGCCTCCTGATTGTGAGGCGAGAGCTCCAGCTCTAGGCCACCGCACCACTCATTTGAGCGATGACTAAATGAACTGTTGTAAATTGAGGACTACCTGTAGACGTTTCTGATATAGGAACTTCCATTTTTGTTGCAAAACACCGTATCATATGGCATGTTAATTTTCCCTAGCAGTGGTGGGTTTCTACTGGTTCATCCTGGTTCGGGCGAACCGGTAGTGGTGGTGGTGGGAGGCTCCGCCCACCCACCGGGACGTCATCACAGATGCTCTGAGCATGCGCAGAACATTCTCTGCATGCGCAGAAGCGCCGTACATGAGCTCTCGCTTCTGAACCGGTAGCGAAAGTAAGAGGAACCCACTACTATTCCCTAGTGTATATTTTGGGAGTCACTGACTTTAAGAATCAGTTAAAATCAGAGGTGGTATTCAACCGGTTCGGATCGGTTCGCTCGAACCTATAGCGGAAATCGCAGGTGGGCCTGCCCTCCCGCCCCCCCCCTGCTCTGGCTTTATGCTGTCCTATTCAGGCACGTTTTTGAGACCGGGTGCATGTGTGGCAGGCGGGCGCGGGAGCAAAACGCATGCACGGAAGATTGTGCATATGCGTGGAAGTGGCACGTGCGAACGTAGTGGGCATAGTTCACATTTGCGAACCAGTAGGGTAAGTAAGTGAATAGCACCGCTGGCTAAAATGTATATAAGTATTCAAATGTTGGGTTGTTTTTTTTTCTCTTTAAGAAACAGTGTTTGGGTTAGTCTTAATTTATGACATTGCACGAATGCTATTTCTGGAAGTTGTAATAGGAAAAGAAAAAAGATGAATTGTAGTCTTGGAGAGACACGGATGGTTCTCTATTCATGTTTTAATGCTGCATTCCCAGCTCCATTTATTGGGAGCAAAAAAACCCCCCAAAACTGTGATTTCAGAAGGGCTCTTATTACTTTTCAATAACTTTATATTGCCTGAATATCAAGGTTGGTTTGTCAAGCAAATAGCATTTCGGGGGTTTTCTTTGTATTGATATAAAATGCTTGGACGAAGTTTTTAATGGCAATCCATTGTTGCTAAAACATTTCGGGCACTTTGGGCACTCGATCCATCACTGCCTTACACCATTTCAGACAATTGACTGTCTAGTCTCTTTTTTAAAAAAACCTCCCGTGATGAAACACCCACAACTTCTGAAGGCAACTTCTGTTCCACTGGTTAATTGTCCTCACTGTTAGGAAGTTTCTCCTTAATTCCAGGTTGCTTCTCTCCTTGATTAGTTTCCATCCATTGCTTCTTATCCTGCCTTCTGGTCCTTTGGAAAATAAGTTTATTTATTTATTTATTATTGTGGTTTATATGCCGCCTTTCTCCCTAGGGACTCAAGGCGGCTTACAAAATGACAAATTCCAATACAAATCACAATGAAATAAAATTAAAATCAGCAACCCTATTAAAAACAGTTTAAAATTATGACAGTGTATCCCCAAACGGATCAGTTGAGTTGACGAAAGAGCCACGTCTTCAGCTTAAGTTGACCCCCTCTTCTTTGTGGCAAACCCCCAAATACTGGAATGCTATTATCATGTCACCCCTAGCCCTTCTCTTGTCTAGACTGGCCTGCAACTGTTCTTCTTAGTTGCTCTTCCTGCACTTTTCCCAAAGTCTCAACATCTACTTTTGTGTGTGTGTGTAATGTGGTGACCAAAATCGAGATGCAGTATTCCCGGTGTGGCTTTACTAAGTATTTATTGCTTAACGCATTGTAAGCCGCCCTGAGTCTCCGGAGAAGGGCAGCATATAAATCAAATAAAAAATAAAAAATAAATAAATGTATAGGCTGAGACTGAGCCAGGTGAGCCACAGCTGCAGCAAATTGTCCAAGAGGCTACAGGTGAGGACTAAGATTAGCTGCCACCCCTTAGCAATGAGAAGGAGGTGAAGTCCACACCTGTTCCAAGGACACATAGGGTAGAGAGGAGACAGGTACAATGGTAGTCAGCTAGATCACTCATGAGGAGGCAGCCTTGCCTCTCATGAAGGGCTGTACCACGTCGCCTACTTAATCCTGCCCTGAGGAACATTGATGGAGTAATGTCCCCAGTTCTGTACCCTGTGTACTCATGTTGTGTATCCTGGCTTGTTTGACTGCTGGATTGCTTTCCTGGACTTTGTGTGTGAGCCTATTGAACTCAATTATCCGGTGACTCTTGCTGTGTCGAGCTTGGAATCTGGACCTGTGTAATGACAGTGTTTTCTTAGGATCTGTTTGGGTGTGGGTGCAGAGGGGGTGTTCAGCCGGTTCAGGCAGGTTTGGACGAACCGGTAGCGGACATTTTGAATAGTTCGGAGAACTGGAAAATCGTACCACCGGCTGAAACCCACCACTGGGTGGGTGAGTTGAACAAACACCTGTAGAACTCTTGCCATACATGTGGGGAAAGGGAGCTGGGCAGCACACTTCCAACTCTATTATTCTGTTCTGTTAAAAGGTAGCGATGGAAACTTTTTGTCTCGAGAAAATACGGTGACAGCTATCCTTTCCTTTGAAGTAAAATTGACCTGCTATTTCCCCAGTAATATTCATATGATAACTGAAGTGCCTGAAAGTAGCATTGGTTGCGACTGTCAGTTTCAGTAACTCCTGTTTTCTTCTTCCGCTATGGGAAAACGCTTATTAAATAGAAATTTTGCAAGAAAACAAAATCTATCATTATTCCTCCCAAAATACAATATACCTAGGGACTGGCACTGTTTCTTCATTCAGCTGGCACAGAGTGATTCCCGACAACCTGTTTTTATATGCGGCCCTTCTCCGGAGACTCAGGGCGGCTTACAATGCGTTAAGCAATAGCCTTCATCCTTTTGTATATTTTATACAAAGTCAGCTTATTGCCCCCACAAACTGGGTCCTCATTTCACCTACCTTAGAAAGGATGGAAGGCTGAGTCAACCTTGAGCCTTGGAGAGATTCGAACCAGCAGAAATTGCAGGCAGCTGTGTTAATGACAGGGTGCACCAAACCACTGTACTATCAAGGCTCTTTTTGGCTTCCTTTGTTCCTTTTTGGTGTTGGAGTTGACATTCCATGGTTATGAATAAACAACGTGGCATTAGATTGCAATTTGGAGCCTTTAAAAGCAAATAAACATTTATTGATTGATTGATTGATTGATTGATTCGATTTATATATGCCGCCCTTCTCTGGAGACTCAGGGTGGTTTACAACGCATTAAGCAATAGCCTTCATACTTTTGTATGTACCTGCTTAGTAGGGCTTTCGCCCTCCCCAAGCGGTGTTCTTTTTTATACAAAGTCAGCTTATTGCCCCCACAACCCGGGTCCTCATTTTACCTACCTCGAAAGGATGGAAGGCTGAGTCAACCTTGAGCCTGGTGAGATTTGAACTTGCAGTAATTGCAGGCAGCTGGCAGCTAAGTGCTACTTAACAGCAATTTAGTCCACTGCGCCACCAAGGCTCTTTTTCCAGCACAAAGAACATGCATACATTAGGTGCTATAGCATCTGCTGATTCTCATGGGATACTTCTTATAATGGCCTTCTTGAGAAAAAGGTCAACTTAATATTCAATAGGTGAGCTTGTTTTACATCGGCGTGTAATGTCTTGCCGAATGGGGGTGGGTGGGTGGGTGGGTAGGATTGCATTGGCTTTTTTGCAGGGGTAAAATCCAGCAGGTTCTGACAGGTTTGGAGAACCGGTAGCGGAAATTTTGAGTAGTTTGCAGAACTGGCAAATACCACCTCTGGCTGGCCCCAGAGTGGAGTGGGAATGGAGATTTTGCAATATCCTTCCCCTGGAGTGGGATGGGAATGGAGATTTTGCAATAGCTTTCCCCCAGGAGTGGGGTGGGAATGGAGATTTTGTAGTATCCTTCCCCTGCCACGCCCAACATACCACACCACACCCACCAAGCCACGCCCACAGACCCGGTAGTAAAAAAATTTGGATTTCATCACTGCTTTTTTGCCTGCTGCTGCTGCACACTGTCTGCTCACATTGAATTGATTGTCCACTAAGAGTCCAAGATCCCTCTCACAGTTACTGCTATTAAGCCTGGTTTCTCCCAATCCATATGTGCACTTTTGGTTTTTCTTGCCTAAGTGTAAGACTTTACTTTTCTCTACACTGAATTTCATTTTGTTAGATAGGGCCCAGTGTTCGAGACGACATGTCAAGATCCATCTGGATCTTGAGCTTGTCATCTAGGGCAGTTGTTGTGGCCCCGCCCTCTGAGCCTGTCCCATCAGAGGAAGAAAGCTCCGAGCATGAGGAAGAGGAGTCAGCCAGGCCTCCCTCTCCAGGCCCCTCCCCTCTGGCATTGTCTCAAGTGCCGGCCGAGGGAGAGGAGACAGCTGATTCGGATCAGAGTGATAATGGAACATCATTCCTGGACGCACGCCTCCGAAGGCGTGATAAATGTTTGCAGCAGCTTAGGAGGCGTGCTAGGGATTAGAACTGAGTCACTGGACCACACCCCAGAGACTATATAATAGAGGGTGGTGGTCAAGGATCTTTGTGACGAACAAAGTAAACCTTGGATAGTCACTAAAGCCTCGTCCGGAACTGCTGGGAGGAATATTATTTCTGCTTGGACTTTTTTGAACGTTCGTATCTTATCTTTCTGTTTGTGAAAATAAAGTCACTTGGCAGACAGTGTGTCTATCGCTGCCAAGTGGGAGATCAGACCTGGGTGCGTTCCAAAGTGTTTCCTTAACCCTCGGCTGGCTGTGTTTGTGTGTGTGTGGGGACGGGGACAGATCAGGCAGTGATGGCTAACCTTTTTGCCATCGCGTGCCAGGTGAGCATGGGGGGGGGGGTCTCGCGTGTGTGTGTGCCCACACCCATAATTCTATGCGCCTCGCCCCCATGCATGCGCCCCCCCGCTCCCCCCACTCCTGGCACACAATGGCCCAGTGGGCCCGTTTTTCTCTCTCCCCAGGCTCCAGAGCTTTTCTAAGAGTCTGGGGAGGGCGAAAACGGTCTTCCCCATCGCCCACGGAGGTCCTCTGGAGGCCAGAAATGCCCTGTTTGCCAGCTTCCGGTGGAACCAAAAGGCCCATTTTTTGCTCTCCCCAAGCTCCAGAGCCTTTCTAGGAGGGCCTTTGGGGGGGGGGAGGCCGTTTTTGCCCTCCCCAGGTTCCTAGAAAGGCTCTGGAGCCTGGGGAGAGAGAAAAATAGGCCTCCCCCCCCAAGACCCTCTGGAGGCAGGAGACAGCCTGTTTCCTACTTCTGGTGCGCCCAGAAGGCCCAAAAATCAGCTGGCCGGCCTGCGTATGCACACTGGAGCTGAGCTTGCGTGCCCACCAATATGGCTATGTGTGCCACCTGTGGCACGCGTGGCATAGGTTCGCCATCACGGATCTAGGGTGTTAGCTATTCCTGCCAGTTTAGTATCATTTGCAAATTAGATAAATTCCCCTTCTATTCCCTCATCTAAGTCGTTTATGAAGACATTGAAGAGTACTGGGCCTAAGACGGAAAACCTTGTGGTACCCCACTGCTTACTTCCCTCCATGTAGACTTAGTCCTCGACTCACAACATTTTGCTTAGTAACCGTCTGAATGGCACTGAAAAAAGCAACTTATGACCATTTTTCATACTTATGACCATTGCAGCATCCCCACGGCCACATCAAAATTCGGATGCTTGGCATATTTATGATCTTTACAGTATCCCGGGATCACATGAGCCCCTTTTGTAACAATGGTGAAGCAAGGTTCATTTAACAACCATCTTACTGACTTAACAACTGCACTGATTAATAATTAATAACTGATTAATAATAGAAAGGTCGCAAAGCAGAGCAAAACTCACTTAATAACGATCTCACTTAGCAGCAGAAAAATCTTTGGGCTCAATTGCGGTCATAAGTCCAAGCCTATCTGTATTAATTTGATTCCATCCAGTCCAGAGAGCCAATGGCCTTTAGCTAATTAGGAGATCTAAAAACACGCCGTATAAGAATCTTTGGATTAATTTCTCAATGATTCAATGAATAAATGAACTGTTCAAAGTTTTCATTTATCTCAATTGAGCATTTAAAAATGTAATTTGAGTGTGAGGCAATTTTCTTGAAATACATCATAGACTCAAGCGGAAAACAAACAGAATAGCCATACGTCAAACGTGTTTTGGCATCAAAGAGTTGACATTTTAGGCCTCTGTACAGCAGTGGCCAAAATTGTGGAAATCTTTTGGGAAAAGTGTATTTCTGAGGTTTGATAGCTAATAACACCACTTTTTTTTTGGAGTTTCAAAATAATCCTATTCCACTGCTGGAATGGCCTGGGAGTAGCCCAGACCTTCACCCAATGGAAAATCTATGGAGCCGACTAAAGAAACTGGTTACTCAGAAGCGACCCAGCAATAAAACCCAGTTAATAGAAGCCATCATTCCATCTTGGTTTCACATGATAACAGCTGCAGAACGAAAATACTTGGTTCACTCCATGGGAAGACGTTGTAAGGCCGTCATTCATGCTAAAGGTTACCCAACTAAGTATTAACTGACATGGTGATCATTTTTGTATATCTCATTTTTTCTATGGTGATCATTTTTGTATATCTCATTTTTTCTATGCATTTCACTTTTCTTCTTTATCCTGTAACTACTCTTCTAATAGCAAATCCTTCCTAAAAGTTAGTGCATTACATATCTTTCCATTGATTTTAGGGTACTACTCCAAAAAAAAAAAAAAAGTCGTGTTATTAGCTAGTTTTAGAAAATACACTTTTCCCAAAAAGTTTCCACAATTTTGCCACTATTGTGAATTATTGTAGTGATAGATGGAGCCTGTTGGGCTTTGTACTATAATTATAAACTACTTCTTCTTTTTTTTTTTTTTTAAATTGATTTATATGCCGCCCTTCTTCGGAGACTCAGGGCGGCTTACAATGCGTTAAGTAATAGCCTTCATACTTTTGTATATTTATACAAAGTCAGCTTATTGCCCCCACAAACTGGGTCCTCAATTTACCTACCTTAGAAAGGATGGAAGGCTGAGTCAACCTTGAGCCTGGCGAGATTCGATCTTACTTTAATTGCAGACAGCTGGTGTTAAATTACAGTGCTCTGTCTGTTGAGCTATCCAGGTTCCTCTTCTTTTTTGAAGAACCTGCTCTAAAGGTGTTGGGTATTTTACCTGTTCTCATAGCATCACTTCAAGGGTTTGGGAGATAGGACAGAGCAGTGTTTCACCCCTTTTAAATACCTTTCATGGGCACGGACCCCCAGACTTAACTCATGATTTAAATCATAATATTTTTTCAAACCTTCCCCCCCACCCCAACCCCGGGGTCTGTGGGCCATAGATTGAGAACCGGGGTGGGTTTTACTTACTTTTATCACTGGTTCGCCCCAGTGGTGAAATCCATTTTTTTTTACTACTGGTTCTGTGGGCATGGCTTGGTGGGCGTGGTGTGGCTTGATGGGCATGGCTTGATGGGCATGGCAGGGGAAGGATATTGCAAAATCTCCATTCCCACCCCACTCTGGGACCAGCCAGAGGTGGTATTTGTCGGTTCTCCAAACTACTCAAAATTTCCGCTACCAGTTCTTCAGAACCTGCTGGATTTCACCCCTGGTTCGCCCCCCCACGTGCGCGCCATCTGCGCATACACCCAGCTTTCCGCGCATGTGCTTTGCTCGCTTGTGTCCCTTCCGCACATGTGCCTGGCCTCAAAAACGTGCCTGAATAAGACAGCTTAGAGACGGGGCAGGTAGGTGAGCCCACCTGCGATCTCCACTACCGGTTCGCCCAAATCGGTCCAAATTGGCTGAATACCACCACTAGTTGAGAACCACTGGCATAGAGCATTTCCATTTAGCTACATAAGTGGACTCATTCCTCAAACTTCATAGTTCTCACTGGCTTCTGAAAGGTGGTGGCGACTTCAGAAATCTTCTAGATCAGGGGTCCACAGTCCCTGCTTTGCAGCTCGGTGCATCCGTGATCCATTGGGAACCGGGCCACACAAGAGGTGGGTGAACATCAGTGGTCGGTTGCCCCCGGTTCGGACCGGTTCGCAAGAACCGGTAGTAAAACCAGCGGGAGGCCCCTCCCACTGCCCACTGCCCCGGATGTTGTCATCGGCGATCTGCGATTCCATTGCGAACCAGTAGTAAAGTTAAGTAGAACCCACCCCTGGTGAGCATGCACATGTGCACATGTGCGAAGTTGAATTTTTGCAAGCAGCGCATGTGCAAAACCATCCCTCCCCATTGCCACCCCTGTTGGTCCACTGAACCAGAAAGGTGGTAGATCACGGGTGTCAAACTCGCCACATCACATTGCCATCACATGACGTTCTTGCAATGGTTTTCCCCTTTGAGGGGGTGGGCGTGGCCTGCACAGGACGCTCGCGAGCCGCCATTTTGACACCCCAGTTGTAGATGGTAGTCTTACCCATCAAATGGGGAATAGTTGCCAAGCTATAGCAGAGCTTATTAATTTATTAAGAAAATGTATCAATTAGAAGAAAAGTTATGAATAACTTATAAGGTATTAAGAAACTGTATATATTTGATGAAGTAGGAATATCTGGGAATATATGAATAGAATAAAGATTTGTGTACTGTCAGAATGACGTTGAATTGTATAATTATTAGTGACGTATTTTTGTTACAGATATATTTGTATTTGTATTTTAATATTTTAAACTTTAATAAAGGTTTTTTGAAAATAAAAAAAGAAACTGTATATCTTTATATAATATATATACATATATCTCAATAAGATTTATTTACATACAAGTAGCCTTGCCTTACAACAGTTCATTTAGTGACTGTTGAAAGTTTACAAAGGCACTGAAAATAAGTGACTTATGACCGTTTTTCACAGTTACGACCTTTATAGCATCCCAATGTTCATGTGATCAAAATTCAGACGTTCAGCAGCTGATTCATGCTTATGACTATCCCAAGGTCATGTGGTCTCCTTTTGCAGCCTTCTGACAAGCAAAGTCCATGAGGAAGCCAGATTCACTTAACAACCAGGTTACTGATTTATCAACTGCCGTGATTCCCTTCACGACAGTGGTGAGAAAGGTCGTAAAACGGAGCAAAACTCACTTAACAAGTGTCTTGCTTAGCAACAGAAATTTTGGGCTCAATTGTGATTGTAAGTCGAGGACTACCTGTACTAAGCTATTACCGTGTTTTCCCAAAAATAAGACATCACCTGATAATAAGCCCAATCGGGCTTTTGAGTGTATGTGCTAAAAATAAGCTCTCTCCGAAAATAAGCCCTCCCTGAAAATATTGAAACGCATGTATAGCCAGATCCCATCATTTCCTCTGGTTAGGGTTAGGGAGACAGAACTGGCAATCAGATAAGACGGCAAGAGGAGTCCCGTCTTGCTCCACGCCCCCCCCTCAAATAATAAGACCTCCCCAAAAATAAGGCCAAGCGCTTATTTCGAGGGTCAAAAAATATAAGACAGAGTCTTATTTTCGGAGAAACACGGTAGCTCTATCCAAAACATTAACCTTGGGCTGACACTGTCTGTTATGTTCTGAAATCTAAGCTGGAAATAAAAGCGTTAATGGCACTGGTGTGTTCAAGATACTAAGTTGGCTTTATTTTGAAATCTTGGAAGCAGCCACAGCATTTTGAGAGTGGCATCAGGTATAAATCTTAAATTGGAAGACAGCTAGGCTCAAGAAGTTCTCTTCACAGTCACTTCAAACTGATCATATTCTCCCCAATGTTCACTTCACAATTTTCTGATATGTGCAAGAACTATAACAAAAGAGAGGGGGGGAAAAGATATCTTCTGGACAAGCCAGTCTTTAAAAGAGAGAAGGTTTCAAATCTACTGCTTTTATGATTGTGGGCGGTGGTGATTTTGAATTTACGTTGCAAATTGTTTTGTAGGTGTTGTGACCCAGGCCCAAGTAGGTAGTATTCGACGCAAACAGTTCCAAAACAAACAGACTTTATTCGAACAGCTGAGAATTAACTCATTCTCAGCGAAGTCCAAACTAAATCAAAACAAATTCTTCATAACACAGATTCTTCAGTCTAATCACCAACCTTGGTATAATTAGGCAAACTGGCAAAGGCTTCCCTTGGCAAAAGTTCAGAAGCAGAAGAAGCCAACAAGAGATAAGTGCAGCAAGACAAGAACAAGTCTATCAATGTTGTTTTCCGACAAAGAGCCCAAGAGCCGTTGCTGGTCTTTTAAGGGGCCAATCATCTCTTGGCCTTACTCCTGAGTCGTCCTCTTTGCTTTAGCTGCTCCTGCCTTCTGGCAGCTCTTCTCATATGTGCACTAGGAACAGGCTCCTCCTGTTCCTCTGCCTCTCTACTGTCAGCCTCTGGAGGCTCCGGAGTCCTCACATCACTCCCCGATGGCCCTGGCCCCATCTCTGCCTCCGATGCAGAGCCCTCATTCTGGGCCTTCCCCAGCCTCCAAGACTGGCCCATGTTCTTCCTCAGCCTCATCCCTGTCCGACTCCGCAGGCTGCTGGCGGACGACAACAGTAGGAACAGAGATAGTGGCCTTCCTTCAAGCAAGGTTTCCTCTAGCCCCATATTGTATTGTTGGAAGAACCGTCCATCTGGATTCAGTTCCAAGTGGGGAAAAATACACTGGATTCATGGAAGTTGCTTGGAAAGAAGGTTTATTGATGAACGGAATCACATGCCTTGGAGATCCTGAGTGAAAAAAGGGAAGTGATGCTGAGAGTCCCTGGGTTTTATACCCTCTGTTGGGCTTTGAATTTGAGCTTGTGTTCTGATTGGTTGTCAGATTCCCATGGGGCCATGCAGGGGTAACTTTATAGGTTGTCCTTTGAATCCCAGGCTTGGTTGACTCTTGCTGGGTGATGATGTAATGAAAGGACTTTGGGCAATTCCTACTATTGGCTCTGCCTGAAGGAGGTAGATCTTTGTTATTGTATATAGAATAGACTGGTCCAGGCCTTAATGGCCTATTGACAAAGGTGGGGGGGGGGGGGGAGGGTGAATTTCTGCCTCCCTTTTAGGGGAAATATTCTGCCCTTTTAATATGTCCTAAAATATCTCTGTCCATCTGGATTCAGTTCCAAGTGGAGAAAAAGACACTGGATTCATGGAAGTTGCTTGGAAAGAAGGTTTATTGATGAATGGGATCACATGCTATGGAGATCTTGGGTGAAAAAAGGGAAGAGATACTGAGAGTCCCTGGGTTTTATACCTTCTCTGGCTTTGAACTTCCTGGGGCACAGGAAGAGTATCCTGATTGGTTGCTGTCAGAGGTCATGGCTAGCTTTGTAGGTTGTCTGTGTGCTAAGTTTGGTTGAATCTTGTTGGGTGATGCAATGAAGGGCAATTAAATGGCTCTGCCTGAAGGAGGTAGAACTTTGTTATGTAGAATGGACCGGCTCAGGTCTTAATGGCCCATTAACAAAGGTGTGTGTGGGGGGGTGAGTTTCTGCCTCTCTTTTAGGGGAAATATTCTGCCCTTTTAATATTTCCTAAAATATTTCATTTTTCTAGGAGAAGGGTGGGTTTTAACTTTCTACAATATATACAAAAATGATAATTTTAGGCTTCGATTAAAAGCAGAGACGTTCAACCTTGACGGTTTGAAGACTTGAGCTTGAAGGTTAGATTAGAAGACCTCCAAAGACCCTTCCAGTTCTATTCTGATTGATTGATTGATTGAGGACTTCAATTCCCAGAATTCCCTGGGCAGCCATGCTGGCTGGAGAATTCTGAGAGTTGAAGTCCATCAATCTTAAATTTGCTGAGGTCAGTCACCCCTTGATCTGAAATATTTTGTGTAGGAAGACTTGCTTCAAATCCCACAGTGTCTAAGGATATGACAGGAGACTAAAATTTTTATTGGCCAAGTGTGATTGGACACACAAGGAATTTGTCTTGGTGCATATGCTCTCAGTGTATATAAAAGAAAAAATATGTTCATCAAGAATCATAAAGTACAACACTTAATGATAGTCATAGGGTACAAATAAGCAATCAAATCATACTAGGAAACAATACCAATATAAATTGTAAGGATACAAGCAACAAGGTTACAGTCATACAGTCATAAGTGGGAGGAGATGGGTGATAGGAGCGATGAGAAGATTAGTAGTAATGCAGACTTAGTAACTAGTTTGACAGTGTTGAGGGAATTAGTTGTTTAGCAGAGTGATGGTGTTCGGGAAAAAACTGTCCTTGTGTCTAGTTGTTCTGGTGTGCAGTGCTCTATAGCGGCGTTTTGTGGGTAGGAGTTGAAACAGTTGATGTCCAGGATGCGAGGGGTCTGTAGATATTTTCTCAGACCTCTTGTTGACTCGTGCAGTATACAGGTCCTCAATGGAAGGCAGGTTGGTAGCCATTGTTTTTTCTGCAGTTCTAATTATCCTCTGAAGTCTGTGTCTCTCTTGTTGGGTTGCAGAACCAAACCAGACAATTATAGAGTTAAAAGACTTGGGTGGAAGGAGATTCCTTCTGAATTTGAAGCGGCAGTGTTCAGCCTGATGGAAATGCAGTTATTTATTTATTTTTAAATGTATTACACCTCTAAATAAACACAGGCATTGCACGATTCAGGTTCCTCATTCATTGCCATGCAGGAAATTCATAATATTTGCCAGAGGGGAATATATCTACTACTGTACGCTGCTGTCTTTTTATTGTTTTACTAGCTGCTAGAATGACATCAAAGGTGATGAGAAGCAAGCTTTCCCTGAATATAATTAGGGTTTATTATTATTATTTACCATGCTGCTTTAATATTCTGTGGCCCTGTTCCCAGCACACGCCTGATCCAATAACCCATTAACCTAGTCAAAATTCTCTTTCGGGGAAAAAAAACCCAAAATCACCCTAAATGGGTTAATCAATGTCACCATTTGGGGAAAACAGAATTCCTTTATTCTCCAAAAACTGTTGTACAAGTAGTCCTCCACTTACAACAGTTCGCTTAGGGACCGCTCAAAGTTACAATGGCACTGAAAAAAAATGTGATTTCTGATCATTTTTCACACTCGCAACCATTGCAGCATCCCCATGATCAAAATTCAGGCCGTTGGCAACTGACTCATATTTATGACGGTTGTACTGTCCGGGGGCTGCGTGCTCCGTTTTTGTGACCGTCTGACAAGCAAAGTCAATGGGGAAGCCAGATTCATTTAACAACCAGGTCACTAACTTAACAATTGCAGTGATTAATTTTACAACTCTGGCAAGAAAGCAGGGGTGAAATCCAGCAGGTTATGACAGATTCTGGAGAACCGATAGCGGAAATTTTGAGCAGTTCAGAGAACCGATAGTGGAAATTTTGAGTAGTTCGGAGAACCGGCAAATGCCACCTCTGGCTGGCCCCAGATTGGGGTGGGAATGGAGAGTTTGCAGTATCCTTCCCCTGGAGTGGGGTGGAAATGGGGATTTTGCAGTATCCTTCCCCTGGCACGCCCACCAAGCCACGCCCACCAAGACACACCACGCCCACCAAGACACGCCCACAGAACTGGTAGTAAAAAAAATTGTATTTCACCACTGCAAGAAAGGTTGTAAAATGGGGCAAAACTCACTTAATAACTGTCTGACTTATCAACATAAATTTTGGTCCTAAGTTGAGGACTTGCCGTACCAAGCTGTTAGCTCTATCGAAAGCTCAAATCTTGAGGTTACACCATCTATTTATGTCCTGAAACTGTGGTTGTCTATATCCATTTCAAATGGAAACTTCATTCGTTGACTGAAAATGTGATTGAGACAAATTCTTCTTTAAAATTTGATGAAGTCCTTGTTGGGTTTTGGCCCTACCTAAAGATTGTTTGCTCACCTATAGTGTTCGTGAAAAAATATACCGCTGTGCGATCTTGAGGACATTAAATGTTCGACTTATTCTTTTAGTGGCCTGTGAGGAAACTGTAGGTGGGATCAGAATAGAGAAATGTAAGGGGCCAGGCCAAAACCCCAAATTTGATTTCATTTGTCTTTTGTAAAAGATATTAAACTCATTATCTGTAGGTAATGATTCATGCCTTTGTATTTAAGTCATTTTTTCTTCTTCTTTGGCATGAAAAATTAGAAATTTATAGCAACGCCAGTAGGTTCTGGAGGGCTTGTCTGGAATCATCTTTGGCTCCAAGTGGAGAATTCCTGCCTGTTATCTTACTGCCTTTGTCCTCGCTGTGTTGTTTTATTGTTTTAATTTTTGTAATGTTTTTATTGGTTTGGGTGGCGGTGTCCCATTTTGTAATTACCGTCCGCGAAAAGCAAGCTCCAATATGTTGTAAAATGAAATAAATGGACTCAATGTTTTGCCAAGATTACTCGGGTTTGTGGGTCCTGCCTACAATCTGTGTGACTAAAAAAGATGTTTTCATTCTGAAACCACAGGAAAAGTGAGGTTAAACCGGAAAGAAAAGAATTTATACTAAATGCCTGCCTTCCCATATTGTAGGGATTTTACAAGCAGTAAATTGATCTCTTGGGTGACCAGTTCAAAGGAAAAGCAAAGCAGTTAAAATAGAACAAATGAAAGAAATCATCTACCTAGAATAGAATAGAATAGAATAGAATAGAATGGAATGGAATGGAATGGAATGGAATGGAATGGAATGGAATGGAATGGAATGGAATGGAATAGAATAGAATAGAATAGAATAGAATAGAATAGAATAGAATAGAATAGAATAGAATAGAATAACAGAGTTGGAAGGGACCTTGGAGGTCTTCTAGTCCAACCCCCTGCTTAGGCAGGAAACCCTACACCAGTTCAGACAAATTATCCAACCTCTTCTTAAAAACTTCCAGTGTTGGAGCATTTACAACTTCTGGAGGCAAGTTGTTCCACTGGTTAATTGTTCTAGCTGTCAGGAAAATTCTCCTTAGTTCTAAGTTGCTTCTCTCCTAATCATACATGCACGTCTTAAGTTTGTTTAGTGACCGAAGTTACAATGCGCTGAAAAAAGTGAACGGTTTTTCACACTTAATGGCCAATGCAGTATCTCTATGGTCACGTGATCGAAATCCAGACACTTGGCAACTGACTCATATTTGTGACAATTGCCGTGACCTGGGGTCATGTAATCACCTTTTGCGACCAAGCCAAAAGTTAACGAGGTGGCCAGATTCACTTAACAACCGTGTTGCTAACTTCACTGCAGCGATTTGGTTAACATCTGTGGCAAGAAAGGTCGTAAAATGGGGCAAAACTCACTTAACAACTGTCTCGCTTAGCAAGAGAATTTTTGGGCTCAGTTGTGGTCGTAAGTCGAGGACTACCTGTAGGAGAATAATATTGAGTGCTATTTGAAAAGATTTAAGAAGGAAAGTATGTCAGGATATGAGTGTTCATAGATTGGAATAGACATGGAAACAGGTCAGCCAATGGGGACTGTTTGGATAGACATGGCAACGGGTCAGCCAATGAGAACTGTTTGGATAGACATGGCAACAGGTCAGCCAATGGGGACTGTTTGAATAGACATGGCAACAGGTCAGCCAATGGGGGCTGTTTGGAAATTGAAACATAGTATTTGTTGTATGGGGCCATAAGAGACAATTTGGAGCCTGGACGTGGCTTAATTGTTCTGTATATAAGCTTGAGGGCATTAGTTTCTCCTTCCCCCATTTTGCCTTCTCCATTTTGTGCTTCCATTTTGTGCTGTGTTTATACTTACTATTTCTCTTCTCTACAACGTTTTTTTTTATATATATATAAATATTTGACCTCTACAGGGAGGAGTCATAAAATATGGGTGTGTCTGGCTGAAGAGGTCCAAGAAGGCCGAAATAGTGCTATCCCAGACTCCCATAAGTCTCAGAAGAAACAACATAAAATGTCTGACAGGCCTGAAAGCGATGAATAGAGATTTCATCCCACCACATCTTTTTTCAAACATAGGAAAAACCCTGATTGCAAAAATATCTCTCTCTCACACACACACACACACACAAATTTTATATAAATTTATATTTTGCTGATAAAGAAATAAAAGGAGACTAGTATAGATCTATTTCAAGCTATTTAGCTCTCATCAGCTAGCCATATCCTTACTTGGATTCGAACTTGGGCTGCCTGTATGTTAGGCAGTTGTATTAACCTCTGAGCCACATGTTCTCCTCACTTTATCAGCTGAAAGGCAAAAGGGATGCAGTATGCTCCCTCCCACATGCTATATATATATATATATATATATATATATATATATATATATATATATATATAAGTTTTGAATTCTGCTGAATTGTGTGTACTGCAACAAACTCTGACAAAGTATGTGGAAAATCAGCAAGAAGCATGAATTGTCATCCTTTGCTTTTCAATCAGTAGGAGCTATAAGGAAAAAAAAAAATTCCGGCACTGATGATGTTGCATAGCTGGGTAATGAAATGTCTGCAAGAAAACAAGAAAGCTCAGAAAGTCCTCATGTCAACCCTGAGCTACAAATGTTCTCCTTTATTAGAGAGAGAAAAATTCCCTAGTGGACATTGTTCAATTTTTGAGTCCAATTTTTGGATCCACAGAGCTTCTTATATCAGCATTAGAAACAAGAAGATATTGATCTTTCGGTTTCTCTAGAAATATATATTACATTTGCAATTGAAGTGAATAAATTGTGTCTACCCACTGCTGCTTGGAGCATGCAGTAAGTCTTGGCATGATATTGACTTTGGCCATCAAAAGATCTAAGCGTTTTCTATGCTTTCAACCCTTCCCTTCAAAGTATGCTACTCAGAGTTGGCTTCTGTTGGAGCAGATTATAAAGCTTGTTAAAATGAAATTGAAAAACAGAACGGTAAATAAGGCTCTTGTTTTTGTGACACCTCCTGAAAGAGAAGAAAGGAAAGGAAGTTTGGCTAAGCCCCCTGTTCATCCATCTGTTCGAAGAAATATCCTTCTGGGTTCAGTTCCAAGTGGGGAAAAAAGACACTGGATTCATGGAAGTTGCTTGGAAAGAAAGTTTATTGATAAACAGGATCACATGCCTTGGAGATCTTGGGTGAAAAAAGGGGAAGAGATACTGAGAGTCCCTGGGTTTTATACCTTCTCTGGCTTTGAACTTCCTGGAGGGCACAGGAAGAGTATCCTGATTGGTTGCTGTCAGAGGTCATGGCTAGCTTTGTAGGTTGTCTGTGTGCTAAATTTAGTTGAATCTTGTTGGGTGATGCAATGAAAGGCAATTAAATGGCTGTGCCTGAAGGAGGTAGATCTTTGTTATGTAGAGTGGACTGGCTCAGGCCTTAATGGCCCATTGACAAAGGTGTGGGGGGGGTGAGTTTTTGCCTCCCTTTTAGGGGAAATATTCAGCCCTTTTAATATGTCCTAAAATATCTCATTTTCCTAGGAGAGGATTGGGTGCTAACTTCCTGCACATCCATCCATCTGTCCGTCCGTCCATCTTTTCAAGCCTACATGTGTCCCGAACCATAAGCGAAAAAGTTTCTAGAAATTGAGAACCTCAAACATTGACTATCATTCCCTAGCAGCAGTGAGAAGTTCTGGAGAAGATCTTCCATCTGGCATCAACCTATCCCCAAAAGACGTTAATCAAGCCATCACGTATTGAAGAGAGACAATGTCGTGTAGAAAAAAAAATGACACCGAATTTTTAGAATGAAAGTGGATTTCTTACCGAGAACAGATGTGCTTCTTCATTCAAGGAGTTTATTAGGGGAAGACATCTGTATCTGCAGATGGTTTAGGGCAAAGGCCAAGAAAGTTATTAGCATATACCATGTAAGCTGTAGCAAGGCTTGAGAAAGCTTACAGTTCCTTAGCAAATGTAATTTACTAATTGGCCCTCTTCCTCCAAAACAATTAGCCTAGTGAGAGATTAAAATAATTTGTACTTAAATCACTGGTGTCTTACATGTCCACACATCAGGGGTGGGTTCTACTTACCTTTACTACTGGTTTGCAACGGGGCCGCATGCGCAGAAGCGTTCTGATGACGTCGAGGTCGGTGGGCAGAGCCTCCTGCCGGTTTTACTACCAGTTCTATAGAACCGGTGCAAACTGGGGGCAACCCACCACTGATCCAAACAGTTTCCTCAGCCCGTTGCTTTCCAGAATATTTTTTTTAACTTCCCAGAGTAGTTTAGTCTAAACGGCATTAGTCTTTTCAGTTGGTCTGTGACCAACACTTTATTAGGCTTGACTGTGTTTAGTATTCTAGACTAAGTCAGTTAGAAGTCGTCATCTATTTTAATCTAATCTAATCTGTTTTCAAGGGTTCTATAATCACATTATAGCATCAGCAATAGCACTTAGAATTATATACTGCTTCACAGTGTTTTGCAGCCGTCTCTAAGCGGTTTACAGAGTCAGCGTATTGTCCCCAACAAGCTGGGTCCTCATTTTACCCACCTCGGAAGGATGGAAGGCTGAGTCAACCTTGAGCCTGGGTGAGATGCCAAGTTTCAGGCAGTCGGCAGTCAGCAGAAGTAGCCTGCAGTACTGCATTCTAACACTGCGCCACCATGACTCTGATCCAGTTCAAATACAGGTAGTCCTCGACTTATGACCACAACTGAGCCCAAAATTTCTGTGACTAACCAAGACATTTGTTAAGTAAGTTTTTGCCCCCTTTTATGATCTTTCTTGCTACCGTTGTTAAGTGAATCACAGCAGTTGTTAAGTTAATAACATGATTGTTAAGCGAACCTAGCTTTCCAACTCACTTTCCTTGTCAGAAAGTCGCAAAAGGGGATCATGTGACCGTGGGACACTGCAACCATCATAAATATGAATCAGTTGCCAAGTTGTGTTCTGGACAATATATATGTCCAGATGTATATGTTAGCAGTGAGTTCTGTAATGGAAACACTTGGTTTTTCAGCCATTCTTTCTTTCCAACTCTTTTTCTTGGCGGTCTAGTTTTGCAAATCAAACCAGAATATAGAATAACAGAGTTGGAAGGGACTTTGGAGTTCTTCTTGTCCAGGGGTCAGCAACATGTGGTTCTGGAGCTGCATGTGGCCCTTTCATCCTGCTGCGGCTCCCTGTTGCTGGTCGGCTCCACAATTGATAGGGCTTTCGGTTAGGACAGGAAGAGGAAAAAGGATGCCGCGCTAGGAGGAAACTCTATGGTGGGGGAATCAGGCTTCCAGTCAGCTCCAGAATTGAATGGGGGGCTTCTAGGACCTTTGTGGCTCTTTGAGTGTTTAAGGTTGCCGACCCCTGTTCTAGTCCAACCTTCTCCTAGCGCAGGAAACCTTGTCCCATACCAGACAAACCGTTGTCCAACCTCTTCTTGACAGCCTCCAGTGATGGTGCCCCCACAACCTCTGGAGGCAGGCTGTTCCACTGATTAATTGTTCTCACTGTAAGGAAATTTCTCCTTAACTCTAAGTCGGATCCCTCTTTGATAAGCTTCCATCCGTTACTTCTTGTCTTTACCTCAGGTGCTTTGGAAAATAGGTCAACCCCCTCCTCAGACTGTGACAGAGAGAAAAATAGTAGAAGATGCTATCATGTCACCTTTAGTTCTTCTCTTCGTTAGGCTAGATATCCAGTTCCCTCAACCATTCATCATATGTTTTAACCTCCAATCTTTCTTTCTTTCTTTCTTTCTTTCTTTCTTTCTTTCTTTCTTTCTTTCTTTCTTTCTTTCTTTTTTTCCTTTCTCTCTTCTTCCTTCCTTTCTTCCTTCCTCTCTCTGTCTCTCTTGCCTTTCTTCCTTCCTTCCTTTCCTTCCTTCCTTCCTTCCTCTCTCTCTCTGTCCCTCTTGTCTTTCTTTCTTTCTTTCTTTCTTTCTTTCTTTCTTTCTTTCTTTCTTTCTTTCTTTCTTTCTCTTTTCCTTTCTCTCTCCTTCCTTCCTCCCTTCCTCCCTCACTCACTCCCACCTTACCATAGAGTAACTCTGGGCGGCTTACAGTTACATATACAATTAAAACTTAAAACGTTAAAATCAGACATTATAATCAAAGACCCATGAGGAGGCCGGGGGTGGAGTGGGGAGGAAGTGGGATCTGTTATTACCCAGTCAACCACCACCTCCATTGGACTGTTCCACCACTGGGGCCCCAAACCGATTGTCAGAGCCACATCTATAGGACCTATAGGACCTTACAAAAAGATAGGAGGGTTGGGGCCCACCTTACACTGACGGGGTGGGTTTAAGATGTTCCAGAGGGCAGGAGCCAAATCAGAGAAGGCCTTCTTTCTGGACCCCACCAGCTGGAATAATCCGGCTGACAGGACCTGCATCGTGCCTCCTCTGCTGTCACAAGTGGTACTGTGGTGGCCTGTCAGCGGCCTGTGCAGCTAGTAGCTGATTCCGACAGCGAGGAGGCTGGTGTGGTGATGCATCAGCAGCCTGTGCAGCTAGCACTCGAGTCAGACAATAAGGAGGCTGGAGAAGATGTGGTGCCAGAGGCAGGGATTCAGCCAGGGCCTTCAGAACTTCCAGAAGCTCCCATAGGTGAAGAGAAAGAAGAGGAGGAGCCTCTTCTTGATGCACAAGCGTGCAGAGCTGCCAAAAGGCAGGAATGGCTCCTCAGGAGGAGGTCTCCTCGAGAGTAAGGCTTGGGGCTAATTGGCCACTCCCCAAGCCTATTTAAGGAAGGACGATGACTGAGGCAATTTGCAGGAAACAACTTCGTTCATATTCCTTTGCGTCTTGATTCCAGAAACATCTGATCGGCTCTTCCTCCTTTCTTGTCAGTTTTCCTGCGAATTGCTTCTGGGCATTCTGCCAACCACAGTAAGATTATATTTATCTGAAATACTGTGCTTCAGAATTGAATTATTATTCTTTGGATTCTTGTCGGTGATCACCAACATCTTGAATTTCATTCGGAAGCAAACTGGTAACCAATACAGCTAATCATCTTTGTTCTTTTCTGGATCATTTGCCTGGTGCCAATTTTGGCATCCTTAAAATTTACTCATTTCCCTATAGATCCACTTCATTGTGGAAATAGTGTTATGAATTATAGACAAAAGTAAAGGTTCCCCTCGCACATTCGTGCTAGTTGTTCCCGACTCTAGGGGGCAGTGCTCATCTCCGTTTTGAAGCCGAAGAGCCAGCGCTGTCCGAAGATGTCTCCGTGGTCATATGGCCAGCATGACTCAATGCCAAAGGCGCACGGAACACTGTTACCTTCCCACCAAAGGTGGTCCCTATTTTTCTTTTTCTTTCTTTTTTCCTTTATATATATATATAATTTTTATTTTATTTTTAAATATACATGAGTATTGAATACATGAATAGTGTGTCATCTGGGTATCGTTAGTTTTGATACAAGATAATAATGATAATATCGATAATATTAGTTACATTAATACATACATTGAGCCTTGGTGGCGCAGCAGACTAAAGCACTGTTAAGTAACACCAGCTGCCTGCAATTACAGCAAGTTCAAATCTCACCAGGCTCAAGGTTGACTCAGCCTTCCATTCTTTCGAGGTAGGTAAAATGAGGACCCAGTTTGTGAGGGCAATAAGCTGACTTTGTATAAAAAAGAACACCGCTTGGGGAGGGGGGGCGAAAGCCCTACTAAGCAGATATATACAAAAGTATGAAGGCTATTGCTTAACGCATTGTAAGCCGCCCTGAGTCTCCGGAAAAGGGCGGCATATAAATTGAACCAATCAATAAATAAATCATACTCACATAATTATAATATTATAGATATTAAAATTAAAGTGATTAACATGTTAATATTTGCTCTACCATGTATATAATCCATCATTTAATTATTCAATATTTCAATACACAATACTAATAACCATAGTAATATTATTTCAGTGTATATACTAAAATCATCTTTCAACTTCTGATCTTTACACCTACAAATTAATTTAAAATGTTTTTCTATTTGCATTTTTTACGTGCTTTCGAACTGCCGGATTGGCAGAAACTGGGACAAGTAACGGGAGCTCACCCTGTTATGCGGCACTAGGGATTCGAACCGCTGAACTGCCGACCTTTCAATCGACAAGCTCAGCATCTTAGCCGCTGAGCCACCGCGTCCCCATTATGAATTATAAATTACAGTTATGGATGGAATTATTATTATTATTTTGACCGTATAATATTATGAGAGTAGGCCAGCTGCATGGCCTCCTTTATCTCTTTTACAATTTTGTTCCTATGGTTAATACATGGGGGAACTGACACTGAGAATAACCTCTTGCCCCAGGCCTTTTGGTTCGAATAGATGTGCTGGAATTTGAACCTAAATTTAATCCTGCATTCAGTACCTAACACAAAGGTATTACTGACTAGCTTCTTGATGGAGAAATGAGAATAGCTTTAGTCTGGTTATTATATTTTTTTTTTATACCGCCAATTAATTTAACTGACTCACTCAGGAGGCTGGAAGGACCAGGAAATGGAAGATTAAAAAATATCCATAGGCCATTGTTCTCAAAATGTCTATTTATTTTAATGAATTTTTCTGTTCTTGTTTTCTAGACAAAATGCGCTCCAAAGCGGTATATGAAGGAATTCCGAAATAAGCACTAGGAAAGTCATTAGACAACTTTGAAATAAAGAAAAGAACTAGCGGTGCTGTAATAAAATAGCATTTCCAGCTTCCAGCTCTTGTCAAAATAGAAGTTTTGGCTTCTTGTCTCAAAGGGAAGAAATATGGAATTAGTCAGAATTTCTCAGAAAGGGGCAGCTAGCTCTGTTTTAAGTTGAGCCAGGATTGTGAGCTGAATTATTCAGGCTTGATCTTAAGGCTTAGACATAGTCTAAACCAGGGATGTCAAACTCGATTTCATTGAGGGCCGCATCAGGGTTATGTTTGACCTCAAGGGGCCGGAGTGAGCATGGCGAGCTCAATGTCACTCATGTCGGGGGCACCTGTGGTGTCCCAAGCGTTCTGCCCAGGGGTGAAATGCTACCGGTTCGCACCGGTTCAAGTGAACCGGTAGTGGCAGCGGGTGGTTTGGAGAACTGTTAGTGGCGGCAGCGTGAGGCTCCGCCCACTCACCCGAATGTTGTTACTTCCTGGTTTTAACCTGTTTTTTACTTCTGAACTGGTAGGGAAGGTAAGTAGATTTCAACCCTGGCTCTGCCAGAGAAAACGGGCTCCCGAGCTCCATTTTCGGCTGCGACGGCTCCTGCAACCCTCTGCCAGCGAAAACAGACCTCAGGAGAACCTCATGCGACCCCCCTGAGCTCTGTTTTCATTGGTAGAGACATCTCGGGACGGTCCTTCACTATTTCCAGGGCGGCCCCGCGGGCCAGATCTAAGCACCCGCAGGCCGGATCCAGCCCCTGGGCCTTGAGTTTGACACCTCTGGTCTAAACGGAACGGTTAATTTAAGGCTGATCAATCTTATCAAATTTGATTTCTCCCATTTCATTTTCGCAAATCTCCCATTTTCCCCATTTAACCCTGTGTTGAAAATTTTCATTACGTTTGCTATAACTTGGGCCTGTTCTGACAGCGGGTTCAATTGAGTGGCTAAATGAGAAGATGACAAAAGACAAAAGTGAACAGAAGCATTTTAAATGACATTTTCCTTCTGTTTTTTTAGGGAGGCTGCTTGAGGGGGATTGTGAGGGAGAGTCGGGACTTTGAGTTCTTTGTTATATCTGGGGGATAGATACAGGTGCCAGAACAGAATAACAAAGTTGAAAGGGACCTTGTAGGTCATCTAGTCCAACCCTCTTTCCAAGTAGGAGACCCTTACACCATTTCTGACAGATGGCAGTCCAGTCTCTTCTTGAAAGCCTCCAGTGATGAAGCTCCCACAACTTCTGAAGGCAACTTCTGTTCCACTGGTTGATTGTTCTCCTTGTCAGAAAATTTCTCCTTATTTCCAGGTTGAATCTCTCCTTATTCAATTTCCATCCATTATTCCTTGTCTGTCCCTCAGGCGCTTTGGAAAATAGCTTGACCCCCTCCTCTCTGTGGCAGCCTCTCAAGTATTGGAAGAGTGCTATCATGTCTCCTCTGGTCCTTCTCTTCACTAGACTAGCCATGCCCAGTTCCTGCAACTGTTCAACATATGTTTCAGCTTCCCCTAATCCTCTTGGTTGCTCTTTTCTGCACTTTTTCTAGAGTCTCAACATCTTTTTTATAGTGCAGTGACCAAAACTGGATGCAGTATTCTTAGTGTGGTCTTACTAAGGCTTTATAGAGTGATATTAGTACCTCACTTGATCTTGATTCAATCCCTCTGTTAATGCAATTTAGGATTGCATTGGCTTTTTTGGCTGTCACTGCACACTCCTGGCTCATATTTAATTGATTGTCCACTAAGACTCCAAGATCCATTTCACAGTTACTGCTATTAATCCTGGTTTCACCCAGTCTATATGTGTACTTTTGGTTTTTCTTGCCTAAGTGTAAGACTTTACTTCTCTCTAAGTTGAATTCATTTTGTTAGATAGAGCCCAGTTTTTGTAGTCCGCCAGCAGCCTGCAGAGCTGGCAGTGGAGTCGGACAGTGAGGAGGCTGGGGAGGAACATGGGCCAGTCCTGGAATTTGGGGAAGGCCCGGAGGAGGGCTCTGCATCAGAGGCAGAGATGGGGCCAGAGCCATTTGGGAGTGATGCGCGGACTCCGGAGCCCCCAGAGTCGGACAGAAGAGAGGCAGAGGAACAGGAGGAGCCTGTTCTTAGGGCACGCATGCACAGAGCTGCCAGAAGGCAAGAACAGCTAAAGCAAAAGGGACGACTCGGGAATAAGGCCAGGAGATGATTGGCCCCTCCTGTAAGGCTTAAAAGAGAAACAAAGGCACTTGGGGCCTTTTGCAGGAAAGCAACGTCGCTAACTCTGTTTCCAGTCGGCGTCTCTTGTTTGTTTCTGAACTTCACGGGGCTTTGCCAAGTAAGGCCTTTGGCAGGTTGTCAAAGACGATAAAGGTTGGTGATTATCCCAAAGGACTTTTTCCAAAGGACTTGTTTTGCAACTAATTGGGACTCAACTGGGAATGAACGTAATTCTCAGCTGTTACAATAAAATAGGTTTATTTGGGACTAATTGTGTCTTGTAATGACTCAGTAAGCCTAGGTCACAACACCAGTTCTTGAAGAAGAGGCTTTTTGGATAAGAAGCAATATGTCATCAAGAAAAAAATTAGAAAGTACAGTTGCCTTTAAAATAAAAGCATCTTTGGGACATTGCAACATCCCTTCCAGTTAAGGGGATCAAAATTTGGGCGACTTGCAACTTGGCATGTATTTACAATGGTTACTGCAAACCAGGATCATGGGATCACCATCTGCAACCTTTCCAGCTGGCTTCCAATTTCATGCCAATTTACTAAATGCTGGAATTCTGATTATGTGAACGTGAGAATACTGCAGTTGTAAGCAGTGGTGGGTTGCTCCCGGTTCGCACCGATTCGCAAAAACCAGTAGTAAAAATTTCTAGTAGTTCGGAGAATCGGTAATAACATTGGCTGGCCACACCCCCGAACCGGTCCCCGGCCCAGTTGCCGCTCACTTACCCCGCCCACCTCATCAGAGGCTTTTTTAAAAAAAACTTTTAAAAGCATTTTTTCTATAACCCCTTCGGCCGAAAAAATGCTTTTAAAAGTAAAAAAAAAGCCTCTGATGATCCCTCGGCTCAGCTGGGATCGTCAGAGGCTTTTAAAAGCCAAAGAGGTTGTAGGGGGAAAAAGGCCTTTAAAAGCCTCTGGCGATCCCAGCTGAGTTGCCTGATCAGAGGCTTCTAAAAGCATTTTTTTTCTGCAACCTCTTAAAGTTGTAGAAAAAATGCTTTTAAAAGTAAAAAAAAAAAAGGTGGCCACTCCCCACTCAGTCACATTTTTCCCACCAAGCCACGTCCACAAAATAAGCCACGCCCACAGAACTGGTAGTAAAAAAATTTAGAATCCACCCCTGGTTGTAAGAGCGAGGATCAGTTATAAGGTGCCGTTTCTAACTTTGAACAATCGGTAAACGAATGGATGTAAGTCCAGGACAAGAATATATTCAATTCAGTGCCACTATTTTGTTTGTCCAACTCTGTTATTCTATTCTGTTTGCCTTTTCTCGTAGTATATGCATTGTTCCCGCACTATTTATATTGGAGAATTGCAGAGCCAAAAAAATCCAAAAAGGAACTTGCCATTCATCTGCGGTGTTGGCTAGAAGTGCAAAATCAACTCGAGTGCTTTCAAGTGCTAATTGAACACGTTTCTTCTTCAGTTCCTCCTTTAAAGCCTGATGTGAGTCCCTTTGTGTGAAGTGGGGCCGTGGGGTGCAGATGGGTTTGCTGACTACGTACCTGGCTCCCTGCCACGTGGCAGCGACCCTGCCCGAGCTACTCGACGTCATTGCCGGGGTGGCGGTCGATACCCCCAGACTTATTGTCATGGGGGATTTCAACCTTCCATCTGCAGGTGAGGCGTCAGAAGTGGCTCGGGAGTTCATGGCTTCCATGACGGCCTTGGACCTGACCCAGTTAGTTCAAGGCCCCACTCACATAGGGGGTCACACTCTAGACCTGATTTTTATCTCTGGTCAGTGGTTGAATGATCTTGGTAGAGGGGACCTAGATATTAAACCCTTGTCATGGACAGATCATTCACTCCTTCAACTAGACTTTCCTACCGCCTGCCCCCACCGCAGGGAGACGGAACCGACTAGATGGTTCCGTCCCAGGCGCCTGATGGATCCTGAAAGGTTCCTGACGGAGCTTGGGCTGTTTCCTGAGACTCTAACACACGACTCGACTGAAGAGCTGGTGGCCGCCTGGGAAAGGGCGGCCGCTGGAGCTTTGGACCGTGTCGTGCCTTTGCGGCCTCTGACCCGATGCCGATCTCAATTAGCTCCTTGGTTCTCTGAGGAGCTGAGAGAGATGAAGCGTCGGAAAAGACGCCTAGAGAGCATTTGGAGGACTAGCCAATCCAACTCCGACCGGACACAGGTGAGGTCTTATATCAAGACCTACCTAGTGGCGATAAAAGTGGCAAAGTCTAACCATTTTTCCGCTCTTATCGCATCTGCAGAGAACCGCCCAGCCGCCCTGTTTAGGGTGACCCACTCCCTTCTTCGGGGGGGAGTACGGGAAGATCCCTTGCAGGGTCGTGCTGAGGACTTTGTGCAATTCCTGCACGATAAAGTCGCTCGGATTCGGGATGGCTTGGACTCCGATTGGATGAGTCCACGGGAGGAGACCGGGGCAGGTCTTGAGAATGTTATCTGGGAGGAGTTTGATCCTGTGGCTCCCGAGGATGTGGACAGGGTTCTGGGTAAGATTAGTGCCGCCACGTGTTTATTGGACCCGTGTCCCTCCTGGTTGGTACTGGCCTCCCGGGAGGTTACACGAGGCTGGCTCCAGGGGATTATAGGTGCTTCTTTGAGTGAGGGTGTCTTTCCTGCCGCCTTGAAAGAGGCGGTAGTGAGGCCCCTCCTCAAGAAGCCTTCCCTGGACCCGGCTGAATTAGCCAACTATCGTCCAGTCTCCAACCTTCGTTTTGTGGCGAAGGTTGTTGAGAGCGTGGTGGCACGACAACTTCCCCGGCACCTGGATGAAGCTATCTATCTAGACCCGTACCAGTCGGGCTTCAGGCAGGGGTACAGCACAGAAACTGCATTGGTCGCGTTGGTGGATGATCTCTGGAGGGCTCGGGACAGGGGTTGTTCCTCTGTCCTAGTCCTATTAGACCTCTCAGCGGCTTTTGATACCATCGACCATGGTATCATGCTGCAGCGGTTGAGGGGGTTAGGAATAGGGGGCACCGTTCTGCGGTGGTTCTCTTCCTTCCTCTCCGACCGCTCGCAGTTTGTGTTGGCAGGGGGGCAGAGGTCGACCTCGAGGCATCTCGCATGGGGAGTGCCGCAAGGGTCGGTCCTCTCGCCTCTCCTGTTCAACATTTATGTGAAGCCGCTGGGTGAGATCATCCGTGGTTTTGGGGTGAAGTGCCATCTGTACGCTGATGATACTCAGCTGTACATCTCCACCCCAGACCACCCCAACGATGCCCTTGATGTGATGTCCCACTGCCTGGAGGCCGTGCGGGCCTGGATGGGGAGGAACAGGCTCAGACTCAACCCCTCCAAGACCGAGTGGCTGTGGCTTCCGGCGCCCCGATATAGTCAGCAGGTGCCATCGCTGACTATTGGGGGTGAATCCTTGCCCCCCACAGAGAGGGCTCGCAATCTGGGTGTCCTCCTGGACACACGGCTGTCTTTAGAAGAGCACATGACGGCCGTGGCCAGGGGGGCCTTTTATCAGGTCCGCCTGATTCGCCAGTTGCAGCCCTTTCTGGATCGGGACGCCTTGCGCACGGTCACTCACGCCCTTGTCACCTCCCGGTTGGACTATTGCAATGCTCTCTACATGGGGCTCTCCTTGAAGAGCACTCGGAGGCTCCAACTGGTCCAGAATGCGGCCGCGCGGGTGGTTATGGGCGCGTCCCGCTGTGCCCATGTGACACCCCTCCTGCGCGAGCTGCACTGGCTCCCAGTGGTCTTCCGGGTGCGATTCAAGGTGTTGGTTACCACCTTTAAAGCGCTCCATGGCATAGGACCCGGGTACCTCCGAGACCGTCTTCTGCCACCAATAGCCTCCCACCGACCAGTCCGTTCCCACAGAGAGGGTCTCCTCAGGGTGCCATCAGCCAAGTTATGTCGGCTGGCGACACCCAGGGGGAGGGCCTTCTCTGTGGGAGCCCCAGCCCTATGGAATGAACTGCCCCCGGAAATTCGTAAGATCTCCGACCTCCGGGCGTTTCGCTGCGCATTGAAGACCCTGTTGTTCCGCCAAGCCGGACTATCAACACAATAGTTTTAAATTGGGTATTTAAATTTATTGGGGTTTTAAATTTGAGCCACCTATTTAATTATTTTAAATTTTATACTGTTGTTTTGTCTGTGTTTTTAAATAGGCTGTACACCGCCCTGAGTCCTTCGGGAGAAGGGCGGTATAGAAATAAAATTATTATTATTATTATTTATTATTATTATTAAAGCATTTTGATTCATAGCCGAGATTTAATAAACAACAGGCGGAAATGGGACACTCAACAGAGATCTATTCAGATCCCTAATGCACCAACCAGCCTCTGAGTTGCATTTCAAAGGCAGCCTGATGTAAAGCCTATTAAGAACATAGAGACATTTCAAGATCTGTTCCGGAGGCCCCTGTAATCCAAGGGGGGAGCGCAGGGGAGAGAGGGGAATGCAGGGGGGGGGGTTCCGTGTGCAAGTGTCCACACCCATAATTCTATGTGTCCTGCCCCCGTGCATGTGTGTGTGATACCCCCCCCCGCTCCTGGCATTCAATGGTCTGGTGGGCCCAGTAGGCCCGTTTCTCTCTCTCCCCAGGCTCCAGAGCCTTTCTAGGAGTCTGGGGAGGGCAAAATCGGCCTTCCCCACCACTCCCAGAGGCCCTCTGGAGGCGAGAAATGGCCCGTTTGCCAACTTCTGGTCCCACTTAGAAAGGCTCTGGAGCCTGGGGAGAGAGAAAAACGGGTCTTCCCCACCCCCCACCCTCCGAGGCCCTCTGGAGGCAGGAAACAGCCTGTTTCCCTACTTCTGGTGGGCCCAGAAGGCCCAAAAATCAGCTGGCCAGAGTGCACATGCGCGCCAGAGCTGAGCTCGCGTGCCCACCAATATGGCTATGTGTGCCACCTGTGGTACGCATGCCATAGGTTCACCATCACGGTTGTAGGTCATCTAGTCTAACACCCCCCCCCCGCCCAAACAGGATACCCTACACCATTTCTGACAAATGGCACTCCAGTCTCTTCTTGAAAGTCTCAAGTGATGAAGCTCGCACAACTTCCGAAGGCAACTTCTGTTCCATTGGTTGATTGTTCTCACTGTCAGAAAATTTCTCCTTACTGTTGAATCTCTCCTTGATCAGTTTCCATCCATTATTCCTTGTCTGGTCTTCAGGTGCTTTGGAAAATAGCTTGACTTCTTCCTCTCTGTGGCAGCCCCTCAAATATTGGAAGACGGCTATCATGTCTCCCCTGGTCCTTCTCTTCACTAGACTAGCCATGCCCAGTTCCTACAACCGTTCGTCATATGTTTTAGTCTCCAGTCCCCAAATCATCCTGATTGCTCTTCTCTGCACTTTTGCTAGAGTCTCCACATCTTTTTTTATAGTGTGGTGACCAAAACTGGATGCAGTAGTGTAGGTAATATTACTAAGGCTTTACGTAGTGGTATTAGTACTTCACTTGATCTTGATTGAATCCCTCTGTTAATGCAATTTAGGATTGCATTCGCTTTTTTGACTGCCGTTGAACACTACTGGCTCATATTTACTCTAGCTAGTTGAAATCCAGAAGTCTTAAAGTGGCCAAAGTGGGAGACTCTGCCCTACAGCACACCCAAATCTATGCAAATTAGTATCTTTCACTGAATTATCTTGCACCAATCTCAGTGACGTAAAGGAATTTCATTATTAAGGATACAATACAAATGAACTTTTCAGGTCCTTCTGTTGTTCTACACAAAGGATACAGGCTTGAGAGAAGCAGCGCTATTATTCCCTTGTCCCATCATTGCCTATAGACAGAATCCTCGACTTACAACCACTCATTTAGTGGCCATTCAATGTTATAACACTGAAAAAAATGACTTACAATCAATGCTCTCAGTTATGACGGTCATGGTGTGGGCCAGTGTGCTCACATAAATCGTATCTCTTATTTGAAACATCTGCAAGAAAACCATCAAACTCAGAGAGCCCCAAGGACCCCACAGCTCAAGGTTTGTCATACCTACTGAAAAAGATTGAGAAACAGGCAGAGACCTTCTTATTTATTTATTTATTTATTTATTTATTTATTTATTTATTTGATTGGATTTCTATACTGCCCTACTCCCGAAGGAGTCAGGGCGGTGAACAGCCACAAAATAAAACACATAAATTCAAAAATTTAAAATAGAATAAAAACGAATTAAATAATTGGCTGCGACAAATTTAAAATACCCCATAATTTAAAAACAAATTAAAATTTACATTTAAAAAGGGGAGAAGATTTAGGCCAGGCCAGCTTGATGAAATAAAAAAGTCTTAAGCGCACAACGGAAGGTGCGCAGATCCGGGATCCTCCGTATCTCCGGGGGGAGCTCGTTCCAGATCGTAGGTCCACCCACAAAGAAGGCTCTCCCCCTAGGGGCTGCCAGTCGACATTGTTTGGCCGATGGCACCCGGAGGAGCCCCTCTCTATGGGAGTGTACTGGCCGGTAGGAGGCTATTGGTGGTAGCAGGCGGTCCCGTAGATAACCAGGTCCTAAGCCATGGAGCGCTTTAAAGGTGATAACCAAAACCTTGAAGCGCACTCGGAAGACCACCGGGAGCCAGTGCAGCTCGCACAGGAGAGGTGTTATGATGCTGAGCTAACCACTTTCATAAGCTCATATATCCCTATTACCCTGTTTCCCCTAAAATATGACCCAACCGGAAAATAAGCCCTAGTATGATTTTTCAGGATGCTCGTAATATAAGCCCTACCCCAAAAATAAGCCCCAGTTAAGATCGTCAGCCAGATGGACGCATTTAGTACCGTATTTTCCCAAAAGTAAGACCTAACTGGAAAATAAGCCCTAATGTATCTTTTGGAGCAAAAATTAATATAAGACCCAGTCTTATTTTTGGGGAAACATGATATATGTTAGGCTGGGGTTATCTGAAGCTGATTTCTGGAATATAAGTAATGCCTCCAGCCATCACAGAGCCAAAAAACTGGAAAACTTCCTGTCTAAGCCTTTGGAGAATCTTTTTCCACTAGGTACTCAAAATTCTACGTTACTGTTTTGACACAAGAGAGCTTCGGTGACTTTTCAAAAAAAATGTGGGTTTTTCAAGGGAAGCCAAATCACAGCTATAAAACCAGCTGGATTTCGCAAGGCATTTCACACATCCTTGAAACAAAACCTTTGGGGGCATTCTCCCTGTCATCCCGAATCCTCCGTCTGCCTACATCAATTTATCTTGAAATTATATGATAACCAGTTCTTTGGTGTGGTTTTTTTATTTATTTTCCAACTTGGTAAACACACTGATTTTAAGGCAAAGCAGCATTACAATAATGACTTTTAAAGTTCACGAGCTTCCTCATTAGCTGGCTGCCGGTAAGAGTTTTAAATCCTAAATTGACATGTGTGGGTTATATATCTATTGAAAACATTGAGAGTCTTCTTCTCTTTTGCTTATTTATTTATTTATTTATTTATTTATTTATTTATTTATTTATTTATTTATTTATCTATCTATCTATCTATCTATCTATCTATCCATCCATCCATCCATCCATCCATCCATCCATCCATTTATTTATTTATTCCTTCATTCATCCATCCATCCATCCATCCATCCATTCATTCATCCATCCATTCATCCATCCATTCATCCATTTATTTATTTATTTATTTATTTATATATTTATTTATATATTCATTCATTCATTCATTCATTTTGTCAAGCATGTATTAGATAACAGATATAGCTATAAAAATGGTTATTAATACATGAAATGGATACGAATAAAAGGGGACATTAGGACAGGGACGGTAGACACGTTGGTGTGCTTATGGACGCCCCTTACGCCCCTCACCCCTTTTAGGAATGGGGTGAGGTCAACAGTAGACAGTCTAAGGTTAAAGTTTTGGGGGTTTGGGGAAGAAACCACAGAGTCAAGTAGTGCATTCCAGACATTGACCACTCTGTTGCTGAAGTCGTATTTCCTGCAGTCGAGTTTGGAGCGGTTTACCTTGAGTGTGTATCTATTGTGTACTCGTGTATTGTTGTGGTTGAAGCTGAAGTAGTCATTGACAGGTAAGATATTGTAGCAGATAATTTTGTGTACTGCGTTTAGGTCAGACCGAAGGCGGCGTAGTTCTAAATTGTCTAAACCCAAAATTTCAAGCCTGGTGGCATAAGGTATTCTGTTGTGAGTGGAGGAGTGGAGGACTCTTCTCGTAAAATACCTCTGGACTCTCTCAATTGTATTAATGTCCGATATGCAGTGTGGGTTCCAGACTGATGAGCTGTATTCGAGAATTGGTCTAGCAAATGTTTTGTATGCTCTAGTTAGTAGTACAATATCACCCGAGAAGAAGCTACGCAAGATTAGGTTAACAACTCTTAAGGCCTTTTTGGCAATGTTGTTACAGTGGGCTCTGGCACTTAGATCATTAGAGATGAGTACTCCAAGGTCTTTGACAGAGTGAGGATCGTCTACAAGGTCGTGTCCATCCAGCTTGTATTTTATGTTCCGATTTTTTTTGCCAATGTGTAAGACAGAGCATTTGTTGGTTGAGATTTGAAGTTGCCACTTTGTTTGACCATTCTGACACACAGTCAAGGTCTTTTTGAAGGGTAGCATGGAATTTTGCTTTGGATAATGAATAACGTCATGGCTGATGGATAATTCTGACAACTGGGAAGGCACAGCAAACACATTACAGCAACAGTCGTTGCAAAATACAGATAGTGCTCGACTTACAACCACAAGTGAGCCCAAAATTCCCGCTGCTAAGCGAGACATTGAGTTTTGCCCCATTTTATGAACTTTCTTCCCATCGTTGCTAAGTGAATCACTGCAGTTATTAAATTAGTACAGTTAGTCCTCCACTTATGACCGCATCTGAGAGAAGGATTTCTGTTGTTAAGCAAAACGCTCATTAAGTAAGTTGTTGTTTTTGTTTTTTTTTAATTTGATTTATATGCCGCCCTTCTCCGGAGACTCAGGGCGGCTTACAATGCGTTAAGCAATAGCCTTCATTCTTTTGTATATTTTATACAAAGTCAGCTTATTGCCCCCACAAACTGGGTCCTCATTTCACCTACCTTAGAAAGGATGGAAGGCTGAGTCAACCTTGAGCCTTGGAGAGATTCGAACCAGCAGAAATTGCAGGCAGCTGTGTTAATGACAGGGTGCACCAAACCACTGTACTATCAAGGCTCTTGTTTTGCCCTATTTTACGACCTTTCTTGCCACCGTTAAGTTAGTGACACGGTTGTTAAGTGAATCTGGCTTCCCCATTGCCTTTGCTTGTGAGAAGGTTGCAAAAGGGGATCACGTGACCTTGGCACACTGCAACCGTCATAAATGTGAGTCAGTAGCCAAGCATCCAAATTTTGATCAAGCAACTGTGGGGATGCTGCAATGGTTGTTAAGTGGGAAAAACGGTCATAAGTCACTTTTCACAATGCCCTTTTAACTTCAAACCGTCATTAAATGAATTGTTGTAGGTTGAGGACTACCTATAATTATGTGGGAAGCTGAACACATCTGTAAACGAATGTTTCGGTTATACTACGGGCAAGATGCAACATACAGACTGAACTTTTTTTTGAAAAACACAATGCAGAGAAACAGTGCATGATTAATTTATTTCAGCCGCAGAAGAAAAAGATAACAGCTTTATTTTTTGGGCATGCAATACTGGCTGCAAAGCTGCTGGAGGTTGAAAGAGGAGGAAGAGGTTGGTGATAAGAAGGGAAGGACCCTCTTTATCTTAAATGCATGGAAGAAGGAGTGGAATATAGAAAAATTCAAAGGCTGAAGACCAAGGTGCCTGATTTAAAAACATGAAAGCGGATTGCCGCTTCCTTCTGTGAAATCCTGTGTTTATGGTCTCTGCCCATATCATATTCCTTGCTTGCGCTCTTAAAGCTGTCTTAAAATGACACATGAAGTTTTCAGCGTTTGAAACTCAAAGCTTTGGAGAACTTTGCTAGTCTTTGTCTCGATTCAGATGACTGCTTTTTTTCCAAAAGTATTGTCCCTGATTTGGAAGCGTTACTTCCAGGAAGTAGGTGCAGAGAGTGGTGAGGACAGCAGAAAAGATTATTGGCAGTTCTCTTCCATCTATCCAGGACATGGCATATAAGCGATGCTTGAGCAGGGTCCGCAGGATTATTTGGGACCTTACACCTCCTCTTCTCATCCTATTTTTCTTGTTACCTTCTGGGAGGGGGCTTCATGGTTTTTAAAGCAGAACATCCAGATTCAGCCAGTTTTGTTCCTTATAGCATCAACCTTGTGAACTCTCAAGTTTCCTCTTTCCACTTTGTATTCAAAATGGACAGTGATCTATCTATCTATCATCTATCTATCTATCTATCTATCTATCTATCTATCTGCCTGGAGGCGGTACGGATCTGGATGGGGAATAACAGGCTTCGACTTAACCAGGCCAAGACCGAGTGGCTGTGGATACCGGCATCTCGGGCCGAGCGAGAGGTTCCAATGCTGTCTATTGGGGGCGAGGTGTAGACAGGGTGCACAACTTGGGCGTTCTCTTGGATTCACGGCTGAGTCTGGAGGGTCATATCATGGCTGTGACCAGGGGGGCGTTTGCCCAGGTTCGCCTGGTGCGCCAGTTGCGCCCATTCTTGGACCGAGATGCCCTACACACAATCACACATGCGCTAGTCACCTCCCGGATCGACTAGCAATGCTCTCTACCTGGGGCTGCCTGTGAAGACCACCCAGAGGCTTCAGCTGGCACAGAATGCGGCTGCGCGGGTTGTTGCGGGAAGGACCCGATACTCCCATATTACACCACTCCTGCGCGGCTTGCATTGGTTGCCGGTTGCCCTCCGGGTGAGATTCAAGGTGCTGGTTGAAGTGGTTCGGGAATAACGAGAGGCACAAGCAAGCAAGTGACAACAGCTCTTTAATATATAGTGAGACTTCAGCGAAAACTCAGAGGCTGCAGCCCTCCTTATATACAATCCTGGAGGGACTGTCAGCCAATCAGAAACGTGGCAGGTTTGAAACTCCCGCTCAAAAAGTATCAATACATAACACCCCTCCCTTCCCAGAAGGCACTAACATTCAGAAATTTACATATGTACACACAAAATCTCGCAGGTGCTTAGGACGAGTTCTCGCTCTAGTTGACCTGCGCAGTTCAGTGTCTGGTGGGGCGTCAAGCTGGTCGGAGGGACTTTCAGTCTCTCCCGGCTCCGCCAATGGAACCTCCTGGATTTTGTCCGGGGCGTGGCTATCCCCGGCTGGGAGTGGCGACTCGCTGGGGCAGCGCTGGAACCAGGGCTTGTCAGCTAAGTATTCTCGCGAACCCGGGCTTGAGTTAGCTGTTTTGGGAAAGTTGTTGTAGTTAGGTTCGGAGATGTCTAAATTGATGTTTGCCTCGCCGACCACCCTTTTTCTAATTTGGTCTATGTGGCGCTTCCAGAGTCTGTCCACCCCTACGTCTACCATATACGATTTTGGGCCTGTTATGCCCACTATGGTTCCTGCGACCCATAGAGGTCCGCTGGCATAATTGCGAGCGAACACCGGGGACCCAACCTGAAACTGTCTAAGTCCAGAGGTTTCTCTCTTAAAATTTTCGTGCGAGTAGTTAGGGTGAAGCCTATCTAATACGCACTGAAGCTTCCTGCCCATGAGGAGCTCTGCTGGGCTTCTCCCTGTGGCTTCTCCCTGTGGCTGTGCAAGGTGTGGCATGCTGGACAGCTAAGAATTGGTCTATCCTGGCCTGCCAGTCCCCGTTATCTAGTCTGGACAGTGCCTCTTTTGCCGTCCTTAAAAATCGTTCAGCCAATCCATTAGAAGCCGGGTGGAACAGGGCCGATAGGGCATGGCAGATGCCCAGTCCGGCCAAGTAGCCCTCGAATAGGGTCGCTGTGAATTGAGGCCCGTTGTCAGATACTAAAGTATCCGGTATGTGTGGCAAATAGCTTGCGAAGGACTTTAATGACTGCCTCGGCTGTGGTAGAGGGCATTAGGATTATTTCGAGCCATTTTGAAAAGGCATCGACTACGATTAAAAACGTTTGCCCATGGAAGGGGCCGGCAAAATCAATGTGGATCCTCCCCCATGGCCCTTTTGGTTTCTCCCACTCTTGGATGGGCGCTACTGGGGGATCGGGACGAGACTCCTGGCAGGGTCTGCACTTCCCCACCCACTCGGAAATGACTTGGTCCATGTTGGGCCACCAGACATAACTGCGGGTTAAGCTTTTCATTCTAACAATGCCCGGATGCCCTTCATGCAGCAACTCCAAAACCCTATTTCGTAGTTTCGTTGGAATTACCACCCTGTCACCCCACAGCAAGCAACCCCCTTGCATAAACAGTTTATTACGTTTGTTGGCATAACCTTGGTATTCCCCCCCGTCCACCTTGACCGGCCACCCCTTCAGCACCCAACCCATAACAGTGCGGATGATTGGGTCTCTGGCCGAGGCTTTTGCTACCTCGCAAGAGGAGATAGGGCCCAAAGTCAAAGTGTCCAACAAAAGAACGGAGGCTTCAGGCGTTGGGTTGTCAAGTAGGTCGGGTAGGGGGCAGCGGCTGAGGGCATCCGCGTGACCCAGGGTTCGGCCAGGTCGATGGACAAGCTGATACGAATAGGCCGACAGAAAAATGGCCCATCTGGTCAAACGAGGGGAAAGGGCAGCGGGGGTTGGCCTATCGCCCGCCAAAAGTCCTAGCAAGGGCCTATGATCAGTCACAAGTTCGAATTGTCGGCCATAGAGGTATTCGTGGAACTTTTTAACCCCCGCAATTGCAGCCAGAGCCTCTCTGTCCAACTGACTATAGTTCCGCACTGCGCTGGACAGGGTGCGAGAGTAAAACGCAATGGGCGCCTCTAGGCCGTTCGGCAGTCTATGGCCTAGGACGGCACCAACTCCTACGGGGGAGGCGTCACAAACTAATACAAGCGGCAGCGCTGTGTTGTACTGAATCAGGAAGCTGTCCTCAGACAGGAGTCTCTTCACTGCCTCAAAAGCGGCTGCCTGTGGTTTCCCCCAGACCCATGGTACATTCTTCCCTAAAAGTTTGTGTAGGGGATCTGCAACCGTGGCTTTGTCCTTCAGGAACATGGAATAAAAATTGAGCAGTCCAAGGAAGGCTTGGAGCTCTGCTTTGGATTTGGGGGCAGGTGCGCTCTTAATAGCCCTCACCTTGCTTTCAGTAGGGTGGATGCCTGTGCCGTCCACCCTGTACCCCAGAAATTCAACGGAGGGGACAGCAATCATACACTTGTTTTTCTTAAGTTTGAGTCCCGCTTCTCTGAACCTGGACAGGACGTTCCTTACTCTGTCGCCTAGCTGACGTTCGTCCTGAGCGCTGACTAGGACGTCATCGAAATAGGGCACCACTCCTGGGAGTCCTTGCAGAAGGCGCTCCATGGTGCTTTGAAATAGGCTGGGTGCGATGCTCACCCCAAACTGGAGCCTGGTGCATTTGAATGAACCCCTATGAGTTACAATTGTTTGCGCCTCTGCCGTGGCGTCGTCAACTGGTAACTGCTGATAGGCTTGGGCCAGGTCTAATTTGGCAAAAAATTTTCCGGGCCCCAGGGAGTGTAGTAGATGATGCACGATCGGCACCGGATAGGCGCTCGGCTGCAAAGCCTTGTTGATCGTGCACTTGTAGTCGGCGCAAATTCTTATTGAGCCGTCGGACTTTACTGGGGTCACTATAGGGGTTTCCCACTTGGCATGGTCAACGGGAACCAACACCCCTTGTTTAATTAATTTGTCCAGCTCCGCATCGATCTTCGGTTTCAATGCGAACGGCACCGGTCTGGCCTTAAGTCTTATTTGGGCTACGTTGGGGTCTAAGTTTAGTGAAATAGGGGTCCCCACATACTTGCCCAACGTGTCCCCGAAGACGTCCTGGAACTCGGTCAGGAGACTGTCTTTTAGAGTTGATTTGGACATCAGGTGGACGCCGGTGAAGCCCATGCCGAGAGCTCGGAACCACCCCATGCCCAGAAGGCTAGGGAGTTGCTTCGTGACGATGGTCAGCGGCAGGTCTCTTTCGTAGTCTCCGTAGGTGACTCAGAACGTGCCCACGCCTTCGAGGGGGACTCGGTTCCCCTGGTAGTCTAGGATGCGCAGTCTCTGCTTGGAGAGCTGGTCCTTCCGGAACGACGGCAGGAGGGTCTTTAGGGTCGCCCACGACATTATGGAGAGAGCTGATCCGGTGTCGATCTCCATCGAGCATGGCTTGCCGTTGATTTCGACCACCGTGCTGACTTTATCCTCGATCGCCGTGCTGGCCTGGTCGATGTGTATGCTGCGGCCATCTTGCGGTTCAAATTCGTGCCGTTTTTTCGCGCCGCCTTCTCTCATTGGCTGCTTCTGGCGCGCTGATTCTGGTTGGCTGCGGCGCTCACGTGGTTGGTGTTTTCTGGGCAGAATGGCTCTACAGACTCGCGCCAAGTGCCCTTTTTTCTCGCAACGCCTGCAAATAGCCTCTCTGTATTTGCAGGACAGTCTATCATGGTGCCCGCCACAGCTGGGACAGCTTCGCCGGGGGCTGCCAGTGTCTTTTCTCTGGTGCTCCGTTCGGAAGACGTCCTCATCCGACTCGGACTCCAAGCTGGATCCGGCGTCTTCTCTGTGCACAGGGGCAGACTTGGGGCTGTCTTTGCTGGTCAGCGGACGCTGCAGCGTTTCTGCGGCTTTAGTAGAGGCTTCATGAGCCCTGGCCTCGTCTAGGGCTCCAGCAAGCGTCAAATCAGGCTTGGCGAGCAGGCACCGTTGCAGCCTAATGTCCCGAACACCACAGGTAAGTTGCTCAAGCAGCGCATCGTCCAAGTCTCTATAGTCGCAATGGGTTGCGGCTTTTCTCAGGCTGGCCATGTACACGCTGACCGGTTCTCCCTCTCATTGAACGCGCTGTCTGAGTTGGTATCGTTGCACGAACTTGGAGGGGACGGGAGCGTAGTGAGCCCGGAGAGTTGCCATCAGGGTGTCCCAGGAGACGGTTTGAACCGGCGTTGGCTCGCACAGTGACTCGGCCATCTCAAACACGTCCGGTCCGCAGTGGCTTAGGAAGAGGGCTCTCTTTCGATTAGCGGAGAGGCCCTGCATGTCGCTGGCTTCGAGCGAGCATTCGAACCTGGTTAGGTACAAGACCCATTTTTCGCGGGTCGGATCAAAAGGCTTGGGCGGAACGTAGGCAGACATGTTCGTATGCCTCCTGTGGTTCGCCTCGTCGCCTAGCTGAAGCTCGGGGTCTCACTGGTCGGCTTCTTGTAGCCTCTATCCCACCTTCGTCGCCAATGAAGTGGTTCGGGAATAATGAGAGGCACAAGCAAGCAAGTGACAACAGCTCTTTAATATATAGTGAGACTTCAGCGAAAACTCAGAGGCTGCAGCCCTCCTTATATACAATCCTGGAGGGACTGTCAGCCAATCAGAAACGTAGCAGGTTTGAAACTCCCGCTCAAAAAGTATCAATACATAACACTGGTGTTAACCTATAAAGCCCTTCATGGCTTCGGCCCAGGTTATTTGTCGGACCACCTGCAACCAGCGTCAACTTCCCATCGCCCAGTGCGCTCTCACAGAGAGGGCTTACTCAGGGTGCCATCGGCTAGACAATGTCAGCTGGCGACTCCCAGGGGTAGAGCCTTCTCTGTGAGCTCCCCCACCCTTTGGAGTCAACTTCCCTTGGGGCTCCGGTTGGCCCCTGACCTTCGCACCTTCCACCGTGAATTGAAAACCTGGCTATTTATGTTCCCCGGCCTGGACTGATGGGGTAGTATATTTTAATTTTTTTTTTTTAAAAAAAACTTTCTTGATTTTTATGTATATTTGTTGTTTTTAACAGTCGCTTGGTTGACTGTTGTTGTGAGCCGCTCTGAGTCCTTGGACATAGGGGGGCATACAAATTTTATAAAATAAATAAATAAATAAATAAATAAATAAATAAATAAACAAATAAATAAATAAATATCATCTATCTATCTATCTATCTATCTATCTATCTATCTATCTATCTATCATCTAGCTATCTAGCTATCATCTAGCTATCTATCATCTATCTATCTATCTATCTATCTATCTATATCTATCATCTATCTATCTATCTATCTATCTATCTATATCTATCATCTATCTATCTATCTATCTATCTATCTATCTATCTATCTATCTATCTATCTATCTATATCTATCATCTATCTATCATCTAACATCTATCTATCATCTAATCTATTTATCATCTATCTATCTATCTATCTATCATCTATCTATCTATCATCTATCTATCTATCTATCTATCTATCTATCTATCTATCTATCTATCTATCTATCTATGTCTGTGTGTATAGCATGTGTACATGTGTGTTATGTATGTGTTTGGATCGATATATACTTTCTCTTGAGAGCAGGCCACAGAATTTCATTTCATTTCATTAAGTGTGAAAAACGGTCATAACTCACTTCTTTGCTATGCTGTTGTAACTTTGAATAGTCACTAAACGAATGGCTGCAAGTCAAAGACTACCTGTAATGCAGTCATACACGAGTTCATGCATTTTATTAATATATATATATTCAATACATTTACATGTAAGGGAAAAGAAATATTACGAAAACCAAACTTTATTTTCCACCTTCTTTTGACTTCTCCTCGTTTTGACATATTTCTCGCAGACGTTCTTCAAATGATCTTGAACAGATTAAGAAAGCCTGATCTAAATAATATTATTGGAATGGATATAATATTTTAACACGGCGGCATAAATTAATTTCAGTCTTGCTTCCGTATAAAACCCAGGAGTATTCCTGGCGTTTAATTTGTATGCATAATTTTGCATCATACATGCAAACTTACGTATACAAATCAAACGCCTGAAATACTCTCGGGTTTGGTTTTTCTCCATGGTTGATTTGATTATTTTCATGGGGAAAAAAAGAAAGGAACTCGGGACCATGTCTGCTGAATGGCAAATGAGTCTATATTCCTTCATTAAACTTTATAACCTTTAATACCTGGTAAAGGTACTCTGCTTATTAGCCAACCTGTTTTGCAATGCAGTTAGCCCTTCATTTTAAAGTAAGCCATTGATTTGTGCACAGAAATTTGCATCATACGCTTTTCTCCGTGGTTGATTTGAGGATCCTTGTGGTTAAAATAAAAATATAAAAATACTCGGGGCCGTGTTTTCTGGAATGGTAAATGAAGGGAACGTTCCTTCATTAAGAGTATAATCCTTAATATCTTGTAGCTTGTAAAATATATATATATATATTCTGCTTATTAAGAAAGCTGCTTTGCATTGTGGTTGCACCTGCATTTTAAAATAAGAGTCGTTTGCGAAGACTGAAGGAAGGTTTGATCTCAAAGTTACTTATCCTGTTTTGTTCTCAAGGGGATTGGAACCTAATTCCTATTTTTTTTAGGAATTCTTGGCACTTAACTACCGATACGAATGCATGGCTTAAGGCAACTGGTCGTTTTTTCCTCTTTGTTTGCTTTGTCTGTTCGTTCTACGTATTTATTTATTATTTATTTATTTATTATTGCGATTTATAGGCCGCCTTTCTCCGTGGGGACTCAAGGCGGCTTACAAAATGACAAATTCCAATACAAATCACAATGAAATAAAATTAAAATAAACAACCCTATTAAAAACAGTTTAAAATTATGACAGTGTACCCCCAAAGGGATCAGTTGAATTGACGAAAGAGCCACGTCTTCAGCTCGCGACAAAAAGAAAGAAGGTCGGGGGCTGTCCTGAGCTCGGTGGGCAATCCATTCCAGAGGGTCGGGGCTCCCACAGAGAACGCCCTCCTCCTGGGGGCTGTCAGCCGACATTGTTTGGCCGACGGCACCCTGAGGAGGCCGACTCTGTGAGAGCGCACAGGACGATGGGAGAGCGGCTGGAGATGGTCCTGCAAGTACCTCGGGCCTAAGCCATGAGTATAGTCCTCAGCTTACAACCTATTTGTTTGGTGGACTTGTATTGACGACGGTTGCAATGTTCCAGGCTCATGTGATCTTGGGACTTTCTCACAAGCAAACTTTATCAGCCACTTTGATAACCTTCAAAACCCAGATCAGACACTAGCACTAGATCCCAAAGAGGCAACTGGATTTTCTTTGTTTTTTCCTTAAAGACGTTTCGCTTCTCATCCGAGAAGCTTCTTCAGCTCTGACTGGATGGTGGGGAATGGAAGGATTCAGGGGTGGGCTTCAAAATTTTAGCAAGGGGTTTTCTGCCCAGTTGCTGGGTGTGTGTGTGGCCATGGTGGGCATGCCCACCCAGCAACCTGGAAGAGAACCCCTTGCTAAAATTTTTGAAGCCCACCCCTGTCTATAATGCAGTCAGTTTGTAAACTTTCCTTATTCTAGAGTAAGCCTCTTCTGGTTGCATCCTATTTCATTTCATTTCATTCATTTCATTTGTTGGATTTATATACCACTCATAGTCCTGAACATATGACCCCAGTTGAGCCCAAAATTGATGTTGTTAAATGAAACGTTTGTTAAGCGAGTTTTGCCCTATTTTACGACTTTTCTTGCCACATTTGTTAAGAGAATCACCGCAGGGTAACTCGGTCATTAAGTGAATCTGGTTTGCTCCTTAACTTGATTTGTCAGAAGGTCACAAAAGGGGATCACATGACTCTGGGACAGTGCAACTGTCATAAATGTGAATCAGTTGTCCAGCACTTAAATGTGAATCATGTGACCATGGGAATGCTGCAATGGACATAAGTGTGCAAAATTGTCATAAGTCACTTTTTTCAGTGCCCTTGTAACTTTGAACAGTCACGAAACGAACTGTTGTAAGCCGAGGACTACCTGTATATATACAATATCAATTATGCAAAGTTGTCAGCAGGAGGAAAAAACTATCTTGACCTTTTGTTTGGAGATGTCTAGGCTGAAGAACTCTCTCTCTCTCTCCTCTCTCTCTCTCTTTCTCTCTTTCTCTTTCTCTCTCTCTCTCTGTGCGTGTCTCTCTCTCTCTGTCTCTTTCTCTTTGTCTCTCTCTCTGTTTCTGTCTCTTTCTCTGTCTCTTTCTCTGTCTCTCTCTCTCTGTCTCTCTCTGTCTCTTTCTCTCTTTGTCTCTCTCTCTCTCTCTGTCTCTTTCTCTGTCTCTCTCTTTCTCTCTCTCTCTCTTTCTCTGTCTCTCTCTCTCTCTGTGTCTCTCTCTGTCTTTGTCTCTTTCTCTGTCTCTCTTTGTCTCTCTCTCTCTGTCTCTCTCTTTCTCTCTCTCTTTCTCTCTTTCTCTTTCTCTCTCTCTCTCTGTGCGTGTCTCTCTCTCTGTCTCTCTCTGTCTCTTTCTCTTTGTCTCTCTCTCTGTTTCTGTCTCTTTCTCTGTCTCTTTCTCTGTCTCTCTCTCTCTGTCTCTCTCTGTCTCTTTCTCTCTTTGTCTCTCTCTCTCTCTCTGTCTCTTTCTCTGTCTCTCTCTTTCTCTCTCTCTTTCTCTGTCTCTCTCTCTCTCTGTGTGTCTCTCTCTGTCTTTGTCTCTTTCTCTTTCTCTGTCTCTCTTTGTCTCTCTCTCTCTGTCTCTCTCTTTCTCTCTGTCTTTCTCTCTTTGTCTCTCTCTCTGTCTCTTTCTCTGTCTCTCTCACTCTGTCTGTTTCTGTCTCTGTCTCTTTCTCTCTCTGTCTCTGTCTCTTTTTCTGTCTGTCTCTCTCTCTCTGTCTCTCTCTGTCTCTTTCTCTGTCCCTCTTTGTCTCTTTCTCTCTGTCTCTCTCTCTCTCTGTCTTTCTCTCTTTGTCTCTCTCTCTCTGTCTCTTTCTTTGTCTCTCTCACTCTGTCTGTTTCTGTCTCTGTCTCTTTCTCTCTCTGTCTCTGTCTCTTTTTCTGTCTGTCTCTCTCTCTCTGTCTCTCTCTGTCTCTTTCTCTGTCTCTCTTTGTCTCTTTCTCTCTGTCTCTCTCTCTCTCTGTCTTTCTCTCTTTGTCTCTCTCTCTGTCTCTTTCTCTGTCTCTCTTTGTCTCTTTCTCTCTGTCTCTTTCTCTCTCTGTCTTTCTCTCTTTGTCTCTCTCTCTCTGTCTCTTTCTCTGTCTCTCTCACTCTCTGTTTCTGTCTTTGTCTCTGTCTTTTTCTCTCTTTGTCTTTGTCAGTCTCTCTCTCTCTCTGTCTGTCTCTTTCTCTGTCTCTTTCTCTGTCTCTCTCTCTTCCTCTTTGTCTCATTTTCTTTCATTCTCTCTCTTTTAATACGAGATGCCACCTCAAAGCACCTTGTTCCAATGACTGGAGTCAAGCGAGCTCTGGAAAGCAAAGTGATGCTGTTTTCTGTCATCTTAACTGAGATATTAAACTAACAATAAAAATGAAGCCAATAACTATAAAACTGCTGGAAAAAAAGTTATATATATATTTTTATTGGAATGCCCATCTGGGACCTCTATGGAGGATCAATCAATACAGAGTGTTGGTTTAATTTATTTCAGTGGTTTTAAAGCCAGCCCTGAGGGGGAAAGGGTTGTTTGAGTGCAAACATTAAACAACCTTTGAAACCGCGACTCCATTTTCTCCATCCTGGTATGTGATCTGTGGTTCCAAGGCATTGGTGGATAAGTCAGAGGAAATAAAAGAAATATATCCAATTGTTCAGTATTGGCTTCAGACAATTTGTTAACCGAGCCTTCGTTTATTTTCCCAAGAACTCTTAGAGTGTGGTTTTACAGGTAGTCCTTGACTTAACGACCGCAATTGAGCCCAAAGTGTCTCTTGCCAAGTGAGACGGTTGTTAAGTGAGTTTTGCCCCAGTTTTCTTGCCCCAGTTGTTAGGTTAATCATCGCAGTTGTTAAGTCAATAACAGGGTTGTTAAGTGAATCTGGCTTCCTCGTTGACTTTGCTTGTCAGAAGGTCACAAAAAGGTGATCGATCAAATGATCCCAGGACAAAACACAAATTAAATAAATATAGACTAGATTAGACTAGACTAGACTAGACTAGACCAGAATGCAGAAAACTGCAAGATAGGAGAGGACAGGAGAGGAGAATTAGAAAAGAGAAGAGAATAAAGAGAAGAGAAGAGAAGAGAAGAGAATGAATAAATGGAATGGAATGGAATGGAATGGAATGGAATGGAATGGAATGGAATGGAATAGAATAGAATAACAGAGTTGGACGGGACCTTGGAGGCCTTCTAGTCCAGCCCCCTGCTTAGGCAGGAAACCGGCCTATACCATTTCAGACAAATGGATACCATTTCAATGGGTATCCATTTGGATACCAGGACAGGACATTGGATACCAAACAGGACATTGCAACTGTCATAATTATGAACCAGTTGTCAAGTGTCCGAATTCTGATCACGTGATCATGGGATGCTACAATGGTCATAAGTGTGAACAACAGTCATAAACAAAAAAAAAAAAATTTCAGGGCCGTTATAACTTCAAACGATCACGAAAGAACTGTTGTAAGCCGACGATTACCTCTATGTCTTTTTAATTTTCCAAGAGTAATTGCTTTAATCATCTTGTTATTGTTCGGCAGGCCAGTGTTGTCTCAGAACAGTTGCAGGAACTGGGCCTGGCTAGTCTAGCGAAGAGAAGAACCAGAGGAGACAGGATAGCTGTGTTCCAATATTTGAGGAGCTGCCACAGAGAGGAAGGGGTCAAGCTGTTTTCTAAAACACCTGAAGGCCAGACAAGGAATAATGGATGGAAACTGAACAAGGAGAGATTCAACCTAGAGAGATACTACCAGAGCCTTGGTAGTACAGTGGTTTAATGCACCCTGTAATTAACACAGCTGCCTGCAATTTCTGCAGGTTCGAATCTTACCAGGCTCAAGGTTGACTCAGCCTTCAATCCTTTCAAAGGTAGGTAAAATGAGGACCCGGTTTGTGGGGGCAATAAGCTGACTTTGTATAAATATACAAAAGTATGAAGGCTATTGCTTAACGCATTGTAAGCCGCCCTGAGTCTCCGGAGAAGGGCGGCATATAAATCAAATTAAAAAAAAAAATAAAATAAAGAGAAACTTTCTGACAGTGAGAGCAATCAACCAGGGAACAGAAGTTGCCTTCAGAAGTTGTGGGAGCTTCATCACTGGAGACTTTCAAGAAGAGATTGGACTGCCATCTGTCAAAAATGGTGTAGGGTCTCCTGCTTGGGCAGCCATGGGGGGGTTGGACTAGATGACCTTTGAGGTCCCTTCCAACTCTGATAATCTGTTAATCTACAAAATTAAGGGGCTTCACCAGTGCACTTAAAATTAAATGGAGAAAAGACTTTGAGCCAACCGGCTCACATAATTCTTTTAAATTTGGATCGTAAGAGGGCTCTGTCTCTGCGTTACTATGGAAACTGGTGACTTCTTTTATTTAGAAATATCCTTCTAGAACTACTAGGATGCATGTATGTGGGAGGTGAAATATCTCCATTCTTAGAGCTGATATGGTGCTTGCTTCTTCCTATTAGCAGAAATAGAAAGGAAGCAATTTTATTTTTGTGAAAAGATGCTTTGCTTTCATCTCTAAAACATTCACCGAACGGCAGCAAACTCAAGCCAGTTGACGTGTGATGACATTGGCGGAGGGAGTGGCAATGCCATCTTTATTTTATATTTTTATTTTTGAAGGAACAGGCTAGGTGTTCTATTCAACGTGTTATCATTAAGTTATAGCAGCCATCAAGGCTTCTTCCATGAACCCAAATTCAGAAGTGAATTTGAATCAACTCACTAAAGGGGAAGAGGCAGCAGGGAAAGTGACAATCCATGGAGTATGACATTATTAGACAATAGAATAGAATAGAATAGAATAGAATAGAATAGAATAGAATAGAAACAGGAATAGAAACGTAGAATAGAAGCAAGAATAGAATGGAATAGGAATGGAATGGAATGGAATGGAATGAAATGGAATGGGAATAGAATAGGACAGGACAGAACAGAATCAGGAATAAAAAATAGAGTAGAGTAGAGTAGAGTAGAGTAGAGTAGAGTAGAGTAGAAGAGAAGAGAGAAGAGAAGAGAAGAGAAGAGAAGAGAAGAGAAGAGAAGAAGAAGAGAAGAGAAACAGGAATAGAAAATTAAAATAGATTAGAAGCAGGAATAGAATGGAATAGGAATAGGAATAGAATAGAATAGAATAGAATAGAATAGAATAGAATAGAATAGAATAGAATAGAATAGAATAGAAACAGGAATAGAAACAGGAATAGAAACAGGAATAGAAACAGGAATAGAAACAGGAATAGAAAAGTAGAATAGAATAGAAGCAGGAATAGAATGAAATAGGAATGGAATGGAATGGGAATAGAATAGGACAGGACAGAACAGAACAGAATCAGGAATAGAAAATAGAGGAGAGGAGAGGAGAGGAGAGGAGAGGAGAGGAGAGGAGAGGAGAAGAGAAGAGAAGAGAAGAGAAGAGAAGAGAAGAGAAGAGAAGAGAAGAGAAGAGAAGAGAAGAGAAGAGAAGAGAAGAGAAGAGAAGAGAAGAGAAGAGAAGAGAGAAGAAGAAGAAGAGAAGAGAAACAGGAATAGAAAATTAAAATAGATTAGAAGCAGGAATAAAATGGAATAGGAATAGGAATAGAATAGAATAGAATAGAATAGAATAGAATAGAATAGAATAGAATAGAATAGAATAGAATAGAAACAGGAATAGAAACAGGAATAGAAACAGGAATAGAAACAGGAATAGAAAAGTAGAATAGAATAGAAGCAGGAATAGAATGAAATAGGAATGGAATGGAATGGGAATAGGACAGGACAGGACAGAACAAAACAGAATCAGGAATAGAAAATAGAGGAGAGGAGAGGAGAGGAGAGGAGAGGAGAAGAGAAGAGAAACAGGAAGAGAAATTTAAAATAGATTAGAAGCAGGAATAGAATGAATTAGGAATAGAATAGAATAGAATAGAATAGAATAGAATAGAATAGAATAGAATCAGAAACAGGAATAGAAACAGGAATAGAAAAGTAGAATAAAATAGAAGCAGGAATAGAATGGAATAGGAATGGAATGGAATGGGAATAGAATAGGAAAGGACAGGACAGGACAGAATCAGGAATAGAAAATAGAGTAGAGTAGAGTAGAGTAGAGTAGAGTAGAGTAGAGTAGAGTAGAGTAGAGTAGAGTAGAGAAGAGAAACAGGAAGAGAAAATTAAAATAGATTAGAAGCAGGAATAGAATGGAATAGGAATAGGATAGGATAGAATAGAATAGAATATAGAATAGAATAGAATAGAATAGAATAGAATAGAATAGAATAGAATAGGACTTGGAAAGGACCTTGGAGGTTTTTTAGTCCAACCATCTGCTGAACCAGGAGCCCCTATACCATTTTAGACAAGTGGCTGTTCGGTCTCTTCTTAAAAACCTCCCGTGATGAAGCACCCACAGCTTTTGAAGGCAACTTCTGTTCCACTCGTTTAATTATCGTCACTATTAGGAAGTTTCTCCTTAATTCCAGGTTGCTTCTCTCTTTGATTAGTTTCCATCCATTGTTTCTTATCCTGCCTTCCGGTGGTTTGGAGAATATCTTGACATGCCCCCGGCCCCTTTCTTCTTTGGGGCCACCCCTGAGATATTGGAAGACTGCTGTCATGTCTATCCTAGTCCTTTTCAATAGACTAGGCATACCCAATTCCTGCAACGGTTCTGTCAGGTTTCGATGCTATCTCAAAATAAATGAATTTCCAAACTGCCGATCTTTGAGGAAATTTTCTCTTTATTGAGCATAGCGATCTGATCCTGTCTCTTTCACGGTCAGTACTGACCTTTACCCTCCAATCCCTCCCTTTCCGATCCCCAATTCTTTGCGTCTCATTGGCTATCTTCCAAGCCACTTTTCTCCTCCCTTCTCCGTCAGATCACAGGAATGTCTCCCCCTCCCATCTCCGAGGAGACAGAATCTTCAAAAGACTTAAGTAGGCAAAAGTTCAAGCTTCTCCTCTCTTTATATATGTCAGTGCTGGGATGCTGACAGGTTCTTCATATGTTTTAGCCCCCAGTCCTCTAATTCTCTTTGTTGCTCTTCTCTGTAATCTCCCCTTGAAGGCCACAGTTTGTGGACTTCCTGGTGATGTCCCATGCATACATAGTAAGCAGGTCCAACTTCAATTAATGTTTTGAGAACAACCAAAGGGACAATGTGCCTCTCCTTCAAAAAAATAAATAAAGAGCAGATTCTGAAACTCTGGATTCCTCCTGTGCTATTTTTCTACTTTGCTGTTCACGCTGTAAAAATAATCTTCCTTTAAAAAGACATCAAGATTGAAGTGGAATTAGTTCTGCGCCATGCAATGCATCACTCCATTTAGAAGGTGCTGAGCAGGCAGCTCTAAATTGCATCTTCATGTCTGCTCCATCAGTCAGTCTTGCATACGGCAAGAAAGCAGAAGGAAATTTGGAATAATTAAAAAGATATTGCGAGATTATGTTTTCTCCCACATTTAATGTTCTAGTTTAAGAAACTGAATCAATTACTTATTTATTTATTTATTTTATTTTTATTATTCATATTTCTATGCCGCCCACTCTCCGAGGACTTTGGGCGGCTTACACCAAAGACAGTATATTAAATAGCCTATTGCCCCCAACAATCTGGGTCCTCAATTTACCCACCTCGGAAGGATGGAAGGCTGAGTCACCCTTGAGCCTGTGAGATTTGATCAGCTGATCTGCTGAACTAGCAGTCAGCTGAAGTAGCTGCAGTACTGCACTCTAACAACTGCGCCACTTCGGCTCCCTATTATTAGCGGGGCTCCCTAATATTAACAGGGCAGTTCTTCTCTGAGCTTGATTGTTTGCTTGCAGACATTTCACTACCTGACTAGGTAACATCATCAGCAGGGGTGGTATTCACTTACCTTCGCTACCAGTTCGCAAATGCGAGCACACCCACGGAGCGTCAAATATGGGGCGTGTCATCCTGGCGGGTGGGTAGAGCCTCCCGCAGCCACCGCTACCGTTTTGCCCGAACTGGATAGAACCGACTGAATACTACCACTGATCATCACTACTAGTGAAAGTAGGGATTGCTCTCTGTTTATGTAAAATAACTTACCCTCTAGTGTTGGGGCGGTGTGGTTTTCTCTTTGCTAGTTCCTTGAACAGGGTATAGTTTTCTGCTTGTTTGTCTGGTGTTAATCTCTGCTTATCTGGATGTTGGTTGCTGGAGACGGTGTGTTCTGGCCTTTTTGTTTCCTTCTTAGTTTTTTTAATTGTCTCTTTTTATGTATGTATGTATCTTTAAAAATATTTCTGCAATCAGTATAAAGTGGGAGGGAGAATTAAAGAATTGATTTAATTAATTAAAGAATAAGTCCTCTTGCCTCCTAACCTTCTGAAACCAATGATTTGACTTGTTTCTCTTATGCAAAGGATACATTCACTACATTCATTTGGTTCTTTCAGTTTAGCAAATTAATGGTTTTGTGGGTATCAAGCAGTGGCGGGTTTCAATTTTTTTTAATACTGGTTCTGTGGGTGTGGCTTGGTGGGCGTGGCAGGGGAAGGATACTGTAAAATCTCCGTTCCCTACCCATTCCAGGGGAAGGTTACTGCAAAATCCCCATTTCCTCCTGATCAGCTGGGACTCAGGAGGCAGAGAATAGATGGGGGTGGGGCCAGTCAGAGATGGTATTTGCCGGTTCTCCGAACTACTCAAAATTTCCGCTACCGGTTCTCCAGAACTGGTCAGAACCTGCTGAAACCCACCTCTGGTATCAAGGCCAGTTTTATCTTTAGAGAGAGTGAGGGTCTGGTGTAAATCCCCCTGCCCCAATAAGTAGATAGTACCTGCCTCTGTTACCTAGGAAAGACACTTTTCATCTACTAAGTATAATTGGAGGGAAAATTGAAAATTAAAATCGGATTATAATCCTGGGCATGTGTGTTTGAAAATTAATTATCTCACGTTACAATCATTGGGACTAATTTCTGAGAAATAATGTTTCTAATGAAAAATCTAGAATATGTAGGAGAAAGCAGGGAGAACTGGGAAGGTGGAGTTAAACAAGTCATCAGCATAGAGTCGTTATGTTCCCACAAATGGTCTACGTCTGAATATTTTAAGGTCTTTGAGCCATCTCCAGAGGTGGCTTTCAGCAGATTCTGACCAGTTCTGGAGAACCAGTAGCGCAAATTTTGAGTAGTTCGGCGAACCGGTAGTAAAGATTCTGACTGGCCCCACCCCCATCTATTCTCTGCCTCCCAAGTCCCAGCTGATCGGGAGGAAATGGAGATTTTGCATTATCCTTCCCCTGGAGTGGGGTGGGAATGGAGATTTTACAGTATCCTTCCCCTGCCATGCTCATCAAGCCACGCCCACCAAGCCATGCCCACCAAGCCACACCCACAGAACCGGTAGTAAAAAATTTTGAAACCCACCACTGGCCATATCCATCTGTTTGTCCCTATCTGGCCCACATGGATTGCTTTCATTTTGAAGGCAACTGCTTTTATGTTTTTTTCAATTTACATATTAGCATGCTTGCATACCTATGCACTTTTCACACCCCTACTGCACTGCAATAATTATTTAAAGTTTTAGAATTCATAAAGGACACTTTTTTTAAACCCAAATCATCCATGGCTACTTTATACAATTCACTATTAAAAAAAAAGAAAGATTGTCAGCCTTGGGTCTAAAATTTAAATAAAACAGTAGGTCATGCTTTAATTTAATCATGATTTATTTAATAAGCTAGAACCGATGTGGTTCATCAACATTTTATGCAATGGGCTATGATTATAAAAATACATAATAGTTAAGTTCACATAAAGCACTCACCCAAATGGAAACACTTTAAGGTAACACGATGTGTGGATTGAGTTCTCCAGTAACAACATTAAAAATTGCTACAGTTCTTTAACCATCTCGTGTATATCAAATTGTCTTTTGAAATTAATTTCATGGATATTAACTATCACGAAGCACGTAATTAAATTTTTGATTCATGGGACTTTAGCGTGGCATGAACTCTCTGACGAGAAAAAGCTATATTGGCATTTTGTATGATTGTTTGTAAAGTAGCAAAGTTCTCAAGAATTTATGATTTCCAAAACAAAACCAGATATTGAATATTCCCATTCTATAATTATGGCAATCACTTGCGTTCTATCAGAGTTGTGTACAGCGGGGGTGGGGGAGCAGATGTGGAGTTGTGAATCAGGCCCCCCCTCCTTTGTTCACAGGTGATGCTGATGAACATATTAGAGGGCTGTGGCTTAAAATGTGATGCCACACCCACTTTTTGCTTGTTTTCATTGCAAACACTGCTGATTGAGTGCAAATAGCTTCTTCAACCTTTTCCACCTTATTTATGGTCAAAGAAACTAGAGAAGGGGAGAACAGATTTCTCCAGCAAAGCCACAAAAAGAAGATAAAATCAGAAGATTTGGGAACGATGATGTGCAGGGGTGGTATTCAGGCGGTTCGGACTGGTTCAGGCGAACCGGTAGTTCCGATAATCAGCTGGTCCCATCCTATCTTGTCCTATATTTCCTTCTTTCTGGCACAGCTGATTTCCGCGCCTCTGCTGTTCTACTTACCTGTTTATTTTATTTATTTTTATTTATTTTATTTTCCAATTTATATACCGCCCTTCTCCCTGAGGACTCAGGGCAGTGTACAGCTGAATAAAAACATAAATTACAAACATTAAAATAGTATTAAAAGAATATATATAAAGGGGCCCAGGCCCAAGTAGATAGTAATCGATGCAAACAGTTCCAAAACAAACAGACTTTATTAGAACAGCTGGGAATTAACTCATTCTCAGCGTAGTCCAAACTAAATTAAAACAAACTCTTCATAACACAAATTTTTCAGTCTAATCACCAACCTTGGTATAATTAGGCAAACTGCCAAAGGCTTCTCTTGGCAAAAGTTCAAAAGCAGAAGACAAGAGATAAGTGCAGCAATACTATCAACATTGTTTTCCGACAAAGAGCCCAAGAGCCATTGCTGGTCTTTTAAGCCTTATGGGAGGGGCCAATCATCTCTTGGCCCTACTCCCGAGTTGTCCTCTTTGCTTTAGCTGCTCTTGTCTTCTGGCAGCTCTGCACTAGGAACAGGCTCCTCCTGTTCCTCTGCCTCTCTACTGTCAGCCTCTGGAGGCTCCAGAGTCCGCACATCACTCCCCGATGGCCCTGGCCCCATCTCTGCCTCCAATGCAGAATCCTCATCCGGGCCTTCCCCAGCCTCCAAGACTGGCCCAGGTTTTTCCTCAGCCTCATCAATGTCCAACTTCGCTGCCAGCTCCACAGGCTGCTGGCGAACCACAACATTACCGGGGCTGCCTTAGAAGGTAAGCAGCTGAGCCTCAAATTGCTGTATTTTGAACACTGCGGGCAAGCGCATTAGGCTCACCGAACTGGTTGCAAAACCAGTTGCATCCCACCACTGATGATGTGGCTAAGAAAGCTTTAAGCTCATTTTACGGTGCCATGTCATCTTGAGCAGCCCGTATTTACTATCATATTGTGTTTACAATATTTCCAGTCTGCCCACTCAACTAGGACTCTTGAGATGGACGCAACAAAATCACACACGCATAAAGAGTGCAACATAGTCATCCTTAAAAACTCCAATAAACAAAACAAACAAACAAACAAAAAATCAAAACTCATAGGTATCTTGTGATTTAATTTAAACTACCCTGAGGACCAAAAACCTGTTGAAACACTATTACTTTGAGTAGTTTACACAGGGGTGAAATGTAAAATTAGTTACTACCAGTTCTGTGGGCATGGCTTGGGGGTGGTGGTAATGTGATTGGGTGGGTGTGGCCAACTTTTTTTAAAAAACTTTTCAAAGCATTTTTTCTAATGCTTCAAAAAGCCTTTGCTGATCAGGCAACTCAGCTGGGATCGTTAGAGAGGCTTTTAAAAAAATGCCTCTCTGCCAATCAGGCAACTCAGATCGTTAGAGACTTTTCAAAGCATTTTTTTTACCACCTCTTCGGCTAAGAGGTTGCAGAAAAAAATGCTTTGAAAAGCCTCTGATGATCCCAGCTTGAGCCGCGCGATCATCAGAGGCTTTTTTTTTTTTTTTACTTTTAAAAGCATTTTTTTCGTCGGAAGAGGTTGTAGAAAAAATGCTTTTAAAAGTAAAAAAAAAAAAGCCTCTGATGATCGTGTGGCTCATCTGGGCATAGTAGCGGAGGCGCAGGGATTTTTGCTACCGGTTATCCGAACCACCTGCCACCATCGCGATGGGCGATTCGGTCCAAACTGGGAGCATTTCACCCCTGAGTTTACAAAATATCAGTACAGAAGGGGCTACCTCACCTGCATCTCAGAGGGGAGACTGTTAAAAAGAATGGGAGCTGCTACTGAGAAGGCCCATCCACCACCCAATAGATCTGGCCCATGGGGATACCCTGGAAACAACAAAGGACCGGCCCGCTGCGTCTCTGCTGGCAGAGCACTTGGGCCACCACAGGCGCTCCTGACACGAGTGATGTCGAGCTGGCCATGCCCACCCTGGCCCCCCAAAGTCAAACACAACCCTGATGCATCCCTCAATGAAATTGAGTTTGACACCCCTGGCATAGAACAACTCAAAACAGTAGGGCACGATCGGAAGTCATGGAGAGACCTGGCCCATAGAATCGCCAAGAGTCGGACACAACCGAACAGATAACATCGTATTCAGTGCTGCACCCTTTAAAGATTTAGCCATGGTGATCAGTATCTGAATCAGGTTGTCAAGCCTACCATTAGCTAATGCAGCAACTTCAAGTATGGTGTCCCAAAGGTGCTTTTTTTTTCAAGAGGCAACTGGACTTTCTTGTGTTTCTTTGAAGACGCTTCGCTTCTCATCCAAGACGCTTCTTCAGCTCTGACTGGATAAGAAACGAAGCATTTATCTAAATGTAAGCCCCAAATGCTGGAAGTGTGGATGTCACCAAGGTACCTTCTTTCATATGTGGTGGTCCTGTCCCAAAGCGAAGAGGTATTGGAGAAAAATTCAAAATTGGCTACAAGAATCAACCAATGAAAAAATTGAATTGATACCCGAAACATTTTTTCTGGGAATACTAAAGACGAAATACCGGAAAAAAAGAAGATATTTAATCATACATATACTCACTGCAGCAAGAATAGCCTAGGCTCAATATTGGAAAAGAAAGGATACACCACAAGAGGAGCATATTATTCAGAAAGTTCTAGAATGTGCCGAAATGAACAAATTAACATTAGAATTAAATGAGAAAGAAGATTCAGAATATTATACGGTGTGGGATGACTGGTACAGGTGGATTGATAACCGAATAACAAATGGATAGAAGTTAATACAAATTTTAAGATGCATATAGGAATTTGGAATGATGAAATGTAAAGGAAGAATCAATCTAACTTGTGTAGAAAAATAACTGTGAAGTTTCCAAAAGATGCCCTAATTAATTCATGAGCCATGAGCCGAACTTCAAAAGAAATACAGTCATTTATTAGGAGCACCATTTCAGCAATATTCAGATGCAGTTAGAACTAATCCCACGTAGATTTACGTTCCCCTATGACCCTGTCTCTCCCCTCCTCTCTGGCCATGTCATAAATCACATTCTCCAATTAACCACTTTGGTTGGCTGTGAAATCCAACACCCTCCTTCTGATTGCGGTAAGAAAGCATCTATGGAATGCAGCTTCAGTTAGGGAAATCAATCATCTCTATCAGTTCTCCCTCCCTCCTGCTCATGGCAACTTGAAAGCTTTGCAAGTTGACATTAACACTGTCTGATTGATTGTATTATATTGTATTATAATAAATTTCAATTAAAAAAAAATAAAGAAATGAAACATCTTCAAAAAAACTCCAGAAAGTCCAGTTGCCTCTTGAAAAACCATGACCAGAATGACTGAGAATTTCCATAGACATTCCAGCATTGTGCTATTCTAACCAGATGGATTTATTTTGTCAGGAATTGTAGTGTGCTCTCCAACTAGAGGGGGGCAGGGAGAGAGTTTGGAATCCCTCCAGGGCAGGAATCAACAGAGGCCAGATCCCCCTAAGATCCCTGAAACCTTTATCTGCTTGTTCTCAAGAGAGGGCAGTTAGTCTGGGACGATTCTTGTAAATAGGCAAGCAACAATAAAGAAATTACTGTGAACGGTTCACAGCGTCATTCTGGTCCCTGATGTGAATCTCAACATTGAATTTTGTCTCTCCTGGGTGGTTTCCAATGGTAGTTCAACCGAATAGGGATCATCAAACCCTCATTGGGAGACAAAAGTAAAACGGGGGAAGGTGAGGTCTTGATAAAGGAAGACGTATGAGAAATTGACTTGGCAACGTTTCTACAGATATTTCTAATCTGTCGACCAGCTATAAACATAAATGTCCTGTTAATGAGCAGTTTGGCATGCTGCCAGGTTTCCAAAACGCACAGAAAGAAGAATGATTAGCTGTCACTCCCCTCATTTTCAAATAATTTTTTTAAAAAATAACATTTCTCAAGAGTAAATATGATGGTAGCAATAGCACTTAGACTTAAAGCTTCGTAGTGCTTTAGAGCCCTCTCTTAAGTATTCTGATCCAGCCTTAGCAGAAGCAAAAAAACAGACTCCTTGTTACGAAAAAAACCCTCTTTATTTATCTCTTGTGAATTAATTGCATTCACCCACCGAAAAGTCCAAGCAAGAGTCCTGCCAGGAATTAACTGCAGCAACAGACATTATCAGTTCCTTGCGATAATTGCAAGGCCCTGAGCTCCCAGCCGAAAGGCTGCAAATTAAGTTCTGGCAAGCAGTCTTTGATGCACGAAACACAATGAGCAAAATCTCCAGAAATACGAACGGTTGTCTCCTACGATCACCACTCCCCTTTCCTTCTATTTATTCCCCAGCCAGGGAGGGGCCACTCAGTGTGCTTTGCTTTCCGAATTGACTCCTTCTCCTCAGTTGTTCTCCTCTCCTAACAGCTCTGCACATACGTGCATCTGGAACAGGCCCCAGCTGTTCTTCCTTCTCCCTCATAGCAGCCCCCAAAAGCAGCTTCCTCTCCTGTGGCTGGGAAATATTGGATGGCCCTGGCTCTATCTCAGTGTCCGAAGCTGAGCATCCATCCAAACTGGCACAAGTTCTTCCCCAACCTCCTCATTGTCTGAGTCTGCCGCCAGCTCTGCTGGCAGTCGGTGGGCCACAACACTAAGTTGTTTACAGAGTCAGCATATCGATCCCAACAATCTGGGGCCTCATTTTACTGACCTCGGAAGGATGGAAGGCTGAGTCAGCCTTGAGTCAGTTATGATTATGATGATGATGATTTGCAACCCAACAAGACAGATACAGATTTCAGAGGATAATTAGAACTGCAGAAAAAAAATAGCTACCAACCTGCCTTCCATTGAGGAACTGTATACTGCACGAGTCAAAAAGAGGGCTGTGAAAATATCTACAGACCCCTCGCATCCTGGACATAAACTGTTTCAACTCCTACCCACAAAACGCCGCTATAGAGCACTGCACACCAGAACAACTAGACACAAGGACAGTTTTTTCCCGAACGCCATCACTCTGCTAAACAAATAATTCCCTCAACACTGTCAAACTATTCACTAAGTCTGCATTACTATTAATCTTCTCGTCGTTCCTATCACCCATCTCCTCCCATTTATGACTATATGACTGTAACCTTGTTGCCGGTATCCTTACGATTTATATTGACTGCTTCCCTATGACCATCATTAAGTGTTGTACCTTATGATTCTTGACGAATGTATCTTTCCTTTTACGTACTCCGAGAGCGTATGCACCAAGACAAATTCCTTGTGTGTCCAATCAAACTTGGGCAATAAAGAATTCTATTCTATTCTATTCTATTCTATTCTATTCTATTCTATTCTATTCTATTCTATTCTATTCTACTCTACTCTACTCTACTCTACTCTACTCTACTCTACTCTACTCTACTCTATTCTATTCTATGATGTTAGCCATCCAGTCGTGTCTGATTCTTGGTGATTCTCTGGGCCAGGTCCCTCCACATCTTCTGATCTTGAACTGCTTCTTTTGAGTTGTTCTATGTTCTGGCTGATTTCAGCTCTGATGATGTTAAGCCATCGTTGTTCTTGGATGGCTTGGTTTCCTTTCACTGCTGTCTCTTCCAAATGTAATTGCTCTCTCCAGTGAATCCCACCTGTGCATGTGATTTTTGTGGTTTTTGCCTTCCAGGGACATGTCTGGTGTTATACGCTCCAGTGCTTCTCTGTTAGTCACCTTTGCTGTCCAAGGAATACGCAGTAACCGTCTTTGGCATCACAGTTCAAACGAGTCGATTTTCTTCCTGTCTTGTTTTTATAACGTCTAAGGGCAAATGTATGTAAGTTCAAAAATCACCTGATCTCCCTGAAGCGTCCACAAAACTCAATTTAAAAACAAAACGAAATAAAACATTAACACAGAGAAATAGAGACTATCACCTGGCGAAATTATATTTCGTATCGAAAAGCATTAAAAGTATTGAGACTGGATTAGACCAAGGGCATACCTGATGTAACATTCTGTTGCACAGTACAGATAGTCCTTGACATAGGACCATAATTACACGATGGTCATAAAAAGGGTCGGTTGTGTGACCGACCTGATTTTACGATCTTTTTTAGTGGTGGCCGTTGAGCAAATGCAACAGTTGTAAAATGCCATGGTCATAAAATGAATATTGCGGTCATTAAGTGGTTAGGTAGTCCTTGACATACGACCACAATGGAGTCCAAAATTTCCATTGCTAAGCAAGACGGTTGTTAAGTGAATTTTGTCCCATTTTGCAACCTTGTCTTGACACAGTTGTTAAGCCAATCAGTGCAATTGTTAATTTAGCAGCACGCTTGTAAAGTGAATCTGGTTTCCCCGCTAACTTTGTTTGTGAGAAGGTCACAAAAGGTGACCACATGGACATGGGACATTGCAACTGTCCTAAATAACGTGATAGCTGCCACGCCTCTGAATTTTGGGGATGCTGCAACAGTCGTAAGAGTGAAAAATAGTCATAAGTCACTTTTTCAGTAAAATTGTAACTGAACGGTCACTAAATAATTAGATGTCAGTCAATGGCTACCTGTAATTGATTCTGTCCGTCATCCCAAAGGTGCTTTTTATAAGAGGCAACTGGACTTTCTCATTTTTCATTGAAGACATTTCACTGTTCATCCAAGAAGCTTCTTCAGCTCTTACTGGATGGTGGGGAATGGAAGGATTTCTATTCCCAAGGATATAAGAAAAACAAGGAAGTCCAGTTGCCTCTTGAAAGAGCATCTTTGAGTCAACCATGACCTGGATGGTTGAGGAATTCCATAGACATTCTGTCCATCTTCCTCTTCTTCTCTTGTTTTCCATTTTCCCCAACCTGATAGACTTCTTAAGAGTTTTAATTTGTGTTGATAATACTTTGCTATGGATATAGAGCCTGTTCTTATAACTCACTTGATTTTTGAAGTCAGTAAACCATATCGTAAAATGGTATATTATTCTGGTCAATGACCACAATAAAGAATAAAAGATATTCACACCTAATTAAGCCAGTAGCGGGTTTAATGAATCGTGGGAACACCAGACGATCATTTGATACACTCAACTAACCCCGAAAGTTGTTAGATTTGGCCCAAAGTGACCCAGACTTACCTAGCGCTAAATATGTCTCTCCGGTCAAGCCTTCTCTTAAAAAGAGGCCCACAAAAATGGAGCTTCTCTAGATGAATTGAAGCAGTTAAAAAATGGGGCAGAAATATTGGTGGGTGTTCTGCCCCAGCTACGACCCCAAAGAATGCAGCACACACAAAGTCCGTTCAAACCTTAGTTTACTGAATAAACCAGTCTTTTAAAACAATAGCTGTTAATTAATAGCATCAACAGCCGCCAAGAATTCAAAGAATAATAACTGAAAACTTACTATAGTTGGCAGAATGGCCGGAAGCAATTTGCAGGAAGCTGATAAGATAAGCAAGACAAGATATGAAGGTATGTGAACGAAGTTGTTCCCTGCAAATTGCTTCAGTCGGCGTTCCTCCTTAAATAGGCTAAGGGAATGGCCAATTAGCCCCAAGCCTTACTCTTGAGGAGACCTCCTCCTGAGGAGCCATTCCTGCCTTTTGGCAGCTCTGCGCGCCCGTACATCGAGAAGAGGCTCCTCCTCTTCATCCTCTTCACGTAAGGGAGGTTCTGAAGGCCCTGGCTGAATCCCCGCCTCTGGCACCACATCTTTTCCAGCCTCCTCATTGTCCGACTCGAGTGCCAGCTGCACAGGCTGCTGGTGCAGCACCACACCAGCCTCCTCACTGTCTGAATCAGCTACTAGCTGCATAGGCCGCTGACGGGCCACAACAGTGGGTGAATTTTGTCTGTGGTGCAGAATTTTAGTCATTGTTTTCCTCTGCAAACACGTCATCTGAGATTGTGCATTGTTGGTGCGCCCAGGTGAGTCACCTGACTAAGAGAAAGAGTGCCTGGGCCATTCACCTTGTGGGAAGAAAACCAGAGCAGCTTTCCAATTTTTATTGTATTGTCTAGCACTGGTGACGTTTCCTACTTATTTATTTATTTTATTTATTTGGCAAACGTGTACAAGTTAAACATGGACATGGACATAGGAAATGACTACAAATAAATGGGGATAGTAGGACAGGGATGGTGTTGTGGTTCATCAGCAGCCTGCGGAACTGGCAGCGGAGTTGGACACCGATGAGGCTGAGGAAGAACATGGGCCAGTCCTGGAGGCTGGGGAAGGCCTGGATGAGGGCTCTGCATCGGAGGCAGAGATGGGACCAGGGCCATCGGGGAGTGATGTGTGGACTCCGGAGCCTCCAGAGGCTGACAGTAGAGAGGCAAAGGAACAGGAGGAGCCTGTTCCTAGTGCACGTATGAGAAGAGCTGCCAGAAGGCAAGAGCAGCTAAAGCAAAGAGGACGACTCAGGAGAAGGGCCAAGAGATTATTGTCCCCTCCCGTAAGGCTTAAAAGACCAACAACGGCTCTTGGGCTCTTTGTCGGAAAACAACGTTGATAGACTTGTTCTTGTCTTGCTGCACTTATCTCTTGTCGGCGTCTTCTGCTTCTGAACTTTTGCCAAGGGAAGCCTTTGGCAGTTTGCCTAATTATACCAAGGTTGGTGATTAGACTGAAGAATTTGTGTTATGAAGAGTTTGTTTTAATTTAGTTTGGACTACGCTGAGAATGAGTAAAAATTTTTTTCATCTAGACATTGATTAAGGGTTGGAAATTTTCATTATATTAACCTAAACAGGAAACATTCCAAAATCTCTCTATAAATCAATGCCAGAAGTAGAGTTAGCTTTTAGCAGTTATTACAGCCAAGATTGTCAGATTCGGTTGTCTAGTTAGATGCCAACGGATTGAGTTCAATTCCTGATGTCTTCATGGACAAATGCCTGCCATCTTGATGTGTCTCCAGGAATAATTTATAACTCGTCAAATGCCTTCCTTCCTTCCTTCCTTCCTTCCTTCCTTCCTTCCTTCCTTCCTTCCTTCCTTCCTTCCTCTTAATTCCTTCCTTCTTTCCTACCTACCTATCTACCTACTTACCTATTTATATTCCTATTTTCCCTTTAATTCCTTCCTTCCTTCCCTCCTTCCTTGCTATCTTCCCTCTTATTTTCATTCCTTCCTTTTTCCTCTTCCTTCCTTCTTTCCTACCTACCTATCTACCAACTTACCTATTTATCTTCCTATTTTCCCTCTTAATTCCTTCCTTCCTTCCCTCCTTCCTTGCTATCTTCCCTCTTATTTTCCTTCCTTCCTTCCTTTTTTCTCTTCCTTCCTTCTTTCCTATCTACCTATTTACCAACTTACCTACTTATATTCCTATTTTCCCTCTTAATTCCTTCCCTCCTTCCTTTTTCCTCTTAATTCCTTCCTTCTTTCCTACCTACTAACCTACCTATCTACTTACCTACCTATATTCCTATTTTCCCTCTTAATTCCTTCCTTCCTTCCTTCCTTCCTTCCTTCCTTCCTTCCTTCCTTCCTTCTCAACTTCCATCTTCACCAAGAGATAATGAATCCCAGTTAATTTTCCTCCCCATCTTTTAGCTGTTATGTTTTGTGTTTTTATACTGTTGTGTTATTTTATTTATATAATTTAAATATATATATTTAAATATTGTAAGCCACCCAGAGTTAATTCTGTGGTAACATGGACAGCCAATAAACAAACCAGCAAACAAACAAATTTACCCTAAAATAGCTGAGCACGTAATGAGGATGATATGTAGAACGTTTGAGACTGGAATAGAACATTCCTTTCTGAGTCCATATTGTCAGTTCAATGTTTAATTGCTACTAAATACTGCGAAAGAGACATTGTCAATAAACGTTTAAGACAGTGACGTTCAATAAGTAACAAATGACTTGGAGAAGAGATTTATTTGACTCATCATCGGGCAGAAAGTCAAGGCACTTTCCAATTGAATGCATGCACACAAAGAAATGGAGATAGTGACAGATTTTATTTTCCTGGGCTCCAAGATCACCGCAGATGGGGACTGCAGCCAAGAAATTAAAAGATGCTTGTTCCTGGGGAGGAAAGCCATGGCCAAGCTAGACAGCATACTAAAAAGCAGAGACATCACTCTGCCAACAAAAGTGTGTATAGTCAAGGCTATGGTTTTCCCAGTTGCAATGTATGGCTGTGAAAGTTGGACCATAAGGAAGGCTGAGCACCAAAGAATGGAGGTCTTTGAACTCTGGTGCTGGAGAAGACTCCTGCGAGTCCCTTGGACTGCAAGGCGATCAAACTGGTCCGTCCTAGAGGAGATCAACCCTGACTGCTCTTTAGAAGGCCAGATCCTGAAGAGGAAACTCAAATCCTTTGGCCACCTAATGAAGAAGGAAGGACTTGCTGAAGAAGAGCCTAATGCTGGGAACGATTGAGGGCAAAAGAAGAAGGGGACGGCAGAGAACAAGGTGGCTGGATGGAGTCACTGAAGCTGTCTGCGTGAACTTAAATGGACTCCAGAGGATGGTAAAGGACAGGAAGGCCTGGAGGAACATTGTCCATGGGGTCGCAATGGGTTGGACACAACTTCGCAACTAACAACAACAATACACGCACACACACAAACACACACACAAACTGTAAAAGAGGATAATTTCATAGGATCGGCTGTTTTCTGTTGTATGGGGTTTTCTTGAGTGACACTTCTACCCCTCTCCAATTTTGAGATTTCTGGGGCGTTCAGGATTTGGAAGGAATTCTAAATCTTGTTTGTTGTTTCTTTCTTTCTTTTTTCCCCCCCGAAGTGCACAAATGTCTACATGTGACAAGCCATAGTAATGGGCCACCTGTTTGTACTCTTGTCTCCATCTTCCTTGCACACACTGGCAATCTGTCTCTTTGAAAATGAGCAGGAAATAACAGGAGCACTTAATGCTCTTTGAAGCTTGCTCTTTTGGTGCCTTTGATACTCCCACGTGCAAAGTTTCTTCCCCCCCCCTTTTTTTTTTAAACAAATAAATAAAGAAATAAATCTCCAAGAACATCTGGCCTTTTGTCTCCGATCTTCTTTGGCAGGAAAATATTTTGATTTGTTGTTTGCAAAGATGTACAGCAGTTTGTCCTTATGCAAACCAGCCTGTTCGCTAAGCACCCGTTGCCAAAAGATGGTGTTTGTTTGAATTTGTGAAGCTTGCCTTCTTGATTCTCTGGGTGAACAATACCAGACTGTGTGCTTCTCCTAAACCTTCTGGAATGTTCTCCTTCTTGAGGGTGTCAGAGCGAAGCAGAGAAAAAAGGGCATTTTATATTTAATAATCCGATGAACGTTGGTCTCCTGTTTAGATTGAGTTTGATTTTATATTTCCCATAATAGTTTATATTTTTATTTATTTATATCCCGCCCTTATTATTTTTACAAATAACTTGTGATGGTGAACATGTCCAACATAAATTCCTCCTCCTATTTTCCTCATAACAACAATCCTGTGAGGTGAGGTGGCTGAGAGAGTGGCTGGCCCAAAATCATATAGTTGGCTTACATGGCTAAGGCAGGACTAGAACTCACAGTCTCCTGGTGATTGGCCCAAAGTCACCCAGCTGGTTTTCATGCCTAAGGCGGGACTAGAACTCACCGTCTCCTGGTGATTGGCCCAAAGTCACCCAGCTGGCTTTCATGCCTAAGGCGGGATTAGAACTCACAGTCTCCTGGTGATTGGCCCAAAGTCACCCAGCTGGTTTTCATGCCTAAGGCAGGACTAGAACTCACCGTCTCCTGGTGATTGGCCCAAAGTCACCCAGCTGGCTTTCATGCCTAAGGCGGGATTAGAACTCACCGTCTCCTGGTGATTGGCTCAAAGTCACCCAGCTGGCTTTCATGTGTAAAGCAGGACTAGAACTCACAATCTCCCATATTCCAGCCTGGTGCCTTAACCAATATTAGATCAAACTGACTCTTTTCCCCATTTGATCAGTCTCTGGGGTAATTTGTCATTTAAATCTGATAGGAATCAGATTGGCAAACTGTTCTCAGATCCCCATCTAAAATGGTAACACATGGCAGATCTCAAAAAGATTACTCTCTGCTCAATCCTGTCCCCCCCCCCCCCCAAATTCCTTTGGTCCCTCTTGCTGGACAAAACCCTGTTCACGCATGGTTGACTAAGCTAATGTATTTATTTATTTATTTATTTAATTTGATTTGTATGCCGCCCTATCACCATAGGACTCAGGGCGGCTCACAACAATTAAAAAATACAATCTCAATCCAAATAAAACGTGTTAAAAATACATATTAAACGCATATTAAAACAGATTAAAAATAATCAGAACCCCATCAGTCCAGGCTGATGTAAATTTTCTTATTTGTAGTTGAGGTGTGAGTTTATGCGTTTATTCCGTAAATCACCGCTAAGTAAAATATTGCTTTAAGAGCTGTGTGAATAGCTGCAAATTCAAAAGTTTCCACATTGTAGTCTGCAATCCAGGGCTTTCTCCATTAGAGGCATTGTTTTATGAGCCTGCCCAGATACTAAGAAAAAAAAGAGAACATTTAAAAAAAAAGGAAGTCTTTTTCTCCATCAATCAATATATTGATATGTGAGGAAGACAAGAATGATTTACAAGGATAAAAGCAGAGAGACAAGCACAGGGAATTAGATGGAGTTATGCTTTCTTTATTTCTTCCAGGTTAATTCTTTATTCTTCTTTTTCTGATCTTCTTTTCTGATGCCTTGGTAAGACCACAACTGGAATATTGCATTCAGTTTTGGTCACTACTCTGTTTCCCCGAAAATAAGACATCCCCTGATAATAAGCCCAATCGGCCTTTTGAGCGCATGTGCTAAAATAAGCCTCCCCCCGAGAATAAGCCCTCCCCGAAAATATTTAAATGCAGAGATGAAAATCAGGTAACACGGTAAGAGGAGTCCCATCTTGCTCCCCGTGCCCCAAAATAATAAGACCTCCCCGAAAATAAGGCCAAGCGCTTATTTCAGGGTTCAAAAAAATATAAGACAGGGTCTTATTTTCAGGGAAAAACGGTACCAGAAGTGGTATTCAGCCGGTTCGGATCAGTTCGGGTGAAAATGGAAATCACGGGTGGGCCTGTCCACCCGCCCTGGCTCTATGCCATCCTATTTAGGCACGTTTTTGAGGCCAAGTGCATGCGCGGAAAGCGTCCATGAGAGCAAAGTGCATGCACTGAAGGCTGGGTGCATGCACAGAAGGCCGGGCCATGCACAGAAGGCAGGCGTGTACGCGAATCGGGCAGGCACACGCGCGAAATATGTATGCACACGGCGAATGGGTAGTAACATCCTGTGAAACCCACTGCTGGTCACCACAATATAAAAAATATGTTGAGACTCTGGAAACAGTGCAGAAAAGAACAGTAAAGAGTCTTAGAGGGTTGCAGGATAAAACATATGAAGAACGGTTGCAGGAACTGGGTATGTCTAGTTTAATGAAAGGAAGGACTAGGGGAGACATGGGGCTCTCTTAAGAACTGCAGTGTTTTTGTTTGGCAACTGAAATCATGGTCCCCGTTGTGGATGCAAGTCGAGGACTACCTCTGTTAAGTAATGCAGGTTCTAGCTGCATTATTAAATTTGGCGCATGTACACCTTCATTAATTCCTTTGAACTAGTACCTCCTTTGAAAGGCAAACACACTTTATCTTTGAAGGTATGCTAATAAAACCCTGGGATCTTAATTTGATAAGGCCCCATTGGAGCACTTCTGGTAAATCCCTAAAGTAATTCTTAATTAACCTTTGATGTCAAATGGCTCCATTGCTTTTGCAAAGGAGCATTGGGGGTTGAGGGTGAGAGACAGGGAGCGTCCGTTAATTCTTTCACACCAATACAGAGACAGAAACAGAATACAACGGTATTAATCCGACTCAACCCCTCCAAGACCGAGTGTCTGTGGCTTCCAGCGTCCCGATATAGCCAGCTGACGCCATCGCTGGCTATTGGGGGCAAATCACTCACCCCCACGGAGAGGGCTCGTAACTTGGGCGTCCTCCTGGACGCACGGCTGTCTTTAGAAGATCATTTGACGGCCGTGGCCAGGGGGGCTTTTTATCAGGTTTGCCTGATACACCAGTTACGTCCCTTTCTAGATCGGGACTCTCTACGCACAGTCACTCAGGCACTAGTCACTTCCTGCCTGGACTACTGCAACGCTCTCTACATGGGGCTCCCCCTGGGGTGCACCCGGAGGCTCCAGCTGGTCCACAACGCGGCCGCGCGGGGGATTATGGGGGCGACGAAGCGCTCCCATGTGACACCTCTCCTGCGCGAGCTGCACTGGCTTCCGGTGGTCTTCCGGGTGCGCTTCAAGGTGTTGGTGACCACCTTTAAAGCGCTCCATGGCTTAGGGCCAGGGTACTTACGAGACCACCTTCTGCCACCAATAGCCTCCCACCGGCCAGTACGCTCGCACAGAGTGGGCCTCCTCAGGGTGCCGTCCGCCAGACAATGTCGGCTGGCGACCCCCAGGGGGGGAGCCTTCTCTGTGACGGCGCCCACCCTCTGGAACAACCTTCCCCCAGAGTTGCGTACAATAACAGACCTCCGGATTTTTCGTCGGGCCCTGAAAACCTATTTATTTCAACTAGCTGGGCTGGCTTGAGTTAAATTTTAAATTGATTTTAAATTGGGTTGTTTTAATTTATGGCCAAATATTTAATTATTTTAATACTGTTTTTAAATTTTGTATGCTCTGTTTTTACCTTGGCTGTGCACCGCCCTGAGTCTTATTTGGAGAAGGGCGGTATAGAAATTTAATTAATAAATAATAAATAATAAATAAATAAATAATACGTGGACAGTTTGTTTCTATCTTTTGAGAATTCAATCGTTCAGGAGACGTTGCGAGATTTTAATGCATACAGCGTAGCGGTGGGGTTGCCAATATTCTTACCACCGGTTTGCCACACATGCTCACACTCGTTTCACGTGTGCGTGCATCTGTGCATGCATCCGGTCTTCCACGCATGTGCTTTGGTCGCACGCACTTCTTCCACGTATGTGCCCAGCCTCAAAAACGTAGCTAAATAGGACAGCTCCACCCACAGTCGCCGATGCGAACCGGCTGAATCCCACTCCTGATACAGCGGTGATCTGGCAGCAAGATCAGAGTGGGTCAGAGAACCTTTTGATTAAGATTCCAAAATCCGCATTACCCGATTAACTTTGATTAACTCCATTCAAGGATTCAACACAGTTTCTTTATAACTCTTGGTCATGCATTAAATTGTTTTAATTTTTAAATTGTTTAATTATGGTTCTTAATACAGGGGTGTTTTTAATTGTGGGCCAAATTAATTTAATTGGATTTTAATACTGTTTTTAAATTTTGTCTTTCTTGTGTTTTATCTGTTGGCTGTTCACCGCCCCGAGTCCTTCGGGAGAAGGGCAGTATATAAATATAAACAATAAATAAATAAATAAATAAATAAATAAATAAATAAATACGGTAAATAAAGCAAAAGTCGAGATGAGCAGGAAGAGGAGGAGATGCTCAGAGCGTGGTTAATGTTCAAATTTAACATTTTCCGCGGTCTTAAGATAGAAGGTGAGAGTGGGCTGCAGACGTTTAAATTAAAGCTCTGTCAAGTAGCGAGGCCGCTTTAAATTCGACTTAAGACTTCTTCCAATGGTGATTCGGATGAAACCATTGAATTGATTTTTCCAGGATTTGAAAATAATGAAAGAGAAATTTGGTTGATTCTCAGAATCAAACTGGCTCCAGTCTTAGGGACAAAATGCATCGGTTCCCAAGTAAAGAGAAAGTAGGAGCTATTATCAAGGCTGGAAATAACCTTCAGTTGGGTAGTAAACCATGAAATCAATAATTGTCATATTGCTTAGCTTTTTCTACCTGTTGAAGGAAACCTATCTGGAAAAGGATTTGGAAGGAGATGAAAAGTCTTGTGGCAAAGGCACCAGGCTAGAAACTAGGAGACAGTGAGTTCTAGTCCTGCCGTAGGCATGAAAGGCAGCTGGTTGACTTTGGACCAATCACCAGGAGATGATGAGTTCTAGTCCCACCTTAGGCATGAAAGCAAGTTGGGTGACTTTGGGCCAATCACCAGGAGACAATGAGTTCTAGTCCCACTTTAGGCATGAAAGCTGCTGGGTATCTTTATGCCAATCACCAGGAGACTGTGAATTCTAGTCCCGTATTAGAGATGAAAGCCACTGGGTGACTTAGGACCAATCACTCTCTCAAATCTGCTCACCTCATAGGGTTGTTGTTTGAGGAAAAAAATAGGTGGAGGAAGGAGTACTAAGTATATTCCAGTGTTGGTGAACTTTTTTGGCACCAAGTGCTGAAACGGGCCCATGCGCATGGCGGAAACTGGAAGAGCAGCGGCCCAGTGTGCATGCTTGCATCCAGGAGATAATCTTCCGATTTCTGACTTCATGCACGCACAAAGACCACCTGGTTGGTGCGCATGCGTGGGCCAAAAACCAGAAGATCGTTTTCCCGACTCACACATACACACCGGGTGGCTCCACTTTTGGTTTCTGGCGCTACCGCGCGCATGAAAACCAGCTGGCTGGTGCGCTAGGACCTGGAAGAGCACCGGGTGCTCTGCATCCCGCTTCCAGCATGGGTGCCATAGGTTTGCCATCCCATCACGGTTCTAGGTCATCTAGTCCAACTCCCTGCCCAAGCAGGAGACCCTACACCATTTCTGACAGATAGCAGTCCAATCTCTTCTTGAAAGCTTCCAGTGATGTAGCTCTCACAACTTCTGAAGGCAACTCCTGTTCCATTGGTTGATTGTTCCCACTGTCAGAAAATTTCTCCTTATTTCTAGGTTGTATCTCTCCTTGTTCAGTTTCCATCCATTCATTATTCCTTGTCTGGCCTTCAAGTGCTTTGGAGAATAGCTTGACCCCCTCGTCTCTGTGGCAGCCCCTCAAATATTGGGACACTGCCACCATCTCTCCCCTGATCCTTCTCTGTTGTTTCGATGAAGAAAGACGCGTAGGCAGGATGATGGTTCACGGGAAGGCCCCTCGGGTGGAAGGCACCTTGATCAAGGCACCTCGGTGTGAGGTACCTTGGGGAAGGCACTCTCACCCCATCCAGAAGGCTTCCTTTTATTGTCATTTTACAACTATCATGGCAAAACATCAATCAATGTTTACTTGTCCTGATTGGCTACAGAAAGCTCGTGAAGTCCACATGGATCCCTCGTGTTTCCCTCATGTTATTTCCTGTGACAAACAATGCTATGTGCTGGGCCCCCATGCCTGGTATATCTGATATAGGGTCTCTGCCAGACATCCTGTTTCTACATTCCTGATAAGATTAGGATTCTGTGGTAATGTTGTTCACCCAGTCCGGTTTGCCGACAACTGAGATAACACCATCCCCACACTTCTCTTCACTAGACTAGCCATGCCCTGTTCCTGCAACCGTTCATCGTGTGTTTTAATATCCAATCCCCTAATCATCCTGGTTGTAATTGTTCCTATCGCTTTTGTTTTTCATATATATGGTATCATATCAAGACTCTTTTGTACTTGATGTCAGCGAGAAATAAGTTAATCATAATTAAGAATTCCCAATGATTTCAACAGGTTTACTTTAAGGGTATGCAGATCAATTTAAATTCAATCTCTGTCAGAATAATGCACGATTTGTGACCTAAATCTATTATTTTTTTAAAAAAGGAAACTATTTTAGAAAATAAGAATAGACTTATGCAAATTTTTTGCTTTCATTTAATGGATTACATTACATTAGGGTTAATTAGCATCAGTTCAATAGGATATTACAGATAACATGATTAATAAGATTAGGCGTGCTGATTGGGTTAATTTGTATGGATATTAAAATATATAAGAAGGGATGGATAAAATGAAATCACACTTCCCCTACACAATGGGACTAATTTAAAGATGGGACCTAAGAATCTAATAGCTAAATTGCTATTTTACTGTAGCTGAACTCTTATCTAAGGAACTTGCTCCTTAATGTTAATAGTTCCAAAGTGATCATTGTTAATTTTCATAGCAACCTAGCATTCTGCAGCTAACACTTTCACTATCTTATTACAATTTGTCCCTGACTTACAATGATTTGTTTTATGACTGTTCGAAGTTACAATGGCCCTGAGAAAAGCAAGTTGTGACCAGTTCTCACACTTATGACTATTGCAGCATTCCCAGGGTCACGTTATCTTCTTTTCTAACTGTAGAAAGTTAGCACCCAACCCTCTCCTAGAAGAATGAAATGTTTTAGGAAATATTAAAAAGGCAGAATATTATATTTCCCTGGTTGAGAAATGGAGAAACATGTTTTTTTAGAGGCAGGAAGCAGACTCACTCTTAATAGCCCCCACCTTTCTTAATAGCCCACAGCAGATGCCAGCACTTAAGAAATAAAGAGATAGCTCTATTCATAAGCAAATTCCCTGCAGCAAGGTCTGAACAAAGGTAGGGTTAGCCCTCCGCCACAATAGGAATTGCCCAACAAGCCCCTTCATTGCATCAGCCCAAACGTCAACCAAACCTAGCTCAGACAAACTCCTAGGATTTGTACATGGCCCCACGGGAGTCTGACAACAGCCAATAGACCATATGTTCTTGCACAGGAACAGGAAGCTCAAGTGCAAAGCCCAAGAGAAGGTATAAATACCCCTCACTCACAATTCTATGTGGTCAGCTGCACCAGAACCTGTGTGGTTCTGCTTCATCATCATCATCATCAATAAATGGACCCTCTTTCCAATCACCCTCCAGCCTCCATTTTGTCTCCAGTGCCTTCCTCCTGGTTTGGAACTGAACCAGATGGATATTTCTTCCCACATAACCTTCCCAGCCATCTTCAGACAAGCAAAGTCAGTGGGGAAGCCACATTTAACAGTAGCATGGTTCGCTTAACTGTGCAGTGATCGCTGCAGTGATTCACTTAACGACTGCGGCAAAAACAGTCATAACAGGGGGCAAAACTCACTTCACAACTGCCTAGCTTAGCAATGGAAATGGTGGGCTCAGTTGTGGTCATAAGCCGAGGACTTTCTGTACTGCCTTGTCATGTCAGGTATGGCTGAGGCTTCCAGTTGCTGATCATAGCCAATTCTCTTTAAGCTGAATTGGCAGTACTGACCTGGGTATAAGGATATATTTATTTACTCTCCGTACTTTAAAATATGTTAAGTGAATTGGGGTGTAAAATCAACCACTCTGAACGTCTTCTCTCTTTTTTCACACAGTGCCCACAGTAATAATGCAATTACATAGACAGAATTTTTATCTTCCAACTTCTAGCCTGAATAGAATAGAATAGAATAGAATAGAATAGAATAGAATAGAATAGAATAGAATAGAATAGAATAGAATAGAATAGAATAGAATAGAATAGAATAGAACAGAACAGAACAGAACAGAACATAATTCTTTATTGGCCAAGTATGATTGGACACACAAGGAATTTGTCTTGGTGCATATGTACATAAAAGAAAAGATACGTTCGTCAAGAATCATAAGGTACAACACTTAATGATAGTCATAGAGTACAAATAAGCAATCAGGAAACAATATCAATATCAATATAAATCGTAAGGATACAAGCAACAAAGTGACAGTCGTGCAGTCATAAGTGGAAGTAGATAGGTGGTGGAAACGATGAGAAGATTAATAGTAGTGCAGACTTAGTAACTAGTTTGACAGTGTTGAGGGAATTAGTTGTTTAGCAGAGTGATGGCGTTCGGGAAAAAACTGTCCTTGTGTCTAGTTGTTCTGGTGTGCAGTGCTCTATAGCGCCGTTTTGAGGGCAGGAGTTGAAACAGTTGATGTCCAGGATGTGAGGGGTCTGTAGATATTTTCACAGCCCCCTTTTTGACTTGTGCAGTATACAGGTCCTCAATGGAAGGCAGGTTGGTAGCCGTTGTTTTTTCTGCAGTTCTAATTATCCTCTGAAATCTGTGTCTGTCTTGTGGTGTTACAGAATGTGCTCATTATAATTATAATATATTCTTTTATGTATCGATCGATATTACGCTATCGCTAAATACGATATTTCCCCAATTTATCACTCAATCTTCCACCACATTTTCAATATCTCAACTTTCTATAAATACCAATAAAACCAGTTGTCAATAAAATTTAATCAATCCCCAGATTATATCTCTAAATCCCCTGAATGCATGAAAAACAATTGTTATGACTTAGTCAAATCCTTTGCGACTGGGTTCATGTAAAATATTAAGCCAAAGCCATATACTAAATAAATTAAGGCCAAATCAAGCCATATTCTAGTAGTCTGAAGTATTTGTTGACTCAGCCTTCATCCTTCCGAGGTCAGTAAAATGAGGACCCAGATTTTGGGGCAAAATGCTGACTCTGTAAGCTGCTTAGAGAGGTCTATTAATCACTGTGAAGTGGTATATAAGTCTAGGTGTTATTGGGAAGGGAGGGGAAGGGAAGGGAAGGGAGGGGAGGGGAAGGAGGAAAGAAGGAAGGAAGGAAGGAGCCATGATGGCACACTGCCTAGAATGCAGTATTGCAGGCTAATTCTGCCCACTGTCAGAAGTTCGATCCTGACTGGCTCTGCTTTCCATCCTTCCGAGGTCAGTAAAATGAGGAACCGGATTGTCGGGGGCCAATATGCTGACTCTGTAATCCGCTTAGAGAGGACTGTAAAGCACTACAAAGCGGTATATAAGTGCCGTGGCTGCTATTGTACAGGCTTGGCCGCTATAATATAGCTTACTGTATTGGGTAAATAGGGACACGGTGGCTCAGTGGCTAAGATGCTGAGTTTGACGATCAAAAGGTCGGCAGTTCAGCGGTTCAAATCCCTAGTGCCGCGTAACGGGGTGAGCTCCCGTGACTTGTCCCAGCTTCTGCCAACCTAGCAGTTCGAAAGCACATTAAAAATGCAAGTAGAAAAATAGGGACCACCTTTGGTGGGAAGGGAACAGCGTTCCATGCGCCTTTGGCGTTGAATCATGCCAGCCACATGACCACGGAGACGTCTTCGGACAGCGCTGGCTCTTCGGCTTTGAAACAGAGATGAGCACTGCCCCCTAGAGTCGGGAACGACTAGCACATATGTGCGAGGGGAACCTTTACCTTTACTATTATGTAAATGTAGTTAGATGTGTTTAATTTAGTAAACCACATCTGAGCAAACGAGAGCATAGCCTGTTATGTGACATTAGTCCTTGTTCTCAGTATCCTAAATTGAAACACCTTTGGAATATAGATAATCCTTGACTTACAACAGTTCACTTAATGACCGTTTGAAGTTACAACGGGAACCAGATTCACTTAACAACGGTGTTACTCATTTAACACCTGCAGCAGTTCACTTAAGAAATGCGGCAAGAGGAGTCGTAAAATGGGGCAAAACTCACTGACTAAATTTCTCACTTAACGACGTAAATTTTGGGCTCCATTGTGGTCGTAAGTTGAGGACTACCCGTATTGCTTATGGCCTTTGAATCAGCCTGGGATTTGGAAGGTTTTTGAAAAGTTTATGCATACTTTGAAAATAAATTATGGTTCCCAGGGAAACGGCTTCTAAAAAATGCATGAATAAGTCTTGTTAAGGTTTGGGTGGACTATTGAATTAGCAACAGTAATTTGGTGATTTACTATTCTCCTACTATGTCAAAATAGCAGGAGGAAGCACTGCTCACGGCTGAAGAGAAGATGGCAACGGTGTTCTCTTTCGTACTGTTCATTAATTGAGGGTTGTCTGAAGAGCTGAGAGTGTTCCTTGATTCTTCCTTAAGATCAAAATACGTATGGATTCCTTACCCTCAGATTCCCATGTTTGTCTGTGGCAAACCTTAGAAACCAAGACTGTAGGCTTTAACTTCAGAAATTCTCCAATCAGCATGCTCCTTTCTTCCTTCCTTCCTTCCTTCCTTCCTTCCTTCCTTCCTTCCTTCCTTCCTTCCTTCCTGCCTGCCTGCCTGCCTTCCTGCCTTCCTGCCTTCCTGCCTTTCTCCATCCATCCATCCATCCATCCATCCATCCATCCAATTTCTTTTTTTCTTGGGAGAAATTCAGAAAGTGTCCAGAAGCTTTAAAAAAACACTAAAGAAGCTGGCAAGAACCATCAGAATCCTTCCTTCCTTCCTTCCTTCCTTCCTTCCTTCCTTCCTTCCTTCCTTCCTTCCTTCCTTCCTTCCTTCCTCCCTCCCTCCCTCCCTCCCTCCCTCCCTCCCTCCCTCCCTCCCTCAAATTTCTTTCTTTCTTGGGAGATATTCAGCAAGTGTCCAGAAGCTTTAAAAAAAAACACTAAAGAAGCTGGCAAGAAGCATCAGAATCCTCCTTTCCTTCCTTCCTTCCTTCCTTTCTTCCTGCCTCCCTCCCTGCCTCCCTCCTTCCATCAAATTTCTTTCTTTCTTGGGAGAAATTCAGCAAGTGTCCAGAAGCTTTAAAAAAAAACACTAAAGAAGCTGGCAAGAAGCATCAGAATCCTTCCTTCCTTCCTTCCTTCCTTCCTTCCTTCCTTCCTTCCTTCCGCCCGCCTCCCTCCCTCCCTCCCTCCCTCCCTCCCTCCCTCCCTCCCTCCATCAAATTTCTTTCTTTCTTGGGAGAAATTCAGCAAGTGTCCAGAAGCTTTAAAAAAAAAACACTAAAGAAGCTGGCAAGAAGCATCAGAATCCTTCTTTCCTTCCTTCCTTCCTTCCTTCCTTCCTTCCTTCCTTCCTTCCTTCCGCCCACCCGCCTCCCTCCCTCCCTCCCTCCCTCCATCAAATTTCTTTCTTTCTTGGGAGAAATTCAGCAAGTGTCCAGAAGCTTTAAAAAAAAAACACTAAAGAAGCTGGCAAGAAGCATCAGAATCCTTCTTTCCTTCCTTCCTTCCTTCCTTCCTTCCTTCCTTCCTTCCTTCCTTCCTTCCGCCTGCCTCCCTCCCTCCCTCCCTCCCTCCATCAAATTTCTTTCTTTCTTGGGAGAAATTCAGCAAGTGTCCAGAAGCTTAAAAATAAAAACACTAAAGAAGCTGGCAAGAAGCATCAGAATCCTCCTTTCCTTCCTTCCTTCCTTCCTTTCTTCCTGCCTCCCTCCCTGCCTCCCTCCTTCCATCAAATTTCTTTCTTTCTTGGGAGAAATTCAGCAAGTGTCCAGAAGCTTAAAAAAAAAAACACTAAAGAAGCTGGCAAGAAGCATCAGAATCCTTCTTTCCTTCCTTCCTTCCTTCCTTTCTTCCTCCCTCCCTCCCTCCCTCCCTCCATCAAATTTCTTTCTTTCTTGGGAGAAATTCAGCAAGTGTCCAGAAGCTTTAAAAAAAAACACTAAAGAAGCTGGCAAGAAGCATCAGAATCCTTCCTTCCTTCCTTCCTTCCTTCCTTCCTTCCTTCCTTCCTTCCTTCCTTCCTTCCCCCTCCCTCCCTCCCTCCCTCCATCAAATTTCTTTCTTTCTTGGGAGAAATTCAGCAAGTGTCCAGAAGCTTTAAAAAAAAAAACACTAAAGAAGCTGGCAAGAAGCATCAGAATCCTTCTTTCCTTCCTCCCTCCCTCAAAATTAGAGACTATCCATTACTAGACCTTCTTATATCAATTTTGGAAACTGCCCATCTCACTCAAATAGAGCATATTCTATTTGTGAGATTTTAATCCCACTTTTATGACTTGATATGCCCAAAGCTTTTATGACAAACATACCTTCACCACACATTTAACTGGATCAATAGGAAGTTAGTTTGGTAGGGTGCCATCCAGTAACGGTCTGATCAATCCAATTATATGATAAACAGGAGATCGGTTTAATTCAGACCCTTGGCGACTGACTCAGATTTATGACGGTTGCAGAGTCCCGAGGGGTCATGTTGTGATCCCCTTTTGGGATCTTTTGACAAGCAAAAGCAATGGGGAAGCCAGATTCACTTAAAGGATGTGTTTCCAAGTTAACAACGGCAGTGATTCATTTCACAGCTGTGCCCAGAAAGAATATAAAATGGGTTGAAAATTCAAGAAAGAAGGCTGTAGAATGGGGCAAAACTCACTTAACAAATGTCTCACTTAGCAACATAAATTTTGGGTTCGATGGTGGCTGTACTCATGACATACTTCCCTAATGTTCTTCAGTCATTCCTCTGAGGAAAAAACACACATAAGCCCTAGTGTAGCGATGGCTAACCTTTTCGTCGTCATGTGCCAAAAGCGGGGGGGGGGGGGAACATGGAGGGGTCACGCATACACGTGCCCACACCCATAATTCAATGCGCCCCACCCTCCGCGCATGCGCATGTGACCGCCCCGCGCTTCCCCCGCTTTTGGCATGAGATGGCCCGGTGGGCCCAGTAGGCCCGTTTTTTCGCCCTCCCCAGGCTCCAGAGGCTTTCTTGGAGCCTGGGGAGGGTGAAATCGGCCTTTCCCACTTCCCGGAGGCCCTCCAGAGGCCAGAAACGGCCCATTTGCCAATTTCCGGGGGGATCGGAAGGCCCATTTTTTTTGCTCTCCCCAGGCTCCAGAGCCTTTCTAGGAGCCTGGGGAGGGCGAAAACAGCCTTCCCCACCCCCCGGAGGCCTTCTGGAGGCCAGAAAAGGCCCATTTGCTGACTTCCACTGGGCCTGGAAGCCCTGAAAATCAGCACGCGTTGGACCTAAGCTAGGGCAACACTTGTGTGCCCACCAATATGGTTCCATGTTCCACAGGTGACACGCGTGCCATAGGTTTGCCATCACGGCCCTAGTGAGTCAGCTCAGCAGGACTGCCAGAAGAAGGAGAAAGGGGGAGAATACATTACACAATATGTCTAAGAACTATAGGTTCCACTGTAGGTACAAGATGAATTTTTCTGGTTCTATTAGAACAGAGATACAGTAGTGGCCAAAATTGTGGAAATCTTTTGGGAAAAGTGTATTTTCTAAAACTAGCTAATAACACCACTTTTTTTTTTTTTTTTTTTTTTGGAGTAGTACCATAAAGTTATAAATCGATGGAAAGATAATTTAATGAAGAATATAATGCAATAACTTTTAGGAAGGATTTGCTATTAGAAGAGCAGTCACAGTAGAAAGAAGAAAAGTGAAACACGTAGAAAAAACGAGATATACAAAAATGATCACCATGTCAGTTAATACTCTTAGTTGGGTAACCTTTAGCATTAATTACGGCCTTACAACGTTTTCCCGTGGAGTGAACCAAGTCTTTTAGTTCTGCAACTGTTATAATGTGAAACCAAGATTGAATGATTGCTTCTATTAACTGGGTTTTATTGCTGGGTCGCTTCTGACTAACAAGTTTCTTTAGTTGGCTCCATAGATTTTCCATTGGGTGAAGGTCTGGGCTGTTCCCTGGCCATTTAGAATAACAGAGTTGGAAGGGACCTTGGAGGTCTTCTAGTCCAACCCCCTGCTTAGGCAGGAAACCCTCCACCACTTCAGACAAATGGTTATCCAACATCTTCTTAAGAACTTCCAGTGTTGGAGCATTCACAACTTCTGGAGGCAAGTTGTTCCACTGATTAATTGTTCTAACTGTCAGGAAATTTCTCCTTAGTTCTAGGTTGCTTCTCTCCTTGATTAGTTTCCACCCATTGCTTCTTGTCCTGCCTTCAGGTGCTTTGGAGAATAGCTTGACTCCCTCTTCTTTGGGGCAGCCCCTGAGATATTGGAATACTGCTATCATGTCTCCCCTAGTCCCTCTTTTCATCAAACGAGACATACCCAGTTCCTACAACCATTCTTCATATGTTTTGGCCTCCAGTCCTCTAATCCTCTTGGTTGCTCTTCTCTGCACTCTTTCTAGAGTCTCCACATCTTTTTTATATCATGGCGGTGTATTCCAGTAATAGAATATGATTATCTTGAACACCCCCACCCCCCCGCAAAAAAAGTGGGTTATTAGCCATCAAACCTCAAAACTACACTTTCTCAAAAAGGTTTCCACAATTTTGGCCACTACTGTAACTATGCAAATATTTCTGCAGCTTCAACATCACTCATGGCCATGCATAAACAGCTGCAGCTTGGGTGGAAAGAGATGTGGTCCACCAGTTCAATTCTCAGCTCAATTAACTCCCCCAAAATGAAACAGGAGAACGTCCGTGGTGGTCTTGGGCGATATGTTTGACAGAACCAGAAGGCTTGGAAGGGAGACAAAGTAAATTTCACCCTCTGTGGACTCTCATGTCTATTGCTGTAGAAGGTCAACAGTACATGGCAACAATACATTTGACATAGTCATCCGCCAAGGAAGGCAGCTGGATTGATCCGGAAATTTTTTAATGATGTTATGGCATTCGGCTATTTTCTGCCCAAGGCCTTTTCCATTTGAATTTGAATTTGAATTCACCGCTGCAATTTGGTGCAGCGGTGAAGACGCCGGGAATTTGTGATTGTTCCAAGTTGAAAAAAGGGATTTGTGACAGTTTCCCCACGCTTACGACCATTGCGGCATCCCCATGATCGCATGATCAAATTTTGGATGTTTGGCAACTGGTTCATATTTATGACGGTTGCAGTGTCCCAGGGAGCCATGGAGGGGTGGGATTCAGCTGGTTCGGACCAGTTCGGGCAAACCGGATGCTAATTTTACATCTGGTTCGACAAATTGGTAGTTCCAAGGATTGGCTGGCCCCGCCCACCCCTCCCCTCTTTTCCCAGGAGTCTCCAGGTGTCCCGTTTTGAATGCCAGGTAAGTGCAGGGCCCACGCGGAGGCTCTGTGAGGGTGAAAAACGGGCTTCCTGGAAGTTCCGGAAGTCTGGAAACATGCTCGTTTCAAGTCTCTGGAGGGCCTCCGGATCTGGGGGAGGCCGTTTTCGCTCTCCCAGAGGCTCGAGGAAAGCCTCTGGAGTCTGGGGAGGGCAAAAAATGCCCCCCAAAAGTTCCGGAAGTCTGGAAACGGGCCCATTTCCGGCCTCCAGAGGGCCTCCAGAGCCTGGGGGAGACAGTTTTTGCCCTCCCGTAGGCTCGACAAAAGCCTCTGGAGCTTGGGGAGGGCGAAAATGGCGCCCCCTACCATGGTGCAGGAGGCTGAGATGGTCACACCACCATGGCCATGCCCACCCAGCAACTGGGCAGAGAACCGGTTGCTAAAATTTTTGAATCCCACTCCTGGGGTCATGTGAATACCTTTTGGGATCTTCTGACAAACAAAGTCAACGGAGAAGCCAGATTCCCTTAACAACCGAGTCACTAACTTAACTGCTAGTGGTTCACTTCACAACGGAGCCAAGATAGATGGTAAAAGGGGGCAAAATTCACTTAAAGCGCTGTCTCGCTTAGCAACAGAAATTTTGGGCTCAGTTGTGGTCGTAAGTCGAGAACCACCTGTGGTTTCCCCCCCCTTGCCCTGCCACACCAGCTCTCGTTCTGTTTCATTTTACGCTGGTTGGCCATACCTATTTAAAGAAGACTAATTGTGCATCTCTCAGGTGGCTGCAGCATATGGTTGCTATGGATAGCACACTCTGTTGGGGAATGCTCTGGTACACAACCGCATATGGTCGCAAGTCAATGTATGGCGCTAGAGCGGAATATCTAATCGCAGGCCCAAAGGCAGCTTCCGTTTCTTTAATAATTGTTCCACCGGTGGCTGAGCAGGCACGAGCAGGAATGGTAATGAGCCGAGTGCACTATATGCTTCCCATAACTTGCTGCCTTATGCCTTCTGATGTGTAAATGCCCGAATTGCATTTGGAATGCTAAAAAAAATAAAAAAAAAAAAAATCAGATGATTACACGAGGAACAGATGTCTTTCTATGATCTGAGTTTCTTCGCTTCGGAAGGGTGGGAATTCAATGGAAATTCAGTCAATCAATCAATCAATCAGAATAGAGCTGGAAGGGGACTTGGAGATCTTCTAGTCCAGCCCCCTTGCCAAGCAGGAGACCCTATGCCCGTGATGGCGAACCTATGGCATGCGTGCCGGAAGTGGCACGCAGAGCCATCTCTCCGGGCATGCCAGCCATCGTCTGTTGCTCTTCTGGGTTCTGGCACGCACATGCGTGCCGGCCACTTGGTTTTCACACGCACAGGAGTGTCAGAAGCCGGAAGAGTAGCTCCCCGGCACACACGTGCTCTTCCGGTTTCCAGGAGCTGCTCTTCCGGTTTCCGGTGCTCCCTCGCTCCCTCGCATGCTCCCGTTTCAGCACTCGGTGCCAAACAGGTTCGTCAACACTGCCCTATGTGATCCCAGACAAGTGGCTTTCCAGTCTCTTCTTAAAAAACCTCCAGCAATGGAGCACCCACAACATTGCCAAAAAGGCATTAAGAGAATAATTTATTTAAATAAATAAATAAATAAATAAATAAATAAATAAATAAATAAATAAATAAATAAATAAATAGTTGTTAACCTAATCTTGCGTAGCTTCTTCTCTGGTAATGTTGTACTACTAACTAGAGCATGCAAAACATTTGCTAGACCAATTCTCGAATACAGCTCGTCTGTCTGGAACCCGCACTGCATATCGGACATTAATACAATCGAGAGAGTCCAGAGATATTTTACGAGAAGAGTCCTCCATTCCTCTAACCGCAATAAAATACCTTATGCCACCAGATTCCAAATTTTGGGCTTACACAACTTAGAACTACGCCGACTTCAATCTGACCTAAGTAGAGTACATAAAATGATCTGCCACAATGTCCTTCCTGTCAATGACTACTTCAGCCTCAACCACAACAATACATGAGCAAATAATAGATACAAACTCAAGGTAAACCGCTCCAAACTCGATTGCAGAAAATATGACTTCAGCAACAGAGTGGTCAATGCCTGGAATGCACTACCTGACTCTGTAGTTTCTTTCTCAAACCCCCAAAGCTTTAACCTTAGACTGTCTACTGTAGACCTCACCCCATTCCTAAGATGTTTGTAAGGGGCGTGCATAAGTGCACCAACGTGCCTTCCGTCCCTGTCCTAATATTCCTTTTTACTTACCCTTTTCATGTATTCAAATTGTACTTTTACCTGTTACCTTATATATGCTTGACAAAATAACTAAACTAAACTAAACTAAACTAAACTAAACTAAACTTCTGAAGGCAAGTTGTCCCACTGGTTAGTTGTTCTCCCTGTTAGGAAGTCTATGGAGGTTCTCAGTCATCTAGGTCATGGTTGTCCCAAAGGTGCTTTTTTTCAAGAGGCAACTGGACTTTCTGGTTTTCTTTGAAGACGTTTCGCTTCTCATCCAAGAAGTTTCTTCAGCTCTTCTTCAACCAAGGGTGTTTCCAGGGTGAACCCAGGTGTCAGATCTAAGCACCCTGCGTCCAGATCTGACCCCCGGGCCTCGAGTTTGACACCTCTGTTCCATTCTCAGACTGGTGTCAGCCTTGATGGTGTCCAGTCACTGTGTTCTTTAATGGCTTTCTGGTTTTCTTTCACTGCTAACTCTTCCAAACTTAACTGATTTCTCCAGTAAATTCCCCTACATAACATGGTCAAAGTAAGTGAGACACATTTTCATGATTTTCTCTACTACCTCCTCTTATTGCTATCATTATATCAATCAATCAGTCAGATTAGAGTTGGAAGGGACCTTGGAGGTCTTTTAGTCCAACTCAAGCAGGAGACCCTATACCATTTCAGACAAGTGACTGTCCAGTCTCTTCTTCAAAACCTCCAGTGATGGAGCACCCGCAACTTCTGAAGGCAACTTCTGTTCCACTGGTTAATTGTCTTCACTGTTAGGAATTTTCTCCTCAATTCCAGGTTGCTTCTCTCCTTGATTAGTTTCCACCCATTGCTTCTTGTCCTGCCTTCAGGTGTTCTGTCCCCGTCCCACACACGCACCCCCACAGACGGCCCGGAGTTAATAAGCCACACGACAAAGTCTTTGAAGATAAAGCTGGCAGCAACCCAGTGGCTAGCTGCCAATTCAGACTTTACTCACACAAAACAAAGATTAGACTGCAAGCATTCCGATAAAGCAGGCAAAGTTTCAGCAATACAAGGATTAGTCCAAATGCAGTCCGACAAGGGAGGCAGAAGTCCAGTAACGCAGAGATCATGGATTATTTCTAGTTTTTGCTCGTCACAAACTGAACCGGCCACCACACCCACATTTATACCCTGTGGGGTGTGGTCAAGTGACCCAGCTAATCTCTGGCACGCCTTCCCCTCTGCTGCGCACGCTTCTCCCTGCGCCTCTGTCGAGGATCCAGCCAGCACTTATCTCCTTCGTTGCTGTCCACCTGTGGCTGTGGGGACGTGCTTGGCTCTGGGCCTATCTCTTGGCCTTCAGTGTCCTCCGGAGGCATTGCCAGAGAGGAGGGTCCTGGAGAGGGAGGCTTTGCCAACTCTTTTCCCTCACTCTCAGAGTCTGCATCTGTCGATAGCCCAGGCTCAGGCAACGGAGCCACAACATCAGGTGCTTTGGAGAATAGCTTGACTCCCTCTTCTTTGTGGCAGCCCCTGAGATATTGGAACACTGCCATCATGTCACCCCTATTCCTTCTTTTCATCAAACTAGACATACCTAATTCCTGCAACCATTTTTCATATGTTTTAGCCTCCAGCTCCCTAATCATCTCTGTTGCTCTTTTCTGCACTCTTTCCAGAGTCTCTTATAAAACAGTCTCTTTTTGATAAAATGTTGACCAAAACTGGATGCAGTATTCCAGGTGTGAGTGAGAGATTTAGAGAATTTCTGCTTCTTGTTTAAGTCTTGACCCTGAAAATCTGACTGCGCCGTATTTCACAGCCATTATGGAAGAAATATCCATCTGGTTCAGTTTCAAGCCATCCTGGAAACATGGAGGCTGATTGTAGAGATGGTTTAATGATGAAGCAGAACCACATGAGTTCTGGGTAGCTGACCATATGGAGTTGAGAGTGGGTGGCTTTTATACCTTTTCTGGGCTCTGTGTTTGAGCTTCCTGTTCCTGTGCAAGAACATGTATTCTATTGGCTGTTGTAGGGGTTATGTAGGAGTCATAGCTGGCTCTTTAGGTTGTCTGAGCTAGGTTTGGTTGAATTTTGGAGCTTGATGCAGTGTCCTTAGGAGATTGTGCAATGTAATGAAGCTCTCTTATAGTGGGTTAATCCTATTATGTCCTGGAGGGTCATGTCTTAATCTCATCACCCTGGAGCTGAAGGTCTTTTGTTTTGTAGATAGGATGGCTTTCTAAATGGGCACAAAATATCTGCTGGGGGCAGAGAGCTGGGCTCTGAGTTTCTGTCTCCCTTCAGATTTTCATTTCTCTTTTAGGGGAAACATTTAGAGCAACCAGGATGATTAGGGGACTAGAGACTAAAACATAGGAAGAATGGTTATGTTCTAGTCTAGTAAAGAGAAGGACCAGAGGAAGGGGTCAAGCTATTTTCTAAAGTACCTGTAGGCCAGACAAGGAACAATGGATGGAAACTGAACAAGGAGAGATTCAACCTGGAAATAAGGAGAAATTTTCTGACAGTAAGAACAATCAAAATCCATGGAACAGAAGTTGCCTTCAGAAGTTGTGAGAGCTTCATCACTGGAAGCTTTCAAGAAGAGACTGGACTGCCATCTGTCAGAAATGGTGTAGAGTCTCCTGCATGGGTGGGGATTGGACTTGATGACCTACAAAGTACCTGTTAATCTGTAATTTTATCCTGCCTTTTTTAATATTTCTCAAAATATTTCATTCTTCTATGAGGGGTGGTGATGGCTTCCCACATGGTTATACGATCAGGTATTTGCACACAATAGAAAAAAAAGAAGCAAGATGGCGGCAGGAGCGAAGGGAGTAAAATTCAAGCGAATTCTGCCACTCTCTGCCCTCCGTTTGTTATCTTTCAAGTTCATTCGCCTTCTCCTTTGAGTTGGGACGGTCTTGAAACACGGAGAATTAGCCAGCCTGCCGCTAATTTAACATTCCAGTTGCAGCGTCTTGGGAAAAAGAGAGAAGCCGGCTCTTTTAAACATATTAAATGGTTTATATGCTAATGAACAGAACATTTAAGGGATTTAAATACCTGGAAATTTGATATCAGGATGGTGGGTGATTATCATAATAATGTAGTTTCTTAATAGCGCGGGGGAGAAGGCAGTCAGATTGACCTTGTCTTCTGGTGCTTCTTTTTAAAATTGAAATGTGTAAGTCGTACAGCTTGTAAATGATCTCACACTAGGACTGCCTTGGAAGAAGGACGTTGCTTAAAGAACGCTCCGTATTTGCGGTGCCCGTAGAATTAATTCCTGCTGCTCTGACAGCATTCCCATGGAGAAATGCAAATAGGAGTAGAGGGGCAGTTATTCAGACAGATGTCCTTTCCCTTTCCCCTTCAAAACCACCCAGTAATGTTTAAAAGATGCGGGACTGCAATCAGAAGTCCAGGCTTAGCGTCCTCAATTTCTATCTTTGTCATTCTCTTCTCTGTCCTACTAATGACTGCTGAAAATCACCAAAAAAAACCCTGCAATGGGAAAATGCCAGGAGGGTGGATTAAGATACAGAGAAGCCTCGATTTACGACCACAATAGCAATATGCATTTAGACTTATATAACGCTTCATAGTGCTTTTCAGCCCTCTCTGAGGTTTACAAAGTCAGCGTATTGCTCTCTCAACAATCTGGGGCCTGGTTTTACCGACCTTGGAAGGATGGAAGGTTGAATCAACCTTGAACTGGTTGGGTTCGAACTCCTGGCAGTGGGAAGAGTTGGCTTGCAATACTGCATTCTAACCACTGCGCCACCATAGCTCCTCGTTCCCTCCCTTCCCAATCGTACTTAGACTCAGTGGTGGGTTGCTACCAGTTTGCCCCAGTTCGGGCGAACCGGTAGTGGTGGTGGGAGGCTCATGCGCAGAAGCAGTACACCCACAAGCGAACCAATATTGACGGGTTTTGAAACCACCGCTGCTTAGACTTATATATTGCTTGACGGAGTTTTATAGCCCTCTCTAAGTGGTTTACAGAGTCAGCGTATTGCCTCCCCAACAATCTGAGTCTTTGTTTTACCGACCTCGGAAGGATGGAAGGCCGAGTCAACCTTGAGATGGTGAGGATCGAACTGCTGGCAGTGGGCAGAGTTAGCCTACAGTACTGCATTCTAAAAATTTAGCAACCACTTGAACTTACAAACAGCACTGAAAAAAATGGCTTATAACCATTTTTCACACTTACGAACATTGCGGTAGTTCCATGGTCACAGGATTGAAATCTATGTGCTTGTATTTATGTGGCATGTATTCATGACAGTTGCAGTGTTCTGGGGTCATGTGATCACCATTTCGAACCTAATTAAGTAGCACTTAGTTGCCAGCTGCCTGCAAATTACTGCAAGTTCAATTCTCACCAGGCTCAAGGTTGATTCAGCCTTCCATCCTTTCGAGGTAGGTAAAATGAGGATCCGGATTGTGGGGGCAATAAACTGATTTTGTATAAAAAGAACACCGTTTAGGGGGGCCCGAAAGCCCTACTAAGCAGGTATATACAAAAGTATGAAGGCTATTGCTTAATGCATTGTAAGCCGCTCTGAGTCTCTGGAGAAGGGCGGCATATAAATCGAACCAATAAATAAATAAATAAAACCTCCCTATCTGGGCTCACTTAACAACCGCATGATTCACTTAGCAACTCAGTGATTTGATTAACAACGGTGGCAAAAAGCTCATAAAAATGGAGGACAACTGCCTTGCTTAGCCACAGAAATTTGCTTTTGTGGTCATAAGTCGAGGACTGCCTGTATAGATCTGCCTTGTTCATTTTTTTATCCACATGTTTAATTCTCCTCAGGGGACTGGAGGCTTAAAACATATGAAGAACGGTTGCAGGAACTGGGTATGTCTAGTTTAATGAAAAGAAGGACTAGGGGAGACATGATAGCAGTCTTCCAATATCTCAGGGGCTGCCACAAAGAAGATTTGGGGGTCAAGCTATTCTCCAAAGCACCTGAAGGCAGGACAAGAAGCAATGGGTGGAAAGTAATCAAGGAGAGAAGCAACTTAGAACTAAGGAGAAATTTCCTGACAGTTGCAACAATTAACCAGTGGAACAACCTGCCTCCAGAAGTTGTGAATGCTCCAGCACTGGAAGTTTTTAAGAAGATGTTGGATCACCATATGTCTGAAGTGGTGGAGAGTTTCCTGCCTAAGCAGAGGGTTGGATTAGAAGACCTCCAAGGTCCCTTCCAACTCTGTTATTCTATTCTATTCTATTCTATTCTATTCTATTCTATTCTATTCTATTCTATTCTATTCTATTCTATTCTATTCTATTCTATTCTATTCCATTCCATTCCATTCCATTCCATTCCATTCCATTCCATTCCAATGTTACTTAAATAATTTTGATGAAAGTCCCAAGTAAAAGGAAACGTGAATTTCTGAGGGAGGAAAAAAAAGATCTGAACATTGCAAGCCAAGTGAGCAAACAATGGTTTGAATACTGACTAATTAGCAAACCAGCCAAGAAAGAATATGACAGTTTTCTTCTCTGGCTTTGTCTGGTTTTAACTTTGAAAAGTTCTTTGTATCAAAGCTGTGGGTTCCTCCACCCCCCTAAAAATAAAATGCTTCCAAAGCTTTGAAAGAAAGATCAGTTTAGTGCTTCTGATAGCTACAGTATCTGAGGTAACCTCAGTAATTGGATTGAACTGTCAGTGTTGTGCATAGACTAATAATCAGATTTCACATTAGCATAGAGGGATGCAAAGAATCTTTAGAGTCTAGGATGGATTACATTAACCACTATACTTTAAGACTGAGCGGTGGCTAAGACGCTAAGCTTGTCGATCGAAAGGTCGGCAGTTCAGCGGTTCGAATCCCTAGTGCCGCAGAACGGGGTGAGCTCCCGTGACTTGTCCCAGCTTCTGCCAACCTAGCAGTTCGAAAGCACGTAAAAAAATGCAGGTAGAAAAATAGGGAAAACCTTTGGTGGGAAGGTAACAGCATTCCGTGCGTTTGGCATTGAGTCATGCCGGTCACATGACCATGGAGACGTCTTCGGACAGCGCTAGCTCTTCGGCTTTGAAATGGAGATGAGCACCGCCCCCCTAGAGTCGGGAACGACTAGCACATATGTACAAGGGGAACCTTTACCTTTTACTTTAAGACTGATTCTGAAAACAGGAAAATTATCAATTTATTAAGATGCCTGTGGAGATTCTTAGTCTGAAAAATAAAACTATGCCGCGGGGTTTCAAAGGGCCGCCCTACAGCTGATCAGTGTTAAAAGGCAGTGTGGTGGTAGACCAGTGCCTCTAAAAACAAATGGGTAGACCGGTGCCTCCAAAAATAAATGGGTAGACCAGTGCCTCCAAAAACAAATGGGTAGACCGATGCCTCCAAAAATAAATGGGTAGACCGGTGCCTCCAAAAATAAATGGGTAGACCGGTGCCTCCAAAAATAAATGGGAGACCAGTGCCTCCAAAAACAAATGGGTAGACCGGTGCCTCCAAAAACAAATGGGTAGACCAGTGCCTCCAAAAACAAATGAGTTGACTGGTGCCTGCAAAAACAAATGGGTAGACCGGTGCCTCCAAAAACAAATGGGTAGACCGGTGCCTCCAAAAACAAATGGGTAGACCGGTGCCTCCAAAAACAAATGAGTAGACCGGTGCCTCCAAAAATAAATGGGTAGACCAGTGCCTCCAAAAACAAATGAGTTGACTGGTGCCTGCAAAAATAAATGGGTAGACCGGTGCCTCCAAAAACAAATGGGTAGACCAGTGCCTCCAAAAATAAATGGGTAGACCAGTGCCTCCAAAAACAAATGGGTAGACCGGTGCCTCCAAAAACAAATGGGTAGACCGGTGCCTCCAAAAATAAATGGGTAGACCAGTGCCTCCAAAAACAAATGGGTAGACCAGTGCCTCCAAAAACAAATGAGTAGACCGGTACAGCTCTGCAAGCAGTTAAAAGCCTGGTAGACCAGTACCTCTGCTAAATTCTAAAGAATTGTCACTTGACCATCAAGCCACGCCCACAAAATAAGCCACGCCCACAGAACTGGTAATAAAAATTTGTAGAACCCACCCCTGGTGTGGGACACACTTTGAAAGGGACTAACTTTCGGACTTCAAAGAAAGAAGAACATCAGGAGGCACTGGGCTGATAACAAAAAGTTAGTCTCTCTCAAAGTGTGCCTCCCACCCCCACATATTTTTTTTTATTGTCTTCACTTTTCTATTGCTTCAGTGGGCTTCAGATGTCCCGTCCAGGAATCTCCCATCTTCCCATTAATTTACAAACTTATACATTCTATTAGTTGAGCCAACTTTAATAATTTCGAACTCCTGGTGGTATAACCATAGAGTAGCTGCCATCTAGTGGTCAACAAGAAGAATTACTCTGCAAAGGAAAAATTGGTTTTAAGTAAGAACTGAAAGAAATTCTTGCTTTATGTCTTGACTTCCGATGGTAGAACAATATGGCAAGAGCAATATGATTGGCCATATTGAGTTAAACTATAGCTTCAGCTGGATTCAGCCACATTTCTTTTGTCAGTTTGGCCACCGTGGCTCATAAACAGTTATTTACAACTGGATGTAAACTCAGTAAGTTGTAGTTTATCCAGTAATGGAGTGGTTGACCACTAACTTTGTCAGAAGGTTGCAAAAGGGGATCACGTGACCCCAGGACAATGGAACCGTTATAAATATGAACCAATTGCCAAGCGTTTGAATTTTGAACACGTGACCACACAACGGTCGTAAGTGTGAAAAACGGTCATAAGTCACTTTTTTCAGTGCTGTTGTAACTTTGAACGGTCACTAAATGAACGGTTGTAAGTTGAGGACTACAGGAACCAGGAGCACCACTCAGGTGACCCCGAGGACACAGATAAACCTCCAAGTGGCCTCAACGACTCTCTAAAAGGATGCAAATGACCAGCTGTCTGCAAGGCGTATAAATCAGGAGTGAAATCTACTTACCTTCCCTACCGGTTCGGAAATGCACGTGCCGTGGACCCTCTGCGCATGCGCAAACTCTTCTGCGCATGCGCAGAGGGTAAAAAACAGGTTACTTCCGGGTTAAAACCAGGAAGTAATGACGACTGGGCGGGTGGGCAGAGCCTCGCACTACCGTCGCTACCGGTTCTCCGAACCACCTGCCGCCATTGCTACCGGTTCGTCTGAACTGGTAGCATTTCACCCCTGGTATAAATCCTTCCATTCCATACTATCCTGTCAGAGCTGAAGAAGCTTCTTGGGTGAAAAACGAAGCATCTTCAAAAGCAAAAACAAGGAAGTCCAGTTGCCCCTTGAAAAAGCACCTTTGGGACAACCATGACTTGGATGACTGAGAATCTCTACAGACCTGAAGCCCTTATAAACAGAAGAACACTTGCATCCCTTAAATCAGAGGTCTTCAAACTTAACAGCTTTAAGACTTGTGGACTTCAACTCCCAGAATTCTCCAGCCAGCATAGGAGTTGAAGTCCACAAGTCTTAAAGCTGTCAAGTTTGAAGACCTCTGCCTTAAATTAAGATTTATTATTAAATCTTATTAAATAAGAGCCTTGATGGTACAGTGGTTTAATGCACCCTGTTATTAACACAGCTGCCTGCAATTTCTGCTGGTTCGAATCTCTCCAAGGCTCAAGGTTGACTCAGCCTTCCATCCTTTCTAAGGTAGGTTAAATGAAGACCCAGTTTGTGGGGGCAATAAGCTGACTTTGTATAAAATATACAAAAGAATGAAGGCTATTGCTTAACGCATTGTAAGCCGCCCTGAGTCTCCGGAGAAGGGCGGCATATAAATCAAATTAAAAAAAAAAAATTCTGCTGATGAGGTTACCTAGCTTGCTAAAAGCTCGGGAGAACGAACTCCCAGAGCGACAGATGTTCGCCTCTATTGCAAATTTAACAATTTGCAATCTCACCCCCACAGCTAACAGCAAGGATTCACACGTTAGCTTCAACTTTCACAGCAATCGACTTTTACACAAACGGCTGATCGGCTAAGACCCTTCTGCACCCACTTCGTAATTATAATGAGTCTATTCAACTACCACTTCAAGTGGCTGGATTGACAGGTCACGCCATCGCTAGTTTTTTTTTTTTTAAAAAAAAAATCTCGCTTGTGTGCAATTAAGATAATGCTTTGTCACCTCTTAGAGATGCCAAGCTGGAGGTGAGCAAAATGTAACCATTGAGATGAAAGGTTTCCAGCTATAAATATTGGTAATGGATGTGAAGGTAATCAATCACGGCTATTATTAGTTGAGAGAGGGAGTCTTCTGGCAGGTTAACAGATTAACAGAGTTGGAAGGGACCTTGTAGGTCATCTAGTCCAACCCTCCACCCAAGCAGGAGACCTTACACCTTTTTTGAGAGATGGCAGTCTTGAAAGCTTCCAGTGATGAAGCTCCCGCAACTTCTGAAGGCAACTTCTGTTCCACTGGTTGATTGTTCTCACTGTCAGAAAATTTCTCCTTATTTCCAGGTTGAATCTCTCCTTATTCAATTTCCATCCATTATTCCTTGTCTGGCCTTCAGGTGCTTTGGAAAATAGCTTGATCCCTTCCTCTCTGTAGCAGCCCCTCAAATATTGGAAGACTGCTATCATGTCTCCCCTGGTCCTTCTCTTCACTAGACTAGCCATGCCCAGTTCCTGCAACCGTTCTTCCTATATTTTAGTCTCCAGTCTCCTAATCATCCTGGTTGCTCCTCTCTGCACTCTTTCTAGAGTCTCAACATCTTTTCTTATAGTGTGGTGACCAAAACTGGATGCAGTATTCTAGGTATGGTCTTACTAAAGCTTTATAAAGTGGTATTACTACCTCACTTGATCTTGATTGTATCCCTCTGTTAATGCAATTTAGGATTGCATTGGCTTTTTTGACTGCCACTGCACACTTCTGGTTCATATTTAACTTGATTCAATTGTTTTCGTAATTTTAAATAAACTAACATGTTTAGCACAAAGTTTCATCATTCAGATCATTCGTTTTTATTAAAAAAGCCAAACCAGATAAGGATCTAAGTAAAAGTACAGGTAGTCCTTGACTTACAACATTTAGTGACTGTTCAAAGTTACAACAGCACTGAAAAAAGTGAGTTAAGACGGTTCATACTTAACAACTGTTGCACCATCCCTGTGGTCACATGATCAAAATTTAGACACCCGGCAATGGACTCATATTTATGACGGTAGCAACCTCCTGGGGTCATGTGATTGATTGCCTTTTGTGACCTTCTGACGAGCAAATTTCAGTTTTCTTCTGTGTTTATTGATGGAGTTCACTATTGAGAAAATTCTGAGGAGAGCACAAAACATTAAGTCTGCAAAGCAACTTACCGTATTTTTTGAACTATAAGATGCACCTAAATTTAGAAGAGGAAAACAACAACAAAAAAAGTTTTTGGCCTACCTTTTTTGGGGCCTTTTCCAGTCTTTTTTTTGGCCTGTTTATGAGGCTTTTTTCAGCCCATTTTTGGGGCTTTTTTCAGCCTGTTTTTAAGGGTTTTTAGGTCCATTTTCGAGGGTTTTTTGGGGCCGTTTTCAAAGCTTTTTTTGGCCGGTTTTTTGAGGCTTTTTTCAGCCCATTTTTGAGGCTTTTTTTGGCCCATTTTTTCTGGGCCAAAAAAGCCTAAAAATCAGGCCAAAAAAGGCCTCATTTATTCTATTTATAGAATAGAATAGTTATTCTATTCTATTCTAAATGCATTTCCTAAACAGAGTTTTAAGTATCTCTACACTTGGGCTGAAAAATGCCGAAAAACAGGGTGTGCGGAGGCCAAAAAAGATGGCTGGCAGGTGCGGGGGGCTTCGGAAATATTTGGTCTATAAGACGCACAGAAATTTTTGCCCCCTTTTGGGAGACAAAAAAGTGTGTCTTAACATCCGAAAAATACGGTATGTGAAAATGAGTTCTCTTGCGCGCTTTTAGGGTTAATCTTGAATAAACATCACCAGGCTGTTTAAGGCTACAATCCTAACCAATTGAAGTTCTAATTAAGCTCGGTGGATTTATTCCTGGGCACACATCACTGGTACTAAATCAACACAGCCTTTGTTCATACTGTCTGCAAAGTGATATTTGGTATCATAGTTTGGTGACTATGATCACAAGTGACTGAATTTCATACAGCCTGCCAAACAAGAATTTGCAAAAAGCATAGTAGTTCTTGACTTACGACAGTTCATTTAGTGACCATTCAAAGTTACAACAATGAGGTTGGGATATCATTTTAAAGAGTCACAAACTAATTCTCAGCATTCTGATGCTGCCATATTTATTTATTTAGCGTATGGTTGGTCACACACAGTATTAAAACACTTCATTTTTACAGGTTAAAAACAATTAAAACAATAAAAAAAACAGTAAGAAAACCTAAAAGGAAAACAGAAATAACATTTCAAAGTTTAATGTCGAGTTTGGAGATCCAGTCAGTAGCTGTCGTTGTTATGCTGCCATAAAAAGGAGGAGACGAGGCTTGACTTTTCACCTACTTATTTTCTCTGTAGATAATATCCCCTAGGAGATGGGATGGGGGAGGGGACATTCCTGTGGGTTGAGGTCAGAAGCTGGGGAGACTGACTTGGAAGATGGCCAATGAGGAGATGAGAATTGGGGAACGGAAAGGAAAGGGTTTGGGGGTCAGAGGGTTAGTATCGTCTACGACGAAGTTGGGGCCAGATCTATCGTACTCAATAAATGGAATATTTCAGCAAAGATTAATTGTTTGGGAGTGCAATTTATTTGAGATGATATCGAAACCTGACACTAGTTTAATGAAAAGAAGGACTAGGGGAGACATGATAGCAGCCTTCCAATATCTCAGGGACTGCCACAAAGAAGAGGGAGTCAAACTATTTTCCAAAGCACCTGAGGGCAGGACAAGAAGTAACGGGTGGAAACTAATCAAGAGAAGCAACTTAGAACTAAGGAGAAATTTTCTGACAGTTAGAACAATTATTCAGTGGAACAACTTGCCTCCGGAAGTTGTGAATGCTCCAACACTGGAAGTTTTTAAGAAGAGGTTGGATAACCATTTGTCTGAAGTGGTGTAGGGTTTCCTGCCTAAGCAGGGGGTTGGACTAGAAGACCTCCAAGGTCCCTTCCAACTCTGTTATTCTATTCTATTCTAAATGCATTTCCTAAACAGAGTTTTAAGTATCTCTACACTTAAGGGTCTGGTACTCCCATCTCTTTAAGAACTTGCCACAATTTGTTGTGATCCACACAATCAATGGCTTTAGCATAGTCAATAAAGCAAAAGTAGATGTTTTTCTGGAACTCCCTAGCTTTCTCCATGATCCAGCATATGTTGGCAATTTGATCTCTAGTTCCTCTGCCTCTTCAAAATCCTGCCTCTACTTCTGGTAGTTCTCGATCCACATACTGCTGGAGCCTAGCTTGTAGGATTTTGAGCATAACTTTACTAGCATGTGATATGAGTGGAATGGCGCAATAGTTTGAACATTCTTTGACGTTGCCTTTCTTTGGAATTGGAATATAAACTGACCTTTTCCAATCCTGTGGCCACAGTTGAGTTTTCCAAACTCGCTGGCAAATTGAGTGTAGCACTTTTACTGCTCAGAGGACGGTAGAGGACAGGAAGGCCTGGAGGAACGTTGTCCATGGGGTCGCGATGGGTCGGACACAACTTCGCAGCTAACAACAACACTTAAGGGCTTAAATTAAGAAGGCCAGATTTCAGCTATCTTCTTACTGGCCTGGTCCATACATGGTTATTTTAACCATTTTTTTTATATATATGACTGAGTTCACTCATCGCCCAGTGTTTTCCCTCTAAATGTGTGGATTTCAACTCCCAGAATCCTTAGCGATAGTCATGTCCGTTGTAGAATTCTGGGAGTTGAAGTCCACACACCAGGTTGCAACTATCAAGCAGGACCCAATATTTTAGAGATAGTTTTTTCTCCTCAAGTAAAGACAAAAAAGAAAGAAAGAAAGAGAAAGAAAGAAGGAAGGAAGGAAGAAGGAAGGAAGGAAAGAAAGAAAGAAAGAAAGAAAGAAAGAAAGAAAGAAAGAAAGAAAGAAAGAAAGAAAGAAAGAAAGACTACAGGAGAATGCTGAGTCAGATTGCAGTTTCAGCAACTCCTTGATTTTTTTTCTTACAAACTAGAAAATGCATCCTTCCAATTATAGCCTTTGCCAAATGCCGCAAAACTCAGCTCCGTTGTTGGATGGTTCCTTTGTTATTTATTTATTTACTTATTTTTTGCCAATTTGTAGAAATGTATTGGTTAGCAAACTCCTGGGGTACGTGTCAGAGAAAACAATTTATCACTTGAATGGCTAGCGCTTTGGGGAACTATGTCCGTATAGAAATACGCAAGATTGTGTTTGATCCCGTTGGAAGAAATGTTCATCTGGGTTCAGTTCCAAGTGGGGAGAAAGACACAAGGAAACATGGAGGCTGCTTGGAAAGATGGTTTAATGGTGAACAGGACCACCAAGGGTTTGAAGTCCTGGGTAGCTGATCACATGGAGTGGAGAGTGAGTGTTTTTTATACCCTCCCTTGGGCTTTGACCTTGAGCTTCCTGTTCCTGCGGCGAGGGCATGTATCCTATTGGTTGAAGACTCCCACGTGGAGACATGTTGGTCTGAATTAAGGTTGGTTGAACCTTGGGCTGATGTAATATCCCCAGGTGCCATGCGGTGAGTTCTGTTGCTAGATGGGTAGAGGGCTAATCCTATTATGTCCTGAGGGTCATGTCTTAATCCCATCAGCCTGGAGCTGAGATCTTTTGTTTTGTAGATAGCCTGGCCTGGGTCCTCAACGGGCACCAAATATCTGCTAGGGACAGGGAGCTGCAGGGAGCTGCTTTGTCTTTAAATGCATGTTTCTCCTTTTCTCATCCAGGGAAATATAATATTCTGCCTTTTTAATATTTCCTAGAATATTTCATTCTTCTAGGAGAGGGGTGGGTGCTAACTTTCTTCAATCCAGATAGGATGAGTTCATCTAACTGTCTAAGTCAGAGCTTTAAGACTTGTGGATTTCAACTCACAGACTTGTGAAGTCCACAAGTCTTAAAGCTGCCAAGTTTGGGGACCTCTGGTCTAAGCTATGATGTATTTGATCATAATTTAACTCCACTTTTTTCATACATATGTCATGAATTTGTATCGCATTGAATTTGGATCAATTTTGAAAGTTTCCGTAGTATAAATAAAAAAATTAAGTTGTGTGCTACATAAATAGTGTAATGTGTAGTTTGACCCATAGACGATAGGCTTCCATAGGCTGGTGAACTACAGTTCCCATAGTGGTTCAGTATTAGTGATGTTGGTTGGGAGGCATTTCTCTAAGGCAGGGCTGTCAAACTCCCGGCCCGTGGGCCTGATGCATCACAAATTGGCCACGCCCATGGGGTTTAATGAAGGGGGGGAAAGTCCCGGTATGTCACATGATGCCGCCGTGATGATGTTAGTGTCAAGTTTCCGAAAGATGCCCTAATTAATTCATGAGCCATGATCCAAACTTCAAAGGAAATATAGTCATTTATTAGGAGCAACATTCCGGCAATACTGGGATACAGTTAGGACTGATCCCATGTAGATTTACATTCCCCTATGACCCTGTCTCTCCCCTCCTCTCTGGCCATGTCATAAATCACATTCTCCAATTACCCACTTTGGCTGGCTGTGAAACCTAACACCCTCCTTCTGATTGCGGTCAGAAAAACTGTATGGAATTCACTTCAGTTCTCCCTCCCTCCTACTCATGGCAACTTGAAAGCTTTGCAAATTGACAGTGAGTTTGACACCCCTGCTCTAAGGCAAGGGCCTCCAAACTTGTGAACTTCAACTCCCAGAATTCCTTTAAGGTGATGGCCCCCAAACTTCTGGATTGCAAACTTGTGCAACTTTAAGACTTGTGGACTTCAACTCCCAGAATTCCTCAGCTGGCATGGTTGAGACCCCTGTTCTAAGGACTGAGAATGGTATGCAACAATGGTATTTCAACATTCTCCCATCAAGGTATCAACTCGGAAAGATGGAAGTGAAAAGCTTAGAAAGGTTCTGTGGTGATATATAATTTTTTCAGTCCTGATATCATCAGAAAACTCCATAAAAGTTCCCAGAAGTAACAACATATCTTGTTTTAACCTTGATCAAATAAACCAACTTTAAATTCCTTTCTGTTGCTTCTCATTGTCCTAATCTTTAATTCATTCAAATATTCTTGTAGGATTCTCTTCATTTCTTCTTTGTCCCATCACACAGAGTTCTTCAAGGTTTTAACAAGCCTCTTTTGTAAATATAATAGGAAAAAAAAATATCCAGGTCACTCTCTGGTTTGTCATTTCTATTTCCCTTTTAAATTTTAAAACCTCAATTAGTTTCTTTTGTAGACCCAGTGAAACATCCTTTTCTAAGACATTCTCTTGACCTGTCAGTTGTAAATTCACTTTCAATACCATCTCTGCCTTCTCAGATTACATTGTTCTACATCAGTCGTTTCTTCACTAACATAGCAACTAACAGCAATAAGCTGACTTTGTATAAATATACAAAAGTATGAAGGCTATTGCTTAACGCATTGTAAGCCGCCCTGAGTCTCCGGAGAAGGGCGGCATATAAATCAATTTTTTTTTAAAAAAACACATTTTCTGAACATAATCTGTCCATAGAAGCGGACATCAAAAATGACACTGTTGATATCATGGCTTCTATTCTCCGATTCCGTTATTCAAAAGTCTCCTTTATATTTTAATTGTTACCAAGTTTTGCAATATTTTACAGGCTTGCAGATCTTTCCTCTACCTAAAAGCATTAGTACCCTCTAATGTCCCGTTTCTAAAATCATGATAAAGTAAGAGATGGGATATGGGTTAAAAAGACAAATCTTTGTAAATTTATAGAGGGTGAGGGGTCACTAAATTTGATTATACCTCTTGTGGTGAGCTAGGGTGGGGCTTCACTAGCAGCAATGGCTCTTCCTTCCCGAGGATCAGCCCACGGATTTCCACTGCTCTCCTCTCTCTTCTGGATGATTGGCCCAGAATCCTTCAGCCACTTTCATGCCTAAGGTTTGACTAGAACACACAGTCTTAACAACTGTGGCAAGACATGCAAAAATGGGCTAAAACTCACTTAACAAATGTCTTGCTTAGCCACGGAAATTTTGGGCACAACTGTGCTTGTAAATTCAAGGTTACCTGTATCGATCGGTAAAGGTGAAAGGAGAGAGATATTTTGTTCTGACTTGAGAAGTTCTGTCATTGTAATACTTCTTTTTGTGCGTCTTATCTGGACGATTTCACAAGCTTGACATCCTCTGTACGTTTTTAAACAAAGAATGAAGCCGATTTTATATGGCTGATGCTATTGCATGGGAGACAGTGGTGGAATTCAAATAATTTAACAACTGGTTCTCTGCCCTAATGACTGGGTGGGTGGGCGTGGCCATGGTGGGCGTGGCCAGGGGGTGTGACAGGCAGCATTCGGCCTCCTGCACCCCCCTGGGAGCAAAAATGGGCCGCGGGGGGGGCACCTCCCCCTCGCTCCATTTTGGGCCTAGTAGACCTCCCTGCAGCCTCCTGGGAGCAAAAACTGGCTGAGAGGGCAGGTGCACCATACCCCTGTGGCAGGGGTGGGTTCTACTTACCTTTACTACTGGGAGCGCACATGCGTGCTTGCTTCATGTGTGTTCGCTTCTGCGCATGCACAGATCACCTACGATGACATCTGGGTCGGAGAGCGGAGCCTCCCGCCAGTTTTACTACCGGTTCTTGCGAACCGGTCTGAACCGGGGGCAACTCATCACTGCCCCACACTCCATTTTGGGCCTCGTAGGCCTCCCTGCACTTACCTGGGAGCCAAAATGAGGCACGTGGGGACTCCTCGAAGGGGAGGGGCAGGGAGAGGATAGGAGGGGCCAGCTAGCAATTTACCAACCAGTTTGCTTGAACCGGCTGAATCCCATCACTTATGGGAGAATATCGGAGAAGTGCCTGATATGAGATCTGACTTCTGTCTGTCTTGCCTATCTAGTCCTTTAAGAGGTGTTGACCCCACGAGAAAGGGGTTCATCATTATATCATGTCAATGCCAGATGTCCCCACACTTAAGGTAACCCTAGGTGATTTATATTTGTTTACATTAAATAAGAGCGGCTGGTTGCTTGTAACTATGGAATGGATTGTCATGGAAACCATACTACGTGTTTTTTCTTCTTCTAAATTTACACTAATACATCTTAGGAGGAGGAGGAGGAGGAGAGAAAGAGAGAGAGAGAGAGATAGAATTAGTTGACTTTCAAGAGAATTCTCCCATTAAATAGCTTAATAATTAGGAATAGATACCGGGAGCCCTCCCCTTACAATAGTTTATTTAGTGACCATTCAAAGTTACAATGGCACTGAAAAAAGTGGCTCAGGGCCGTTTTGCACACCGACGACCGTTGCAACATCCCCATGATCACGTGATCAAAATTCAGATGCTTGTGTAACTGGTTCATACTTACGACCACCAGTTGCCGTGTCCCGAGGGGGCTCACGCAATCTCCTTTTGCGAACGTCTGACAAGCAAAGTCATTGGGGAAGCCGGATTCACTTAACAACCGTGTGACTAACGTAACCACTGAAGTGAACCACTGTGGCAGGAAAGGTCGTAAAAGTGGAGCAAAGCTCATTTCACAAATGTCTCACGTCCGGGACACTGCAACCGTCATAAATTTGATTCAACTACCAAGCTGTCTGAATTTTTAATCACGTGACCATGGGGATGCGGAAAAAAACAAGTTATAAGCCACTTTTTTCAGTGCCGTGGGAACGTCGAACGGTCGCTAAATGAACTGTTGTAAATCAAGGACTACCTGTGTAATCTTTCTAAGGATGTACAAATAGCTAGAAGCTGTTTAGCTGTTTCTAAAGAAGTATGAATAGCTGGAAGTTGTTTATAAACGGTTTAGTTAGAGTTTTATCTTTTCTTTCTGAGGAGGTTTAATTGTGATGTTCTTTCAGGGGTGGGTTCTAAATTTTTTTACTACCGGTTCTGTGGGTGTGGCTTATTTTGTAGGCATGGCTTGGTGGTGGTGGGGAGGTAATATGACTGGTTGGGTGTGGCCAACTTTTTTTTTTTTTACTTTTAAAAGCATTTTTTCTACAACCTTAAGAGGTTGCAGAAAAAAATTGCTTTGAAAAGCCTCTGCTGATCAGGCAACTCAGCTGGGATCGTCAGAGGCTTTTAAAAACATTTTTTCTATAACCTCTTCACCTGAAGAGGTTGTAGAAAAAATGCTTTGAAAAACCTCTGACGATCCCAGCTGAGCCGCAGGATCATCAGAGGCTTTTTTTTTTTTTTAACTTTAAAAAGCCTTTTTCCGGCTGAAGAGGTTGTAGAAAAAATGCTTTTAAAAGTAAAAAAAAAAAAAAGCCTCTGATGAGTTGGGCGGGGTAAGTGAGCGGCAACCGGGCCGGGGACCGGTTCAGGGGCGTGGCCAGCCAATGTTATTACTGGTTCTCGGAACTACTACAAATTTTTACTACCGGTTCCTGCGAACCGGTGCGAACCGGGAGCAACCCACCACTGTGTTCTTTGCATTCATGTTCCCTTAGTTGGTACCTGTTGTACAGCATTTTCAATCTTTTGGGACGGGGTAGGTAATATATATGTGTTGGAAGCAGTGGTGAAATCCAATTTTTTTTACTACCAGTTCTGTGGGTATGGCGTGGTGGGTGTGGTGTGGCTTGGTGGGCATGGCAGGGGAAGGATACTGCAAAATCTCCATTCCCACCCCACTCCAGGGGAAGGATACTACAAAATCCCCATTCCCTCCCCACTCCTGGGGGAAGGATATTGCAAAATCCCCATTCCCACCCCACTTTGGCGCCAGCCAGAGGTGGTATTTGCTGATTCCGGTAGAATTTCTGCTACCGGTTCTCCAGAACCTGTCAGAACCTGCTGGATTTCACTCCTGGTTGGAAGAAATGTCCATCTGGGTTCAGTTCCAAGTGGGGAGAAAGTCCTGGTCCACGCATGTGCATGGCCTTCCACGCATGCCCTTTACTCATGCACATGCGGCATACACGCATGCGTACGGCTAAAAAAGTGCCTTAAAAAGTGTGATTTCCGCTACCGGTTCGGTTGAACCAGTCCGAACCGGCGGAATACCACCTCTGGTTATAGCTAACCTTGTAGGTTTTCTGAGTCAAGCTTGGTTGAACTGTGCTGGGTGATGCAATGAAGGGGCTTTGTGCAATTCCTATTATGGCTGAGGGCTAATCCTACGATTGTTGGATCTTAGGTGAGGGCATTTGCTTATGAATAGACTTAGCCATCTCTTTATCTCTTAAGTGCTGGCATCTGCTGTGGGCTATTGAGGAGGATGGGGGCTATTAAGAGTGAGTCTGCTTCCTGCCTTTAAAAAAAACGTGTTTCTCCATTTCTAACCCAGGGAAATATAATATTCTGCCTTTTTAATATTTCCTAGACTATTTCATTCTTCTAGGAGAGGGGTGGGTGCTAACTTCCTACATATGCAATAATAAATAATGTTGCCACTATTAAAAAGAATAATAGTAACAGAGGTCTAGATGCCTGTCAACTATAATTGGTAGGGATCAAGAATTGTAAATACTCTCCTCCTAACCTTGTCTGAATTTCATAAATCAGAGGCTACAAAGGTCCGGAGTGCCACCTGCTGGGCATATGAAAAAGTGCCTATCGAAGAGAATACAGGTAGTCCTCAATTTACAACAGTTCATTTAGTGACCGTTCAAAGTTACAACGAAGAAAAGGGGACTTATGACCTTTTTTTAACACTAAACGACCATTGCAGGATCCCCAGGGTCACGTGATCAAAATTTAGAGGGGGAAGTCAGATTCACTTACTAACCTAACTGCAGTGATTCACTTAACAACATCGCCAAGAGAGGCCATAAACAGGTGCTCAGGGGACTCACTTAACAAATGTGTCACTTAGCAGCATCAATTTTGGGCTCAATTGTGGTGGTAACTCCAGGACTACCTGTACTGTATATCTAGCTCAGGTTTGAACTGTGGAGTCCTTGGTGTTCTCTAAATCTGGTTGTTGACTTCACTGATGACGTTATTTAGTTGGGTAATGAAACGTCTGCAGGCAAGCAACAGAATCAGAGAGCACTGAGGACTCCAGATTAAAAAAAACTGGCTAGAATTTCTGTAAGGTAAAGGTTCCCCTCGCACATATGTGCTAGTCGTTCCCAACTCTAGGGGGCAATGCTCATCTCCGTTTCAAAACCGAAGAGCCAGCGTTGTCCGAAGACATCTCCGTGGTCATGTGGCCGGCATGACTCAATGCCAAAGGCGCACGGAATGCTGTGACCTTCCCACTAAAGGTAGTCCCTATTTTTCTACTTGCATTTTTACGTGCTTTCGAACTGCTAGGTTGGCAGGAGCTGGGACAAGTAACAGGAGCTCACCCCGTTACGCAGCACTAGGGATTCGAACCGCTGAACTGCCGACCTTTCGATCGACAAACTCTACACCTTAGCCACTGAGCCACCGCGTCCCTGTTTCTGTAGTAGCTCCTTAATCTGAGAGTGTTTGTCCTCCATATTATTACTAAATCAAGTTGGGATGTGAGGAGCTGCAACTGTAGAAGTCTTTCTTGAGATTGCTTTTGGAGATGGAGCTTGCAAAATTCATTTTGATGTTGTGAGATGAGGCCAGAGGTGTTGAGTTCGGTCTGCAAAACTGATTGAGTTCAGTCTTCAAAGAGTAACAAAACGTTGTAGCCTTGGTTTCCACTTTTCTCCTGCCAAGGAATCAGTAGTCTTCCTTTTTTTTAGAAAAAAAAAATATTTACATTCTAGACATCATGTCATTTAGAATAGCAGAGGTGGAAGGGACCTTGGAGGTCTTCTAGTCCAACCCCCTGCTTAGGCTGGAAACCCTGCACCACTTCAGACAAATGGTGATCCAACATCTTCTTAAAATCTTCCAGTGTTGGAACATTCACAACTTCTGGTGGCAAGTTGTTCCAGTGATTAATTGTTCTAACTGTCAGGAAATTTCTCCTTAGTTCTAAATTGCTTCTCTCCTTGATTAGTTTCCATCCATTGCTTCTTGTCCTGCCTTCAGGTGCTTTGGAGAATAGCTTGATTCCCTCTTCTTTGTGGAATTTAGAAAATGACCAAGATAGATGAAATACAGTGATGGGTTCCATCGTAGGAAACTAATATATATTTTTGGCTTTCTGTAAGCATCTTCTTAGCTATTATAAGCATCTCGGATTAGAGCAGATTATTGCTTTGATTCACCAACACCCATTTAACGGTTTTCCAAGTTTCTACGTTGTTATGAAGATTAACACCACAATCCCCTGCATGTTTCCTTAAAAGGAAGTAACACCTATTTAATGGAACTTCTTCCTACTTAATTTCCAGGTTGTATCACTCATTGCAAGCAGTCGTAGACTTACAACAATAAAGGAGCCCAAAATGTATGTTGCTAAGTGAGACAACTGTTAAGTGAGTTGTGCTCCATTTTATGACCTTTCTTGCCACAGTTGTTAAGTGAATCGCTAAAGCTGTTAAGTTAGCGACATGGTTGTTAAGTGAATCTGGCTTCCCCGTTGACTTTGCTTGTCAGAAGGACGCAAAAGGGGATCACACGACCCCAAGATACTGCAACCGTCATAAATATGAGTCAGTTGCCAAGTATCTGAATTTTGATCATTTGTCCATAGGGGGGCTGCAATGGTCATAACTGTGAAAACCGGTGGAAAGTCACTTTCTTCAGTGCTGTTGTAACTTTGAATGGTCACTAAATGAACTGTTGTAAGTCAAGGAGAACCAGTATTTATTTATTTTTTTAAGAATACTGCTTATGCAAAAGACATAACTATTATAACAGCTCAAAATATGATATTATTTCATGCACATTGATAGTCGCTTTAAATGTCTTTTTTTGGGTGAGTTAATTTCTGATAGTTCAGATAGATAGATAGATAGATAGATAGATAGATAGATGATAGATAGATAGATAGATAGGGATAGAGATAGAGATAGAGATAGAGATAGAGATAGAGATAGAGATATATATTCTAAAGGTGTAAATTACATTTAGTATCCAGAGTCCCAAAGGTGCTTTTTGAAGAGGCAACTGGACTTTCTTATTTTTCTTTGAAGACATTTTGTTTCTCATCCAAGAAGCTTCTTCAGCTTCTTGGAGGAGGAGGAGGAGGAGGAGGAGGAGGAGGAGGAGGAGGAGGAGGAGGAGGAGAAAAAGAAGAAGAAGAAGAAGAAGGGGAGGGGAGGAGGAGGAGGAGGAGAGGGGTAGGGGGGAAGAGGAGGAGAAGAAGAGGAGGAGGAGGATGGGAAGAAGAAGAGGAGGAGGAGGAGGAGGGGAAGAAGAAGAAGAAGAAGAAGAAGAAGAAGAAGAAGAAGAAGAAGAAGAAGAAGAAGAAGAAGAAGAAGGGGGGAGGGGAGGAGAAGGAGAGGGGGAGGGGGGAAGAGGAGGAGAAGAAGAGGAGGAAGAGGACGGAAAGAAGAAGAAGAGGAGGTGGAGGAGTGGAAGAAGAAGGAGAAGAAGGGGAGGGGAGGAGGAGGAGGAGGAGAGGGGTAGGGGGGAAGAGGAGGAGAAGAAGAGGAGGAGGAGGATGGGAAGAAGAAGAGGAGGAGGAGGAGGGGAAGAAGAAGAAGAAGAAGAAGAAGAAGAAGAAGAAGAAGGAGGAGGAGGAGGAGGAGGAGGAGGAGGAGGAGGAGGAGGAGGAGGGGAGGAGGAGGATGGAAAGAAGAAGAAGAAGAGGAGGTGGAGGAGTGGAAGAAGAAGGAGAAGAGGAGGAGGAGGAGGAGGAGGAGGAGGAGGAGGAGGAGGAAGAGGAAGTGGAAGACTGAAGAAGCTTCTTGAATGAGAAGCGAAAGATCTTCAAAGAAAAACCAAAAAGCCCAGTTGCCTCTTGAAAAAGCACCTTTGAGACATCCATGACATGGATGAGTGAGAATCTCCATAGACATTTAGTAACCAGAGGATATGTACCCCAAAATAATGCTTTAATTATCCTTGCAGTCAGAAAACAGGTTGCAGTAATAATTGGCGGCCTGTTTTTTTTTTTTTTTTTTGCAAGCAAGTAAGGAACAAACCGTGCTTTCGTAGCACCTGAGCATGTGCAGTGGCCTCCAAGCCTCACATCGCAGCAGGTGGGGCTTACCATTACCTGCCCCATTTTTACTGCAGATAACTCTGGGCAGAAGGTTCATATCCCTTCTCACTCAGTATTATGTAAAGTTTTCCTTGCTTCATCCAGAGTACTACAAATGGTCTTGAGTAAGAGATGCTATCCCTTGTAGGTTAGTCCATTAATAGCATCTCATCACAAACAATGCCAAGATGCTGGAGATGAGGATAAGCAGAAGGATACTTCTGAAACAGGTGAGCTTCTAGATCAGTGTTTCTCAACCTTGGAAGCTTGAAGATGGGTGGACTTCTGGGAGTTGAAGTCCACCCATCTTCAAGCTTCCAAGGTTGAGAAACACTGTACTAGATCAAGGAACAGGGGGATCTCCTGGTCTTTTAGCAACTCTGCTTCACGAGCTCCTGGAGAATCAGCCTTCCTGATTATTTTTGTTCCTTACAAATGCCTACTTTGGGGGACCAAAATTAAAAAAAAAATCATTTCTCCTTATTTTTCCATTTTTAAAAACAAGATCAGGAGCTGATGAGCAAATTCAATAACAGTTTCCTATTTCATATGACCTGTATTTAGTGGAATTGTACCGATGGGTCTTAACTGGAAACGTTTCAGAATGGCTTCAGGCATCCCTTATGTGCTATAGGTAGATCTTGGGGTGCACAGACCTGGGTCCCAGACACCATCTCACCCTGGAGGCTAGGAGCATTAGGCCAAATCCTTCTCTCTCAAGCCAGCCTTCCTTGTAGGGATACAATTAAGAAGGAGATTCCCAAGTAACTTGTATTTTATTACTGTATTTATCAACTCTACCCTGAAATTAGATCTTGTATTTTATTTCTGTGTTATATTTTATATGGTTGTAAGACTAATCAGTTTACCTATCATCCATTTCTGTCTCTCTCTGTTTCTCTCTGTCTCTATCTATCTATCATTTATCTATCTATCCATCCATCCATCCATCCATCCAGCTAGTTAGCTATCATTATCATCTATCTATATGCTATTTAGTATGCTGTCTTTGGTATAAGCCGCCCAGAGTCCTGGGAGAGTGGACGGCATAGAAATATGACTAATAAATAAATAATAATAATAATCTATCATCTATCTAGCTACCATTTATTTATCATCTATATCTGTCATCTATAAATCATCTCTATCTATCTATCTATCATTATCATCTATTTATCATCTATCTAGTTATCTAGCTATCATTTATTTATCATCTATATCTGTCATCTATAAATCATCTCTATATCTATCTATCTATCTATCTATCATCATCATCTAGTTATCATCTATCTAGTTATCTAGCTATCATTTATTTATCACCTATATCTGTCATCTATAAATCATCTCTATATCTATATCTATCTATCATTATCATCCAGTTATCTATCATCTGTCTAGTTATCTAGCTATCATTTATTTATCATCTATATCTGTCATCTTAAATCATCTATATCTATCTATCTATCTATCTATCTATCTATCTATCATTATCATCCAGTTATCTATCATCTGTCTAGTTATCTAGCTATCATTTATTTATCATCTATATCTGTCATCTATAAATCATCTCTATATCTATCTATCTATCTATCTATCTATCTATCTATCTATCTATCATTATCATCTAGTTATCTATCATCTGTCTAGTTATCTAGCTATCATTTATTTATCATCTATATCTGTCATTTTAAATCATCTCTATCTATCTATCTATCTATCTATCTATCTATCATCATCATCATCTATTTATCATCTATCTAGTTATCTAGCATTCATTTATTGATCATCTATGTCATCTATAAATCATCTCTATATCTATATCTATCTATCATTATCATCCAGTTATCTATCATCTGTCTAGTTATCTAGCTATCATTTATTTATCATCTATATCTGTCATCTTAAATCATCTATATCTATCTATCTATCTATCTATCTATCTATCTATCTATCTATCTATCTCTATCTATCATTATCATCCAGTTATCTATCATCTGTCTAGTTATCTAGCTATCATTTATTTATCATCTATATCTGTCATCTATAAATCATCTCTATATCTATCTATCTATCTATCTATCTATCTATCTATCTATCTATCATTATCATCTAGTTATCTATCATCTGTCTAGTTATCTAGCTATCATTTATTTATCATCTATATCTGTCATTTTAAATCATCTCTATCTATCTATCTATCTATCTATCTATCTATCTATCTATCTATCATCATCTGTTTATCATCTATCTAGTTATCTAGCATTCATTTATTGATCATCTATGTCTGTCATCTTAAATCATCTATATCTATCTATCTATCTATCTATCTATCTATCTATCTATCTATCTATCTATCTATCTATCCATCTATTCTCTAAAGTAACCTGCTGTGACTTCTTAGGAAAAAAAAGAAAGAGCAAAGAGTTTCTTGAACTGAGCTTGCTTTGTTGAAGACTATCTTTCAGGCCAATTGTTCAGAAGTCCCTTGCTCCCTGATCCTAGCCTTTTTCAGGTAACCTTTCCCATCCAAATGCTATTCTCTCGCTTCATTTTAAAGACGGCTCAGCTAAAGTTGGCTAGACACCTCCCAATGCAATCAACGCACCATCCTCTGGTAACAACTCTCTGGAGAGATGCTCTCTCTTTCTCCCGCCTCCCCCCCGCCCCCCGCACAGCCCCAGCCTGGCCACCCCCTGAACATTACTTGCAAGAGAGTGGAGTGGTCCCCTGCTTTTCTCTTTCTCCAAGTCAGTTTCTTTGCGCAGGCATTCATCCTTCGCACTGAGAGGAAGCTGCTGCTGTTGCTGCAGACGGGATCCATCCTCCTCCTTATCGTGGGAGGCAGGGAGGAGGCAGGGATGAGGAGGATGTATCTTTCTTGAACGGATCTTCAGAAAAGCTTCGGAGGCTCCACTTTTTTTTCCCCTCTCCCCCCCAACCCCCACTCCCCCTTCCTTTCCACCATGACCGTGTCTTGCAACAAGGCACTGGCTGTACACCAAAAGGAGAGCTGCGGTGTTTTCCTTCGCCTGCTGTGATCTTTCAGCCCACTCCAAGCTAGCATGACAATCGCGTGTGATTATTTGGAGTAGGCGGGGAGCATCGTTGTACATGTTTAATGTGCATCCACCTGCTACCTTCCTTTTCCATTTTTTTTTCCTGCTCCGTGCGAAGGGTGGGGGTGAGGAAGTGGGGAAGTGGGAGAGCTTCTTTTTTTTTTAATGAGCTCTCCCCCCCACCCCACAGTGGAAGAGGGGAACCCCTGACACTTCACGATTAATGCTGCAATGTTGATTCATCTGGAAGGGGATGGTTGAATTGGGGGCACAGGTGGCAAAGAGACGGGAAGACGGCTTGTGACCGAGAAGGCAAAGAGGCACAGAATCCAGCTAGCTGTTGAACTGAAGATGTTGACTCTCCCTTGGCTGGGTTAGCTGTTGTTTTCCCCCCAAAATATCTATCTATATCTCTCCTCGGCTGCTTCAGCTGCAGCCCTCAAGGAATGTGCAGGGTTGTTAACTATTCCGACCGCATTACACCAATGATTTGCCACTGCAAAGTTGCCTGTACGAACAACACGTTATCATTGATGTTTGGATGCAAGGTAAGGGGACGGAGGGGGGGCTGCCTGCTTCCCAAACTGGCCTCTCTTTGGCTGTGAAGTAACTATGGTTGAGGGTGGGTGGGCTGGCTGGTGGATGCCCATGTGTGAAAGGGAGAGAATGAAAAAGAGTTGGATTGAAAAGCAGGGATTTGTCCTGAAGCGGCCAAAGAAATATTTTCTGGGTTGATCCAGAAATTAGTACGAAGGCAGATAGAGAGAATTGCATCTTCTTCTTCCAAGTATGTAAGTCCTTCTGTAGGAAGGACTTAACATCCTTGATTAACAAAACCGAAGGCAGCAGGGCAGCTATTTCGGTATTGTGAGTTTGACATGGATGCTTGTTCTCCTAACCCCCTTCTACCCCCAAAGGGAAAGGAGCAGGACGAGATCTCCTTGTCTCCTTGGATTTAATCCTGGTGGTTGTTAATTAGATGAGAAATGCTGGCCAATGCACTCTTGTGCATATCTTTGATTTCTTAAAAAAAAAAAAAGACAGCTAAATAAGTAGCAAGACTGGGGGAATCATTAAAGGAAATCATTAAATCATTAAACCCCAAAGGGTTGGAAAAGTACAGAATTTGGCAGAAGTCTCTTGGAGTGACAGTTCTGAATTTTTAAGTGTATAGAAAGACAGTCAAGAGACGGCAGACTTTTCCAGATAAGGCCGATCGGCAAGATCGAAAGCTGCCACATTTCTGTCTATACAATCAAATGCCTTTTTTCCTCTTACCCATGATAGAAGCAATGTTGGGAAAAGCAAAATGAAACTTTTCTTCATGTCTTAATTTTTCCCCCCATAATGTAAACTATGACAGCCTGGCAGGATGTTCTGTTTCCCCCGTTTGGATCATGGAAGATCTTTGGATGGGCGATGGCTTTGGGTTACCTAATTCAGAATAAAGTGATATTTAGAAGGCGACTTTCGGGAGCTGTCAAGATTTCAGGGCAGGGAAATGTGACGACCGTGTAGTCATTTCGTTTAGTTGTTTTGGGTAAATTGTTTCTGTGTAAAGGTGTTCGCTTTTCATATTTGTAGTAGGTATAAATGTGATAAAAGCTGGTAGGATAATATTGGAAGTAGTGACTTCTGGCCGTATTAGCAGATGGACTTTAGATTTAACTGCAGGTCTTCTAATTTACCGTTCTTGAAGCTTAAAAGTTAACATAGAAAATAAAAAGAAAGAGCAGCTGAAAATGGCTATAAAAACATGTTAAGTGCAAGACCACATCTTTCCCCTTTAATTTGCAACTCACTCTCTCAGTGAACCTGACAATCAATTTGGTTATTATCATAATCTTTACTTTCTTTGCATTATTTCTGTCCAGCAAGTATGGAACTGAAATAAATTAAGAGAGAACATTCCAGTTGTTTTATCAAAAAGTGGTCAGTGACATGTAACACATTTATCATATATTATTATTATTATTATTATTATTATTATTATTATTATTATTATTAAAGATTTAATTTACAATTCAACTCATAGTCTGGAACTGGTAAATGATTATTATTTAAGATTTAATCTTCAATTGGATTCACAGTCTGGGACTGGTAAAAACTTAACAGTTCAAGTCCTAACCAAGGTTCTAAGAGCTGTTAAGGGGACGTTTGAGTATATTGGCACTTCTGAATAAGATGGTTGTATGCAAAGTCAGTATATTCAGGTCTGATAAGTTGAAAATTTCCATGTATCTAGCCAGCCCTTTGGGTATTGCTCCAAGAGTTACTATTACTATTGTTACAACCATTGATTTCTTCCTCCACAATCGGTCAACTTCAGTTTGCAAATCATTGTTGTTATGATGATGATGATGATGATGATGATGATGATGAATAGCTCGAAGGTATATGCCATTCCATGAAAAGAAACCATCATATGAAAAGGAACCAGAAAGGCAAACACTCAAAGCACGGAGCATTTCACTGTAACAACTAATGTTCTGTACAGCAGAATTTTTGCAGAAAAGGTTTGCAACTCGATAAATTAGAATTTCAACTTTCAGGACATTTCCAATTGTAAGCATTTATTTGGAGAGCAGATTTGAAGAGGAATACTGTAGGAAATAAGCAGTATGTTATCTACTAATTGAAGGGATGCGGTGGCTCAGTGGTTAAGACGCTGAGCTTGTCGATCGAAAGGTCAGCAGTTCAGCAGTTCAAATCCCTAGTGCCGCATAACAGGATGAGCTCCTGTTCCTTTTCCCAGTAAATCATGCTGGTCGTAAAGCAGATCACCATGTGATTGACATGAAATTGCAGTCTGTTTTGTGGTGGTCATAAAATGACCATGGCAGTTGTTAAGTGAACCCACTGTTTGCTATGGGTTGGGTTTTGGTGGAAATCGGAAATATATGCCAGTTTCTGGAAAAAAATTCATCTTCAATTGTGGTCACATGACCACATAATATTGCAAACAACCCGTAAGTGTGAGCTGGTTGACAAGCTCACTTGATCATGGAGGAAGGGGCAGAGATTTGAAACTGGGTTGTAAGTGGCTTCCTTGGAGTCCATCATAACTTCAAACGGTTATAAGTCAAGGACTAGCTAAAATGTCTATCATACAGGTAGTTCTTGATTTACAACCACAATTGAGCTCAAAATTTCAGTTGCTAAGAAAGACAGTAACTTTTGCCTTGCCCTTGTGTCTCGCCACAGTTGTTAAGCGAATCTCTGCAGAGATGCTGCAATGGTCATAAGTCTGAAAATTGGTCATAAGTCACTTTTTCCAGTGCTGTGGCAACTTCAAACGGTCACTAAAGGAATGGTGGTAAATCCAGGACTACCTGTATAGGGATAAATTTATTATTAACCTCATTTAATAATCCCATTTTATTCAAGAAAATGGGAAGTGGGGTACATACTTTTGAAAGGCAGCTGCAAAAGCTACAGATACGATTCCATCAAAGTTCCTTCGACAGGAAGTTTGAAAAAGAGGGAGTCATCCCAACACCAAGAAACTGAGAATTGCTCTATAAGGTCACACATGCCGTACAAATCAAGCTTCTATGTTTTTATTTTCCTCCATCGGTATTGCTTATTTCTACCCAAAAATCACTTCTCGTCTTTCAACAAGCCAGAGCCAAATTGTTCTCTGGGTAGATGACTGTGAATGGATAAGTCCTCCTCTTTGCTTTTGTAGTTATTCTCTCTAGGTTTATCCTGGTCCTTTTTCCAAAGAGCACAGAGTACAGGTAGTCCTCGGCTTACAAAATTTGGATACTTAGCAATTGGCAGGTATTTAGGATGGTTGCAGTCAAGGATGGGATTCAGCCGGTTCGTATCGGTTCAGGCTAACCTGTAGTTGTGACGTCTGGAGACCCATCCTGGCACTATGCCGTCCTGTTTAGCTGCGTTTTTTAAGCCGTGTGCACGCGTGCAAGTGCGTGCGCGAGTAAAGTGCATGTGCAGGAGGCTGTGGGCATGCATGGAAGGCGTGTGCCGCGCTTACATTTTTGGTGCTGGGGCCAACCGGTTGTTAAATTATGTGAAGCCAACCTCTGGTTGCAATGTCCGCTGGTCACGTGATCAAACTTTTGCAACTTTCTGACCAGCAAAGTTGATGGGGCTCCCCTTGAGGTGCACCTGGAGGCTCCAGCTGGTGCAGAATGTGGCTGCGCGGGGGATTATGGGAGCGAGAGGGCGCTCCCATGTGACACCTCTCCTGCGTGAGCTGTATTGGCTCCTGGTGGACTTCCGGGTGCGCTTCAAGGTATTGGTTACCACCTTTAAAGCGCTCCATGGCATCGGACCTGGGTATTTGCGGGACCGCCTTCTGCCGCCAATAGCCTCCCACCGGCCAGTACGCTCCCACAGAGAGGGACTCCTCAGGGTGCCGTTAGCTAGGCAGTCTCGGCTGGCGACCCCCAGGGGGAGGGCCTTCTCTGTGGCAGCACCTGCCCTCTGGAACGATTTACCCCTGGAGATACGGAGGATATCAGATCTCCGGGCTTTTCGCCGTGCCCTAAAAACTTTTCTCTTCCATCAGGCAGGGCTGGCGTGGAACACCCCCCCCCCCCGCCTACCGTTTTTGAGATATTAGATTTTTAATTGTTTAATGGGTTTTAGTTGTAAGGTTCTTAATTTTTCGGCCAAAGGATATAATTCTTTTAAATTTTTAACTTTCATATTGGATGTTTTTTACTTGTCTGTGCACCGCCCTGAGTCCACCAGGAGAAGGCGGTATACAAATCTAAAATAAATAAATAAATAAATAAATAAATAAATAAATAAATAAATAAATAAATTCGCCTCACAACCAAGTTATCAACTTAACAAGTGCAGTGATTCGCTTAAGAAGCGGGCCAAGAAAGGTCGCAAAATGCAACAAAACTCGCTGAACGGCCGTCTCGCTTAGCAAAAGAAATTTTGGACTCAGTTGTGGTCGTAAATCAAGGACTAACTGTTATCCTGCCTAATTTCTTGCAAAGTCCTGGAAGAGTGTTTAGGCTGAGGAATGTTGGCCCGTTGTTTCCATGGTTTCTTGAAATCCATCTCGATTCCGGGTAACTACATAGATGCTCACAGTTAGGGCAACATTTTTACATTAAGTGGTTTTGCCATTGCCTTCTTTCTAGGGCCTGAAAGAGAGTGACTGGCCCAAAGTTATCCAGCTGACTTCAGTGCCTAAGGCACCATGTACATCTATATGTTTCAAAACCCGTCGCTACCGGTTCGCTCATGGGTGCCTGCATGCTCGTGTGTGCGCACAATGCTTCTACACATGTGCAGAAGCGTCTGAGCGGGTGGGTGGAGCCTTCCGCTGCCGCCGCTACTGGTTTGCCCAATCCGGGGCGAACTGGTAGCAACCCACGAGTGCTATACATCCGAACTACACTGTGTTGTTTCTCTGTGTCATATAATATACGTGGGTATATGCATAATTTTGTATTTATTTATTTAGTCTGTCATGGTTACGTAGTGAATTTTGGAGGTGATGACCCTTTGAGAGCTGTATGCAATGAAATTTCATTTTAATGTATGTCGATTAGTGTATATTCAATGTGACAATAAAGTTTTCTGTTCTGTTCTATTCTATTCTATTCTATTCTATTCTATTCTATTCTATTCTATTCCATTCCATTCCATTCCATTCCATTCCATTCCATTCCATTCCATTCTTCTACTCTACTCTACTCTACTCCACTCCACTCCACTCCACTCCACTACACTACACTACACTTTACACTACTCTACTCTACTCCACTCCACTCCACTCCACTACACTCCACTACACTTTACACTACTCTACTCTACTCTACTCTACTCTACTCTACTCTACTCTACTACACTACACTACACTATACTACACTTTACATTACTCTACTCTACTCCACTCCACTCCACTCCACTCCACTCCACTACACTACACTTTACACTACTCTACTCTACTCTACTCCACTCCACTACACTACACTCCACTACACTCCACTACACTTTACACTACTCTACTCTACTCTACTCTACTCCACTACACTACACTACACTACACTACACTTTACACTACTCTACTCTACTCTACTCTACTCTACTCTACTACACTACACTACACTACACTACACTTTACACTACTCTACTCTACTCTACTACACTCCACTCCACTCCACTCCACACTACTCTACTCTACTCTACTTACTCTACTTTATGCTATTCCTCTTCCTCGTCTTCTTTCTGCTCTGATTGCCATCGGCCAAGTTATGTCGGCTGGCGACACCCAGGGGAAGGGCCTTCTCTGTGGGAGCCCCAGCCCTGTGGAATGAACTGCCCCCGGAAATACATAAGATCTCCGACCTCCGGATGTTTCGCTGCGCACTGAAGACCCTGTTGTTCCGCCAGGCCGGGCTATTAACATAACGATTTTAAATTGGGGTATTTTAAATTTCTGGGATTTTAATTGGAGCCTAATTATTTAATGATTTTAAATTTTAATCGTTGTTCTGTGTTTTTAAATAGGCTGTACACCGCCCTGAGTCCTTCGGGAGAAGGGTGGTATAGAAATAAAATATTATTATTATTATTATTATTATTATTATTATTATTATTATTATCCTTTCCTATCCTATCCTGTCCTATCCTATCCTACCTATCCTATCCTATCCTATCCTATCCTATCCTATCCTATCCTATCCTATCCTATCCTATCCACTATACTGATGGAGAATCTCCATAGACACATAATGGGGCGGATAAGGGAAGTGTAAGTAGATGCTTTGCCAAGTGGCTTGTCCTTTGGCCTGGTTGAAAATTCAGAGACATTCTGTCCAAGGATGCCAAGATGCTACATCTGTGATCGTGTGGGACATGCCACCCGGGATTGTCCCCAACGAGTTCCAGCTCCCATCACGTACCAGCCCAGAGGAACAGATTCCTCTTTGACCTTTCATTAGGACTATGTCTGAAAATGGTTCTAGTCCTAAGAGTGTTCAGAAATGGCCTGAGGGTAGGAATGGAGGCGAGGGTCCTCAAGGTGCAAAGCAGAAGAAAATGACGGAGGATGCATTAACTATAGGTAATCCTTGACTTACAACAGTTCATTTAATGACTGTTCAAAGTTACTATGGCACTGAAAAAAATGGCACTTATGACACTTACAACCATTGCACCATCCTCATGGTCATGTGATCAAAATTCAGACGCTTGGCAAATGACTCATATTTATGACGGCTGCAGTGTTCCGGGGTCACGTGATCCCTTTTTGCGACCTTTTGACAAACACAGTCAACGGGTGAGCCAGATTCACTTAACAACCATGTCGCTAACATAACAGCTATAGTGATTCACTTAACAACTGTGGCAAGAAAGGTCGTAAAATGGGACACAGCTCCCTTAACAAGTGTCGCGCTTAGCAACAGAAATGTTGAGCTCCGTTGTGGCGGTCCTTCAAGGACTACTTGCATATTCATTTCAATTCTGCGCGAGTCATGCAATACTGGCAGGCAGTCCTGTTGTGTACCCAGACGTAGTCCATAAAGAATAGGTGAAATAAGGTGAAAATGATGACTTCGTAAAATCTCTCATTTGCAGAAGCAGCAAAAAAAATATATAAAAAAAATGCTGAGACTTGAGAAAGCGTGCAGAGAAGAGTAATAAAGATGACAAAAGGCTAAATTGTATGATGAAAGGTTGAGGGACGTAAGGTATGTCTAGTCTATCGAAGAGAAGGCTCCGAGGGGATTCACTCAATGGCGGGTTTCACATTATGTTACTGCGAGCTCCCAGTTGATGTGTGTGCCTGCCTTTTGCACATGTGCCCGGCCTTCTGCGCATGTGCTTTGCTCACATGTGTGCCTTTCATGCATGCGCCCGGCCTCAAAATCGTGCCTAAATACAATGGCATAGAGCGGGGACGGATGGGCAGGTGCACTGTTTGAGCCAACCGATCCGAACCGGCTGAATACCACCTCTGGATACAATGACTGTCTTCCAGTGCTTGAGGTCCTATCATAGAGAAGAGGGGGTTGACTTATTCTCCAAAGCAACAGAAACAGGACAAGAAGTAACAGGTAGAAGATCATTAAAGAGAGATCCAACCTAGAAGTAAAGAGAGATTTTCTGCCAGTGAAAACAATTAATCAGTGGAACAAGCTACCTCCTGGAGTTATGGGTGCTCCATCACTGGAGATTTTCAAAAATAGACTGGACAGTCATTTGACTGAGATGGTATAAGGCAGTGATAGCGAAACTTTTCAGCACCGAGTGCCCAAACGGGAATGTGAGAACGTGCCCAAACTGGAGCACCGGAAACTCGAAGATCAGCTGGCTGGTATGCATACATGCGCCGGCCACCTGGTCTTCCAGTCTCCGCGCCAGCCAGCTGGCCTTCGTGCACGTCGGAGCCCCGGAAACCCAAAGACCAGCTGATTTTCAGGTTTTTGGGGCTCCGGCACATGCAAAGATCAGCTGGCCAGCGTGCATGCGTGCGCCGGCCACCTGGTATTCTAGTTTCCGTGCCAGCCAGCTGATCTTCACTGGTGTCAGAGCCCCGGAAACCCAAAGACCAGCTGGTTTTCAGGTTTTTGGGGCTCCAGCACATGCAAAGATCAGCTGGCCAGCGTGAATGCGTGCACCGGAAACCGGAAGAGCAGCTGGCGATGGCGCATGTGCCCAGAGAGAGGGCTCTGCATGCCACCTCTGGCACATGTGCCATATGTTCGCCACCACGGGTGTAAGGTTTCCCGCCTTGAGCAGGGGGTTAAACTAGAAGGCCACTGAGCTGCCTTCCAATCCTATGTTTCTATAGCAATAGCACTTAGACTTATATACCGCTTCACAGTGCTTTTACAGCCCTTTCTAAGTGGTTTACAGAGTCAGTATATTAGCCCCAACAATCTGGGACCTCTTTTTATTGATCTTGGAAGAATGGAATGCTGAGTCAACCTTGAGCCGGTCAGGATCAAACTCCTGGCAGTCAGCAGAATTAGCCTGCTAAAAAGGGAAGGGAAGGGAAGGGAAGGAAAAAGGGAAGGGAAGGGAAGGGAAGGAAAAAGGGAAGGAAAGGGAAGGGAAGGGAAGGAAAAAGGGAAGGGAAGGGAAGGAAAAAGGGAAGGGAAGGGAAGGAAAAAGGGAAGGGAAGGGAAGGGAAGGAAAAAGGGAAGGGAAGGAAAGGAAAGGGAAGAGAAGGGAAGGAAAAAAGGGAAGGGAAGGAAAGGAAAAAGGGAAGGGAAAGGAAGGGAAGGAAAGGAAAGGAAAGGAAAGGAAAAAAGGGAAGGGAAGGGAAGGAAAGGAAAAAGGGAAGGGAAGGGAAGGAAAGGAAAGGAAAGGAAAGGGAAGGGAAGGGAAGGGAAGGGAAGGGAAGGAAAAAGGGAAGGGAAGGGAAGGAAAAAGGGAAGGGAAGGGAAGGAAAAAAGGGAAGGGAAGGAAAGGAAAAAGGGAAGGGAAAGGAAGGGAAGGAAAGGAAAGGAAAAAAGGGAAGGGAAGGGAAGGAAAGGAAAAAGGGAAGGGAAGGGAAGGGAAGGGAAGGGAAGGGAAGGGAAGGAAAGGAAAGGAAAGGAAAGGAAAGGAAAGGAAAGGAAAGGAAAGGAAAGGAAAGGAAAGGAAAGGAAAGGAAAAAAGGGACGGGAAGGGAAGGAAAGGAAAAAGGGAAGGGAAGGGAAGGGAAGGGAAGGGAAGGAAAAAGGGAAGGGAAGGAAAAAGGGAAGGGAAGGGAAGGGAAGGAAAAAGGGAAGGGAAGGGAAGGGAAGGAAAAAGGGAAGGGAAGGAAAGGAAAGGGAAGGGAAGGGAAGGGAAGGAAAAAAGGGAAGGGAAGGAAAGGAAAAAGGGAAGGGAAAGGAAGGGAAGGAAAGGAAAGGAAAGGAAAGGAAAAAAGGGAAGGGAAGGGAAGGAAAGGAAAAAGGGAAGGGAAGGGAAGGGAAGGGAAGGGAAGGGAAGGAAAAAGGGAAGGAAAGGAAAGATCCAGCAAATGGCTTTCCGGCAGCAAGATAACAGGTGTTTTCTTTTGTGAGAACCTTCAATGATGACTTAACAGGTTTGCTGTCTGCATCAGATAATTACGCAGGAGGCAATAGACTTGTTCTTTTGTAGTCTGAGCGAGTGAAACGTATGCCGTTTCGACTTGACGCCAAGCGAGAGCTCTGTAATGCTATGAATCATTTGGTTGAGCAATGGGCTACCTCCAGCAGCTGATGGGCTCGTCTTCCCTTGGAGATACTTCAACAGAAGTTACAGACCCTTTAAAACAACGAATGGTTTGGATGAAGAGTCTCTTTAAAGTCCTCTGGAGTCCGTTCTGCACTATTGTTTAAGATGTGTGGCTTACACAGGACCGCAACGACAATAGCAAAAAAAAAACAAAACAAAAAAAAACCCATCAGCAAAGTTAGCTGCCTTACCTAAGCAATGTCCTTGCAAGTGATGTAGAACTGCTTCAGTAATTCCCTACTTTGTTACTTGCTCCATTTGCTAGCTCCTTTTTTTTAAATCTCCCAGCTGTCTCTTCAATCCTTTTTTTCTCCCTCCGAGTTGTTTTTCTCCCCAGCCCAACTTCTACATCAAGAGAAAAGGTAATTAATTTCCCAAGAAAACCAAAGAAAACAAAGTGGGTTTTTTTTCTTTTTTCTTTCTTACATTCATTGTTGACGTTTTCCCAATCTGGCACCTTCTTGTTGTGTCGGATTTCATTTCCCATAGTTCCCAGCCAAAAATAGTTGAAAATTGTGGAACTGAAGTTTCATGTAGGAGATGGGGGTGGAGTCAAGAGAGGAATCAGCCTGGTATCATTAGGTTCTCATAAGCAGTCTAAGTCCAACTTCTCTTGAATTCCAATAACTCTCATCTAGTGCAGGTTTAGTGTTGTAAATTAGTTGACTATTTATTTATTTATTTAATTTAATTTATATACTGCCCTTCTCCCGAAGGACTCAGGGCGGTGAACAGCCATAATAAAAACAATGTACAAAAATAGAATTTAAAAGCAGATTAAAATAATTAAATCATAGGCCAAATTTAAAACTCTCATTTTAAAACCAATTTTAAAACCCCATTAAAACCAAATTAAAATCATTTATCCCATCAGAGCGGCTTGCTGGAATAACAGGGTCTTCACTGCGGAAGGCTTTGTATGTCCGGGGGTAATTCATTCCAGAGGGCAGGGGCCCCCACAGAGAAGGCTCTCCTCCTGGAGGTCGCCAGTCTACATTGTTTGGCTGACGGCACCCTGAGGAGGCCCTCTCTTTGTGAGCGTACCGGTCGGTGGGAGGCAGTCGGTGGCAGAATGCGGTTGTTGTGGCCCCGCCCTCTGAGCCTGTCCCATCGGAGGAAGAAAGCTCCGAGCATGAGGAAGAGGAGTCAGCCAGGCCTCCCTCTCCAGGCCCCTCCCCTCTGGCACTGTCTCAGGTGCCGGCCGAGGGAGAGAGATTAGCAGGGAGACAGGTGGCTCGGATGAGAGCGACGGAGAAATATCATTCCTGGACGCACGCCTCCGAAGGCATGATAAACGATTGCAGCAGCTCAGGAGGCGTGCTAGGGATTAGAACTGAGTCACTGGACCACACCCCAGAGATTATATAATAGAGGGTGGTGGCCAGTGATCTTTGTGATGAACAAAGTAAACCTTGGATAGTCACTAAAGCCTCGTCCGGAACTGCTGAGAGAAATATTTATTGTTGTTGGACGTTTGGACGCTGAGTATGTTATCTGTCTGTTTTCTGTGGAAATTAACGCACTTGGCAGATGGTGTATAAATCGCTGCCAAAGTTGGAGATAAGGACCTGGGTGTGTGCCAAAGTGTTTCCTTAACCCTCGGCTGGCTGTGTGTGTGTGTGTGTGTGTGTACGGGGACAGATCAGCGGTCTTGTAGATAACCAGGTCTTAAGCCATGACTAGATTCTTGGATACAGGCCAGAGGTGGGTTTCACATAATTTTACCACAAGTTCACCGTGCACCGAAAATGTGTGTGCCTTCCTTGCATGCGTATGGCCTTCTGCGCATTGCGCTTTGCTCGCATGTACTGCGTGCATGCATGCATGCTCGCGGCTTAGAAAACATAGCTAAATAGGACGGCATAGCACCAGGGCGGGTGGGCAGGTCGCCACTACCAGTTCGCCTGAACCAATCCAAACCGGCTGAATACCACCAATGATATAGGCCTGAGCTTAACTGGAACTCATTGTGTGGTTCTGATTTCTTTGTGCCTGACACTTAACAGAACAACAGAGTTGGAAGAGATCTTGGAAATCTTCTAGTCCAGGGGTCTGCAAGCTTAAATACTCAAAGAGCCTTTTGGACCCGTTTCCCACAGAAAAGAAAATACCGGGAGCCACAAAACTCTTCCCGTGCCTGACTATTTCTTCAGCGGCCACAAAACTAGCATATGTAGTTGAATTAAATGTTCTGTTTTCATCTGAAACTTTTCTTTTCTTGGATTTATCCATGGTTGGCCTACCAGGCCTTGAAAAGCTCAATAAATTGCGTGCTGGTGGGTGTTGCACATGGGTGGTTGTGACGCATATTTTGAGTGATGGAGCCACAGCAGAGGGGTGAAAGAGCCACATGCAGCTCCAGAGCTGCAGGTTGCTGACCCCTGTTTTAGTCCAATTCCCTGCTCAAGCAGGAAATCCTACCATTCAAATAGGTGGCTGTCACCTACCTGGCATTATCTGTGATTTTCAAAACAGACTGTATCGTTGGGCAAACATCTTTGTGGTTCATTCAAGGTCACCGTCACTAGGTTTCCTATCACATATTAGTTAGAAGTTCTGAAAATGTCTTCTACTGAGCATTCATTGTACAGGTAGACCTCGACTTACAACTGTTCATTCATCAACCGTTCTAAGTTACAACGACACTGAAAGAGGTAATTTACAACTTGCGATCAGAATTTGGATTTTTGGCCACCGGCATATATCTACAATCGTTGCAGTGTCCCAGAGTCATGTGATCACCATTTGCTATTGTAGGAAGAAAAATCCGGTCCGGTAACAAGCCGGGAGAAAGGCGCTGGAAATAAAATGGAGGAAAGAAGGTTTATTTGGTTTCTATAAACTTCATGACAGCAGCGATGTTTCTGGGGTGGCTGACAAAATGACTGAGTGAATGAATGGATCTTTCTAGGGTTCTGGAATTTCGTGATTGAGATGCTCCAGGGGATTGTGCAGTATAGTGAGCCTTGTGTCTTTTACTATTCTAATGCTTGTGGGTAAATCCTATGATGTCCTAAACGTTCTGTCCTTAGAATTTAGGTGGGGGAATGTAAATTTGAGGAGTCTTTGTTTTTCTACTTTTAATCTCTTTTGGGGGAGCTGGGCTGAAGGTGTTGTCAGAGCTCCGACAGATGCCCTAATTAAATCATGAACCTCGAGCCAAGCTTCAAAAGAAATCCAGTTATTTATTAGGAGCTTCATGTCAGCACATTCCCAAGTGAAGCCAGCTCTGACCCCACATAATTTATTCCCCAATCATGACCCTGTTCCCCCCCTCCCCCAGGGTGTGTCATCAATCACATTCGCCAACAGAGCAATTTTGTGGGTTGTAGAGATCACTCCCCTCCAGCCGCTGTGGGTAACCCTGGCAGATAGCCTTGATAGAGATAATGTGCATCTGTCTTTGGCTGCTGTGCTGTTTTGTCGGTTTCCCATCCCCCTTCCCTATGGCAACTCGAGAGCAGGCCAGGGATGCTTTGCGAGTTAACAGGCGTTTTGTTTATGAATAGGCTGGCCTGGATTTCTTAATGGGCACAAAATATCCATCTCTAAAGACTTCAAGCATCTACTGGAGGCTGTTTCCTATAGCAGGAAGACTGGGGCTGCTTTCTGCCTTTAAGAGCATGTTTCTCCATTTCTTCTTTGGGAAAATATTCTATCTTCCCTCTTTTTAATATTAAGAATAAAGAATATTTTAATGGGAGGGGGGCTTCCTACAATATCTTCCCACTGGGTTTCTGACAACCATAGTCAATGGGAGAAGCTGAGTTTGCTTAATGACAATGTGACTAACAATTGCAGTGATTTGCTTAATAACAATGATGGTTAAAAACTTTGTAAAATTGAGCGGGACTCTCTTCACAGCCACCTTGCTTATCAGCAAAAATTCTAGTCCCAATTGTGGTTTTAAGTCAAGGACTGCTAGTAAAGAGATAAATAGATTATAAAAATAATGCATAAACTTTAAAGTTGGAAAAATATTGGTGATAATTGGCTATATGTCTAGCAAATGGAATGGTTCTCTTCTACAGATGGTGTTTTAATGATTTTAAACAGTTTTATTTTTAAATGTCTGTAATGATTTCTATTGTTGTTTTGGGATTGGGATTGTTTTTGTACTTGGGTCGGGGAGGATTTTTAACCTTCTAAGTCAGGGGGTCCAAACATGGCAACTTTTAAGATTTAGGGACTTCAACTCCCAGAATTCCTTAGCCAGCCATGCTGGTTGGGGAATTCTGGGAGTTGAAGCCCACAAGTCTTAAAGTTGCCAAGTTTGGAAACTCCTGTTGTAAGCCATCTAGAATCACAGCAATGAGGCAGGTGGCCAAATAAATTTAATGAGATAGATAGATAGATAGATAGATAGATAGATAGATAGATAGATAGATAGATAGACAGACAGACAGACAGACAGACAGACAGACAGACATATGGATGATAGATAAATAGAGTAGCTAGCTAGCTAGCTAGATAGATAGATAGATACGGAAGGACAGACAGATGATAGATAGATAGATAGATAGATAGACAGACAGACAGTAGGCAGATATATGGATGATAGATAGATAGATAGATGATAGATAGATAGATAGATAGATAGATAGATAGATAGATAGATAGATACAGTAGATAGATAGATACAGTAGATAGGTAGGTAGGTAGGTAGGTAGGTAGACAGACAGGCAGACAGACAGACAGACAGGAGTCTGACAACCAATAAAAATACAAGCTCAAATTCAAAAGCCCAGAGAGGGTATAAAACTCAGGCATTCTCAGCATCTCTCTCCTTTTTTTTCTTCTTCACCACCTTCTTTCCAAGCAGCCTCCATGTTTCCAGTGTCTTTCTCCCCACTTGGAACTGAACCCAAAAGGATATTTCTTCCAACACATCCTTTCAGAGACACATGTGAAACACAGATTGTATTTTGAGCAGGAATTAAATTGTTCTGTTTTTTTTTTCTCCTGGAAAGACCATGCACTGAAACAAGAATTTGATTTTGAGCGTTCTAAAAGTACAACCCCACCAACTCCTCATCTGTGGCATGTATGTTTTTTTTTTTTACCCCTGAGGACAAGAAGGATAAATTCATCTGCTTTAAGGAAAAGTTAATCCCCTTAATTCCTTTCTGCAGCTTAACCTCTTGCAGTTACATTATTGTTAATATTAAAATATTGACAGATTACTTTTCAGTCAGGATAGCATCGTCCATAGTGTTTACACAGTTGTCCTACTTATGTTCTTCTGATGTTTTTCGGTCCTTTTCTGAGGGAACCTAATCATGTTTTGTGTATCTCCACCTGCTCTATCATAACTGCTTTTCATTTAATTTTGCAGTGTGTCTCTGTATAATTCTCTTGAGGATATGGGATGAAATGGGATACAAAGAATGAGGCCACGGGTGGGCTTCAAAAGGTTTAGCAAGGGGTTCTCGGCTGGGTGGGCGTGGCCATGGTGGGTGTGGCCTGCTCAGCCTCCTGCACCATGGTGGGGGGGCATTTTTGCCCTCCACGGGCTTCGAAGGCATTTCTTGAGCCTCCGGGAGGGTGAAAATGGCCTCCCCAGGCTCCGGAGGCCCTCTGGAGGCTGGAAATGGGCCCGTTTCCGGTCTTACCAAACTTCCGGTAGGCCCGTTTTCTGTCCTCCCTGAGCCTCCACACATGCCCTGCAGTTACCTGCATCCCAATTGGGCCACATGGAGATTCCTGGGAGGAGCAGGGCGGGATGGGCGGGGCCAGCCAGGAATGGGATTTGGGGGTTCTCCGAACTGCACAGAATCTTAGCTAGAGGTTCTCCCAAACTCCTGCGCACCCCGAGCAGCCCACCCCTGAGTGAGGCCCCATGTATATTAGTCATCAAAAATGAACCTTTTTTTGAGAATAAATATGTCTTAAGGGTACTGGTGGAAGGCCAGAGAAAAGGTACCATTTTGGCTAGGTTGGAAATTTTTATCTGGGGATTTTAGCTGGGTGCCATACTGGAACTATGCCTACCCACAAAAGATGTCATCGAAACGGCCCATTTAGCAGGTGCTAAAATTAGGGGGCTATGTTGGTGAATGATCAAGTGGAAGCTAATGCAGTATTTTTTTTAAAAAAAAAAACCCAAATTAAACGGCTCCTCTTGGCAATCAGAAGTAGCAGCTGCTATCTCCTCCTCTTCTTCCCCAAAGCTCAATTTTATTGTGAACAAAATGAGGACTTATATCCTGACATTAGTTGGAGCTGAATCAGAGCAATGAATGAATGGACTCTGACTGTATGCATGTATTTATTTTTACCTCATCTTTATTACTTTACAAGTAATTCAAAGGAGCAAACATTCTTAACACTCTTCCTTACTTTTATTTTCTCTACAAAAACGACAACCCTGTGAGGTAGATTAGGCTGAGACTGAGGGACTGGCCCAAGTTCACCCAACCAGCTAAGGTGGGATTAGAACCCTCAGACTCTCGATGATTGTCCCAAACTCACCCAACGGGCTTTCATGCCCGAGGTGGGACTAGAACTCGCCATCTCCGGCTTTCTAGCCTGGTGTTGTGGTCCGCCAGCAGCCTGCGGAGCTGGCAGTGGAGTCGGACAGTGAGGAGGCTGGGGAGGAACATGGGCCAGTCCCAGAGTCTGGGGAAGGCCTGGACGAGGGCTCTGCATCGGAGGCAGAGATGGGGCCAGGACCATCTGGGAGTGATGCACGGACTCCGGAGCCCCCAGATTCGGACAGCAGAAAGGCAGAGGAACAGGAGGAGCCTGTTCCTAGTGCGCGCATGCGCAGAGCTGCCAGAAGACAAGAGCAGCTAAAGCAAAAGGGACGACTTGGGAGTAAGGCCAGGAGATGATTGGTCCCTCCCATAAGGCTTAAAAGAGAAACAAAGGACTTGGGCCTTTTTGCAGGAAAGCAACGTTGCTAACTCTGTTACCAGTCGCTGTCTCTTGTTTGTTTCTGAACTCCGTGGGGCTTTGCCAAGTAAGGCCTTTGGCAGGTTGTCAAAGAAGATAAAGGTTGGTGATTATCCCGAAGGACTTCTTCCGAAGGACCTGTTTTGCAACTAATTGAGACTCATCTGGGAATGAACATAATTCTCAGCTGTTACAATAAAATAGGTTTATTTGGAACTAATTGTGTCTTGTAATGACTCAGTACGCCTAGGTTACAACACTTGATGCCTTAACCATTAGGCCAAACTGTCTCATCATCTCATTGGTCTCGATGCGGCTGCAAGTTAAAATTTAAAAACTGAAAATATTTCAAATGGCCTTTGGTGTTTGCAGGGGTGCCATTGGTGTATTATTTGTGCATGTGGTTGCACCACCTTTATTTTTATTTTTAAATAATGGATTTAACAACACCTTTAACATTTTACTGCATTGCTCTTTTGATGTGCATTGCTTGTAAACGACTGAGAATCTAATCAATAAAATGGCATAGATGTAGCAACTAGAAGTTACTAAGCTTGGCATAAAGACCTCTTCACTTTTTTGATGTTGCATTCTAAAATACAACACAAAATTATCACACTCATTAACAGAGGTTGATATTTCTGACTTGAGTAGCTTCAGAAGCTTTGTTGCATGAATATATTGACTAGTTGTAGTCCCGCCTTAGTCATGAAAGCTGGCTGGGTGACTTTGGGCCACTCACCAGGAGACTGTGAGTTCTAGTCCCGCTTTAGCCAGGAAAGCCGTCTGGGTGACTTTGGCCCAATCACCAGGAGACTGTGAGTTCTAGTCCCGCTTTAGCCAGGAAAGCTGGCTGGGTGACTTTGGGCCACTCATCAGGAGAGTTCTAGTCCTGCCTTAGTTCTTGAAAGCTGGCTTGGGCCAGTCCCTCTCTCTCAGCCAAATCCACCTCACAGGATTGTTTTTGTGAGGGAAAACAGGAGGAGGAAGGTGTGATATATATGTTCCCCACCTTGAGTTATTTGTATAAATAGTAAAAGCGGGATACAAATAAATAAAAAATAAATTTAGAAAAAACATCCTTAAGGAGAACCTAAGGTAGACATCTTTGTGAAGTCTTAAGTTCTTTTGCCGGCTCCAGGTAAATTTTGTTATTTGGGACTGATTGCTTTGATTCTGATGCATTTTTAAGGTAGGGCAAGAGCGCTTGAGAATTATAGCCTAAAACAGAACCCATCTACAGTGTCTTTTTGAGGTAGGTACCTCATGAAAATTGTACCGAAGGTCTCTTGTTTGGCTTAATTGCAGAAAAGCAAACACTAAATATAGTTCTACAGTGTTAATGTGGGTGGTACATTTCTCTCTCCCTCGCACGCACACCAGTTGCAAAGTCAAACTTAGAAAATCTTGGCCTAACCCACATAATGTGAGGCATTCTCACGTACTTTTGTGTCAGTGTTATGTCCACTGCAGCCCTTTTCCCACACCGAGAACTGTTAGGGGCGATTTCAAAAATGGATTTATAGCAGAAGCAAGGTGTGACACCAGATATCGAGACCAGTTCCCTCTGAAATTCCAGTGTGACAGAGGTAGATATGATAGTCCTTCTGAAAGGGAATGGAAGGATAAAAAAGGGACTATTATTTGTAACCGAGAGAAAGCTCTGTTGTTGTTCCTTTTGGGAAACAATTTTTGCCAGTGATTGCATTGTTTCAGAAATTGCTGAAATCTGTTTGACCCGAAGTGAGTATCATACAAAAAAAAATGCTAGTGGATATTATAGAAAACTGTTCCTCTCTTTTCAGTCCTCTTTCAGTCTTCTTCAGTGGTGGGATTCAAATAATTTAACAACTGGTTCTCTGCCCTAAGGACCGGCTGGGTGGGTGTGGCCAGGGGGTGTGACAGGCAGCACTCGGCCTCCTGCACCCCCTCTGGGAGCAAAAACACGCCACCCCCCCTTGCCCCGTTTTGGGCCTAGGAGGCCTCTCTGCACTTACCTGGGACCCAAAATGGGGTGTGTGGGGACTCTTGGAAGGGGCGGGGATGGAAGGGGCGGGGCGGGGCCAGGCAGCAATTTAACTACCGGTTCACCTGAACCAGCTGAATCCCACCACTGGTCTTAATTGTCATTTGCTCCTTCCTTCCTTCCTCCCTCCCTCCCTCCCTCCTTTCCCTTTCCCCTTCCCCTTCCCCTTCCCCTTCCCCTCCTCTCCTCCCTTCCCTTCCTCTTCTGGCTTTTTAATGGCTGTTTTTGACTCATTTAAGAGCTGCTGAACAATTTCTTTACAATTTGACTTGAAATCCTAGAGAGATTTTTGGATTCTGCCAGCTACATCGGTGTCAGGCCTGTAAGGATGTTGTTGCCATCCCTTGTAAGAACAGAAATGAATATTCAAATTATCTGAAAATACCTCTTCACATTAGCTTTGGCCTTCTGTTGTTTGTTCAGGCGCCTAAAAACATCATTTGCCTTTCTCTTTTATCCAGTAATAAATGAAGAATCTACCTAATACTCCTTTATATCAAATCCCAAAATGTGGTTGTCATTGTTGAGTCAAAGGCCAACAAGATGTGCTGCTATTGTCCAATTGTTACGAGTAACACAGTTGTCCTTTGTGATTGGATTCTGCATAAACTTTATGGTTTAATACTCTAAGAAAGTTCGACAATGGTGCTTAAAAGTATTAGTGTTTGCTTTCTGCATATAAATAAAAATGCTCTCAAATTCACCTCATATCCTATGTGGACACATCTATGCAGTGTCCTTGGTAACAAGGCAGAAATGGTTATCTGCTGCTTAACAGAATAACAGATTTGGAAGGGACCTTGGAGGTCTTCTAGTCCAACCCGCTGTCAAGCAAGAAATCCTACACCATTCCAGACAAGTGGCAGTCCAGCCTCTTCTGAAAAGCCTCCAATATTGGAGCATCCACAACTTCTATTCTATTCTATTCTGAAGACAAGCCATTCCTCTTTTTAATTGTTCACACTATCAGTAAATTTCTCCTTAGCTCTAGATTGGATATCTCCTTGATAGCTTTCCATCCATTACTTCTTGTTGTGCCTTCAGGTGCTTAGAATAGAATAGAATAGAATAGAATAGAATAGAATAGAATAGAATATTAGTAGTAGAGTAGAGTAGAGTAGAATAGAATAGAATAGATTATTAGTAGTAGAGTAGAGTAGAGTAGAATAGAATAGAATAGAATATTAGTAGTAGAGTAGAGTAGAGTAGAATAGAATAGAATAGAATATTAGTAGTAGAGTAGAGAAGAATAGAATAGAATATTAGTAGTAGAGTAGAGTAGAATAGAATAGAATAGAATAGAATATTAGTAGTAGAATAGAGTAGAGTAGAATAGAATATTATATTAGGAGTAGAGTAGAGTAGAATAGAATAGAATAGAATAGAATAGAATAGAATAGAATAGAATTCTTTATTGGCCAAGTGTGATTGGACACACAAGGAATTCGTCTTTGATGCATACGCTCTCGTGTACATAAAAGAAAAGATACGTTCATCAAGAATCATAAGGTACAACACTTAATGATAGCCATAGGGAAACAGTCAATATAAATCTTAAGGATACCACCAACAAGGTTACAGTCACACAATCATGGAGACCTTTGGAGAACAGGTCGATATCTTCCTCTCTGTGACAGCCCCTAAAGTATTGGAAGACTGCTATCATGTCATCCCTGGCCCTTCTCTTCACTAGAGTAGCCATGCCCAGTTCCTGCAACTGTTCATCGTATGGCCTCCAGTCCCCTAATCCTCTTGGTTGCTCTTTCCTACACTCTTTCTAGAGTCTTAATGTCTATGGAGATTCTCAGTCATCCAGGTCATGGTTGTCCCAAAGGTATTTTTCAAGAGGAAACTGTTGAGCTAAACCAGAAAGTCCAATTGCTCCTTGAAAAAAACACCTTTGGATCTAGAGCAGGGGTGTCAAACTCAATTTCATTGAGGGTTGCATCAGGGCTGAGGTTGACCTCGGGGGGGCAGCCGGACTTAGCCAACTGGGTGGATGGGTATGGCTGACTGGGTGGGTGTGGCCATCTTGACACCACTCACCAGGCATGGCCGACTGGGTGGATATCAGGGGTGGGTTCTAAATTTTTTTACTGCTGGTTCTGTGGGCGTGGCTTATTTTGTGTTCATGGCTTGGGGGGTAATGTGACTGGGTGGGCGTGGCCATTTTTTTTTTTTACTTTTAAAAGCATTATTTCTACAACCTTAAGAGGTTGCAGGAAAACATGCTTTTAGAAGCTTCTGACGATCAGGCAAATCTGCTGGGAAGCTTTTAAAGGGATTTTTTTTCCATACAACCTCTTTGGCTGAAGAGGTTGCAGAAAAAATGTTTTCAGAAGCTTCTGAAGTTCCCAGCTGAGCTGCGCGATCATCAGAGGATTTTTTTAAAACTTTTAAAATCATTTTTTTCAGCCGAAGAGGTTGTAAAAAAAATGCTTTTAAAAGTTAAAAAAAAAGCCTCTGATGAGGTGGTAAGCGAGCGGCGACCAGGCCGGGGACCGGTTCGGGGGCGTGGCCAACCAATGTTATTACCGGTTCTCCGAACTACTACATTTTTTTACTACCGGTTCTTGCGAACCGGAAGCAACCCACCACTGGTGGATATAGCTGACTGGGTGGGCGTGGCCATCTTGACGCCACTCCCCAAACTGCTGGCATGTTTCTTCTTCACATTGGGTAGACCGGTCCGAAGCGATGTAGGCCTGCGACATTTTCCAAGAAGAGCCCCGTGGGCTGGATCCAACCACAATGCAGGCCAGATCCGGCCCACGGGCCTTGAGTTTGACACCCTTGGTCTAGAGTCTTAATAACTTTTTCAGAAAGGCCAGCTAGGGCAAACATGTACCATGTCAGCATCATGTTAGCTCTAAGCCAGCATAGTTACTCTCCAGTTGGGGCATCTTTGAAGAGTTATGTTTAGAACCATTCTTGTTTTGATACCACCTCTTCTTCTACAAAGTGGAAAAGATGAAGTACAAACTGCTTATTTTTGCAAAAAGAAGACAAATAAATGAAAGAAGACAAATGGACAGCCCTCCTCCCACCTTCTAACTTTTAACTTATTTTATTCTTGTTTTTGCCTGGCTCTTCTTATTTATTTATTTATTTATTTTGGTATTTTTATGGGTTTCAGGTTTTTATGTTTTTAACTCTACACTTGCCAGAGTTACTCTGTGACAGTGGTGGGTTCCTCCCGGTTTGGCCCGGTTCTCCTGAGCCGGTAGCGATGACGATATGATGTCACTGAACCGGTTCTGCCCCCTGCCCCCCCCACCCCTCACGTTATTCTTACCTTTTATTTGGCCCCCCAATCTATTGCTGCCTCCTGAGTCCCAGCTGATGGCTAGAGGGGAAAAAACTGTTTAAACTCTTGCCGCGGGGCTTCAAAGGGCTGCCCTACAGCTGATCAGTGTTAAAAGAAAACAAATGAGTAGACCAGTGCATGCAAAAATAAATGGGTAGACCAGTGCTTGCAAAAATACAAGAGTAGATCAGTGCCTGCAAAAATACATGAGTAGATCAGTGCCTGCAAAAATAAATGGGTAGACCAGTGCCTGCAAAAAATAAATGGATAGATCAGTACAACTCTGCAAGCAGTTAAAAGCCTGGTAGACCAGTACCTCTGCTAAATCCTAAAGAATTGTCACATGACCATCAAGCCATGCCCACAAAATAAGCCACACCCACAGAACCGGTAGTAAAATATTTTAGAACCCACCCCTGCTCTGTGAGTAAGATGCGTGGTATCTAAATTTTACAAATAAATAAAGATGTGCATGAAGGTTACTGGGAGGAGGAGGGGGAGAAGGAGAAGGAGAAGGAGAAGGAGATGATCATGTTGATGATGCTATCTAGTTGGGTAATGAAATGTCGGCAAGAATATTGCAACCAGTTTTGGTTGCCGCAAGAAGAGGAGGTAGTGAAGAAGAGAAGGAGGAGGAGGAGGAATAATTATTTAAGTAGTGCAGGTGGTTTCCTCTTAGTTTGAATTCTGGATGACATTCTACTTCTCTCTTTCTACAGGCTTTTCTTTCACTTTGTCCATCCATTCATGAAAGGGTCTCATAAAAGTTATGAAAAGTTATGTTATAGCATACGGACAGGGGTGGGCTGCTGGGGTTTCGCAGGGGTTCGGGAGAACCTCTAGCTAACATTCTGTGCAGTTTGGAGAACCCCCAAATCCCACTCCTGGCTGGCTCCGCCCACCCCTCACCTCCCCTTCCAGGAGTCCCCATGCGGCCCGTTTTAGATGCAGGTAAGTCAGAGTGCACGTGGAGGCTCAGGGAGGGTGAAAAACGGGCCTACCGGAAGTTCAGGAAGACCAGAGGGCCTCAGGAGCCTGAGGAGACCATTTTCGCCCTCCTGGAGGCTCAAGGAAAGCCTCCGGAGCCTGGGGAGGGCACCCCTCCTGCTTGGTGCAGGAGGCCGACTAGGCCACGCCCACCATGGCCACGCCCACCCAGCAACTGGGCAGAGAACCCCTTGCTAAAATTTTTGAAGCCCACCCCTGCATACAGAGGAGAATTCAACTCTAGCCCCAGTCTCATTTTACGTCGCTTATTTTGCCCAAAGATCAAGGCTACCTAAAAAGAAAGGTTAAGTTGAAGAAAAAAAAAAACCCCGAAATGACATTTTAAAAATTACATCTCTCTTTTTCATCTCAGAATCCAGATCTTTTTTCTAGGTGATGCGTTTCATAAATTATGCCGCTGGATGCCATCCGTGGTCTGGTTCAAAAATTCCGTCTGGGTTTCTCGGGGGCAGGAGTGGGGGGCAATTTTGGTAAGAGTTCAAAGCTGATGGGGAAAAAAAAACCAGGAAAATAAAACCAGAACAATTTGACTATCACTTCAAGGAAAATATGCTAATATCCACATCTTAATTATTGCACCTCAGTCAACACTTAATACCCCCACCACACCTCTTTGCATAAGCCAAACACTTGTTCCATTTCCCATTGAAATGTTTTGTTGAAAAAAAAAAAACTCTTTTTTTGTCGTTGTTGTTGTTGAGGTGGGGTCTCAGCTGTGTCATTTTGCCTTCAGCCAAATCACAATTTAAAAATAAGGCTTTCTTCGCTCTTTTCCCTCACCCACCTGAAATTAGGAATTCAATTTGCTTTCTTCCCACCTCAGTTAAGAAGCTGCAGAACTGTTTCGGTTGAAATGCTCTACGGATGGCAGAAAATAGGTGAGGTTGGGCAGAAAACATACAGATGGTTCTTGACTTACAACCGTTTGTTTAATGACCACCTTAAAGCAGGGGTGGGCTTCAAAAATTTTAGCAAGGGGTTCTCTGCTCGGTTGCTGGGTGAGCGTAGCCATGGTGGGTGTGGCCTAGTCGGCCTCCTGCACCACAGCAGGGGGGACGTTTTTGCCCTCCCCAGGCTCCGGAGGCTTTCCTCAAGCCTCCAGGAGGGCGAAAATGGCCTCCCCAGGCTCCAGAGGCCCTCTGGTGGCCTGTTTCCGGCCTTCCAGAATTTCCAGTAGGCCCATTTTTCGCCTTCCCTGAACCTCCACCCACACCCTGCACTTACCTGCATCCAAAATGGGTCGCGTGGGGACTCCTAGGAGGGGCAGGGCCAGCCAGGACCAGTAACCTTCATGCGCCTGTTTATTTATTTGTAAAATTTAGATACCACGCATCTTACTTCACTAAACAGCTGTATTACTAACTTAACGACTGTGGTGATTCTCTTTCTGTGGCAAGAAAGGTTGTAAAATGGGGCAAAACTCACATAACAGCAGTCTCGTCGAGCAAAGAAATTTTGGACTCAATTGGGTTCGTAAATTGAGTATACAAATTTCAAGTAAAAGCACAGAAATACAGTATATAGCAGGAACAATAGCAACAAAGTCTTGAGAAGCTGCACTGTGAAACAGTGGAAAATAATTCTTGTTTAGCTTTATTACATTTCAAAAAATAATAATAAAATGCAAACTAATTTAAAGGGAAAAGACATGAGGGGATTAAAAGATAAAAGTTTATCTTTTAATTAAAAAAACACACACAAAGAAATATATAAAGGAAGTGACCTCAACTTTTTTTCAGTACAGAGACAATTATAAAACAAAGCAGTCTCTAAGATTAAGTACAATAAATAATATCCATAGCTAAAGACTTTTGAAATATTAATAACCAATATTTAGAAAATCAATCTTTTTAGTTTAACTTATAAAAATCTATTAACTGTACATAGATCACAGCCATAAATTTAATAAGCCACAATATTTCTCTAGTCAGATAAAATATAATCTTCAAATCCCAATGTCCAAACTTCATTTTTCTGTTTTTTTCCTGTAGGAAATCTAACATTGGTCTCCGGGCCACAAGAAATTCAGTCAAATTGTTATCTCTAATCAAAATAGTGCATTTCGCCATCTCCGTTAGCTCTGTTAGTTTTTCCAGTCTTGTTTTTTTCTTACTCAAAATTATACCCCCACTCCATCAGTTTTTCCTCTCTGGGAGACAACCCTATCCCTTTATTAGATTATTTTGAGGGTAACATGTCATCATTGCTACCCTGTCAAAAGCCTGAATTGCCTTAGGTGGCCACAGCATAGTTTTGACTCATGATGTTAGTATGGTGAGTCATTTTTATATGCCACGTTGACTCACAACAACTCTATGGCAAAAAACCCCAAAACTTTAGCTTTGTATACTCTTATCATGTACTTTTGTTTGGGCGATAGGCTGAGGAGGAAGCAAAAATCTAGATTATTTTAGTTGGAGTTCGGGTCCTCATCTAGGTTGTATTAGAACAGATTAGAAGAACAGAACAGAACAGAATGCAATGCAACGCAACGCAACGCAACGCAACGCAATGCAATGCAATACCAAAGTTGGAAGGGACCTTGGAGGTCTTCTAGTCCAACCCCCTGCTTAGGCAGGAAACCCTATACCACTTCAGACAAATGGTTATCCAACCTCTTCTTAAAAACTTCCAGTGTTGGAGCATTCACAACTTCTGGAGGCAAGTCGTTCCACTGATTAATTGTTCTCAATCTCAGGAGATTTCTCCTTAATTCTAGGTTGCTTCTTTCCTTGATTGGTTTCCACCCATTGCTTCTTGTCCTACCCTCAGGTGCTTTGGAGAATAGCTTGACTCCCTCTTCTTTGTGGCAGCCCCTGAGATATTGGAGCACTGCTATCATGTCTCCCCTAGTCCTTCTTTTCATTAAACTAGCCATACCCAGTTCCTGCAACCGTTCTTCATATATTTTAGCCTCTAGTCCCCTAATCATCTTTGTTGCTCTTCTCCGCACTCTTTCTAGAATTTCAACATCTTTTGTGCTGAGCAAAAGAACCTTTGGTACGCTGATATTTATTTGTTTGCTTATTTATTTGTATTCCACCTTTATTATTTTTATAAAGTACTCAAGGTGATGAACATATTTAACATATTCTTCCTCCTATTTGCCCCACAACAACTCTGTGAGGGGGGTTGGGCTGAGAGAAACTGACTGGCCAAAAGTCACCCAGCCTGCTTTGATGCCTAAGGTGGGACTAGAACTCACTCCTAATGATTGGTCCAGAGTCAACCAGCCAGCTTTCATGCCTAAGGCAGGACTAGAATTCAACGTCTCCTAGTGATTGGCCCAAAGTCACCCAGCTTCCATTCATGCCTAAGGTGGGACTAAAACTCACCATCTATTAGTGATTGGCCCCAAATCCCACAGCCGGTTTTCATGCCTAAGGCGGGACTAGAATTGATTGTCTCCTGGTGATTGGCCCAAAGTCACCCAGCTGCCATTCATGCCTAAGGCGGGACTAAAACTCACCATCTATTAGTGATTGGCCCCAAATCCCACAGCCGGTTTTCATGCCTAAGGCGGGACTAGAATTGATTGTCTCCTGGTGATTGGCCCAAAGTCACCCAGCTGCCATTCATGCCTAAGGCGGGACTAAAACTCACCATCTATTAGTGATTGGCCCCAAATCCCGCAGCCGGTTTTCATGCCTAAGGCGGGACTAGAATTGATTGTCTCCTGGTGATTGGCCCAAAGTCACCCAGCTGGCTTTCATGCCTCAGGTGAGAATAGAATTCACACTCTTCTGGTTTTTTAGTCTGGTGCCTTCACCACTAGATCAAATTGGCTCTCATCTATCTAGAGATCATTTAGATCTGGATCCTACCATTACCTGATTTAAGCCTAATTCAAACTTTAGCTTTGATATCTACCAATCCTAGCCCTGTCTCATAGCCGGAATGGGACAACTCACCACAGCCAACTTGCCACGGCCAACTCGCCATGGCCAACTTGCCTTGGCCAACTTGCCTTGGCCAACTCGCCACACGACAGCTCACTGCAGGACAATTAAACAATTCAATTTAATTATTTAAAATAATTTAAAAAATAATTTTTGTTTTTCACATTTCCTTTTGTTCCTCCTTTGGCATCCTTTCTTTAATGATTCTATTCCACTATTTCTTCAATATTAGTGTAACTCTTGCCCCATGGCAAATTGGCTGTGGCGAATTGTGGTAGACCCCTCTATAACAGTATGTATTCATATTAGCATATTATGTTATTCATATTAGCAAAGCAGATGCATTTCGATAGCCATTTTAGTTGGAAATTACTGTTAGGCATCTGACTGTGTGTATGTGTGTCTAAGACTATGCAACTTCTACAGCTAACTACTTTCCCTGCTATATTCTGGACCAGCTGTAGCTGGAGGCTAAAACACATGAAGAACAGTTGCAGGAACTGGGTATGTCTAGTTTAATGAAAAGAGGGACTAGGGGAGACATGATAGCAGTATTCCAATATCTCAGGGACTGCACAAAGTAGAGGGAGTCAAGCTATTATCCAAAGCACCTGTGGGTAGGACAAGAAGCAATGGGTGGAAACTAATTAAGGAGAGAAGCAACTTAGAACGAAGGAGGAATTTCCTGAGATTGAGAAAAATTAATCAGTGGAACAACTTGCCTGCAGAAGTTGTGAATGCTCCAACACTGGAAGTTTTTAAGAAGATGTTGGATAACCATTTGTCTGAAGTGGTTTAGGGTTTCTTGCCTAAGCAGGGGGTTGGACTAGAAGACCTCCAAGGTCTCTTCCAATTCTGTTATTCTGTTATTAAGTCAATGGATAGGTTATGTCACTTGTGTTGAAAAATGTTTTCTCAAGGCAAACAGTCAGTTTGATGGCTAGTTAGCCTAATAGCCTTATTTTACAGTAATGGGTGATTTAAAAAAAAGCATTTGTGGATTCAGACTGGGAAATATAAATCATTCTGCTCTGTTTCCTTATCTATTTGTGTCACCCCAATGCACCCACATACAGGCATATATACACTCTATTGGCATTTTGAAATTCCTACAATAATGATTTGTTTCCTCTCACTGTGAAAGAAATCTAGCCAGAAGACTTGTGTGTCTCCACTGCATAATTTTTAAAATGTTTCCTGAAGCGCATGACTAATTAACTCCAGGATTACAGCTTTTCTTTGTTGCTGAGATTTAAATAATGTTTTTTTCAGAGAAGGGAAAAATAATGGGGGACAAAATATAAATTCAGCATACTTTTTATTCTAGAAGTATTTTACCCTCCCCTATAATGTACTCTTGAACAGTGTTTCTCAACTTTGGCCACTTTAAGACGTCTGGACTTCAACTCCCAGAATTCCCCAGCGGTCGTGCTTTTTCTGTGGGCCTCTTGAACAGCCTTGCATGCCTGTCTTTCCCAATTTGGTGCTCTATAAATGAGTTGGGATCACAACTCCCAGAATTCATAGCCCTTGCGGTTTGGCTAACAACCTCCCCATCAGGAGTGGGCTCTAAATTTTTTTACTACCCGTTCTGTGGGCGTGGCTTATTTTGTGGGTGTGGCTTGATGGGCATTTGACAGTGGGCGTGGCTTAATGGGCATGTGACTGGGTAGGGGTGGTCAACTCAATGTCACTCACGTCAAGAGGAGTCATAGTTTTTTGACTACGCCTCTTGTTCCTTCCTCTCAGGCCCAGTTTTGACTCAGTCGGCCTGAGAGAAACATCTCTAGCAGATCTGGCTTTCGGCCATTGTCTGTCCCTTTATCTCAGAGTCACTGTGAGTTTTTTGACCAAACAATTCTTTAGGATTTAGCAGAGATACTAGTCTACCAGGCTTTTAACTGTTTGCAGAGCCGTACCAGTCTACTCATTTGTTTTTGGAGCATACCGGTCTACCTATTTGGTTTTGGAGCATTCCGATCTATCTATTTGTTTTTGGAGGGCACCGGTCTACCCATTTGTTTTTGGAGCGCACTGGTCTACCACCACACTGCTTTTTACCGCTGATCAGCTGTAGGGCAGCCCTTTGAAGTGCTGTGGCAAAACTTTAAACAGTTTTTTGCCACTCTGCCACTACCGAGAGCATCGGAAACCACTTTCAGGCAACTTAGCCTCAATTGCCAATCTACCACCACCGAGCAGTTTACAAGGAGCAGATCGGTTCTAGCCGATCAGTTGGGAGGCTTCTTGGCTTCTCAATTTAAAGCTAAGGTGTCTTGTTTTTTTTTTTTTTTCTCTTCTTTGTCAAGTGAGCCCTGATTTCTTTTCCTTTTAGCTGATCAGCTGGGACTCGGGAGGCAGTGAATAAATTGGGGGCAAGGCCAGGCAAACTACTCAAAATTTCCACTACTGATTCGCAAGAATTGGGGAGAACCAGTAGCAACCCACCACAGCTCCCCATGGATGTCTGGGAATTCTGGGAGTTGATGTCCCAACATATCTAGAAGATGGCAGGCTGAGTGTTGTGGTCCGCCAGCAGCCTGCAGAGCTGGCAGCAGAGTTAGATAGTGAGGAGGCTGGGGAGGAACATGGGCCAGTCCTGGAGTCTGGGGAAGGCTCGGACGAGGGCTCTGCATCGGAGGCAGAGAAAGGGCCATCTGGGAAGTACATTTTGCCTCCGGACCCTCCAGAGTCGGACCTCAGCAAGGCAGAGGAACAGGGGGAGTGAATTTTGTTGTATGGGTATACTGTGTATACACGTACAATGACAATAAAGTTATTATTATTATTATTATTATTATTATTATTATTATTATTATTATTATTATTATTATTACTGCGCCCCAATTAAAAGATGGGGAGAAAGGGAATAGGTTGGGGAGGGAAGGAAGTAAGATCTGTTATTAATCTATCAAACCCCGCCCCCCATGTGAGACCCCTTCCTTCTTCGACTTGAACTCTTCCAAAGTTATTACAGATAGTCCTCGACTTACGAGCACAATTGAGTCCAAACTTTCCACGACTAAGGGAACACAGTTGTTAAGTGAGTTTTGCCCCATTATACGACCTTTCGTGCCACAGGTGTTAAGTAAATCACTGCAATTGTTAAGTTAATAACCTGATTGTGAAGCAAATCTGTCTTCCCCATTGATTTTGCTCGTCAGAAGGTCGCAAAAATTGATCACATGACTCTGGAACACTACAACCGTCACACATACATGCCAGTTATCAAACATTTGAATTTTGATCACATGATCATGGGGATGCTGCCATGGCCGTAATTGTGAAAAATGGTCATAAGTCACTTTTTTCAGTGGCATTGTAACTCTGAACGGTCCCTAAACGAATGGCTGTAAATCAAGAACTACTTGAAGTCAATTGCGGTCATAATCTGGAAACAAACATGGTCAACAGCGGGAGGGCTCCTGGTTGGGAAAGGCTAACTAAGATACAATTATGGACCAGCCCTCATTCAATAAAAAGGCAAATTTATAAAGTCATTGCCAGCTCACCTTTTCTGTAATGCAAAATGTGTTTTTCCCAGCTCTGGTCCTGTTGTGATTTTGTGGTGCTACCTCCACACTTCTTTTCTGTTCTTTGTGTGTCCTCTTTTTTTCTCCCTCTTGCCTTCTTGTAGTGTTATGTAGGCAGGTGTATTCCAGTTTGTGGCAGAAGTTTCCCACCCAGTGGGTGCGATGAATGGTGGATGAAATGACGAGTGTGACTTTGCTTGCATTTGACACTCCAAACTACCACCTCCTCCTCCTCCTCCTTGTTCTTTCTTTCTTTCTTTCTTTCTTTCTTTCTTTCTTTCTTTCTTTCTTTCTTTCTTTCTTTCTTTCTTTCTTTCTTTCTTTCTTTCTTTCTTTCTTTCTTTTGTATTCCCACAAGTACAGGGTCCATTTTTCAGATCACTGAACACCACTTTGCACGATCAGCTGAGTCTCCAGGACACAGGCCTGCAGCTTGCGTATCTCTGTTGAGGATGTCTTGCCATCTCTGTTTTTGGATGCCCGCAAGGTCGCTGGTCATTGACTTCTAGTTGGTAGGCACTAGGCAGTCTTGGCAAAATGGTGGAAGGTGCTGCTCTCTGGACATGTCCATACCAGCAGAGCCGGCCTCCTCTCCTCTCCTCTCCTCTCCTCTGCTCCCCTCCCCTCCCCTCCCCTCCCATTCTTCTCTTCTCTTCTCTTCTCTTCTCTTCTCTTCTCTTCTCTTCTCTTCTCTTCTCTTCTCTTCTCTTCTCTTCTCTTCTCTTCTCCTCTCCTCTCCTCTCCTCTCCTCTCCTCTCCTCTCCTCCTCTCCCATTCTTCTCTTCTCTTCTCTTCTCTTCTCTTCTCTTCTCTCCTCTCCTCTCCTCTCCTCTCCTCTCCTCTCCTCTCCTCTCCTCTCCTCTCCTCTCCTCTCCTTTCCTCTCCTCTCCTCTCCCCTCCTCTCCTCTCCTCTCCTCTCCATTATAATTGGTGCCACACCAAAATGTTGTCGAATGGTGTCATTTGTGATGTGGTCAAGAAGGGACATGCCCAATATCCAACGGAGAATTCACATTTCCATGGCATGGAGATAGCTTTCGGTCCCTGTGGTTGCTGCCCAGCATTCAGTGCCATACAGTGCAATAGGGAGGATGGTTGTCTTGTAAATCTTAGATTTAAGACAGGTTGGCATTCGTCTGCCACATAACACACCGGTGAGTTCTTGCCAATGCACCCAGGCTGCATTCAGCCTTCGTCGCACCTCACCATTGATGTTGCCATTGCCTTGGGGGTGGGATCCCAGATACCGAAAAATGTCCACCTCCTTTAGGTTTTCTCCATTGATTAGAAGCATTCCAGGGGTCTCTAAATCTGTAAATCAACTGTAAATCAAGGACTACTTGAAGTCAATTGCAGTCATAATCTGGAAACAAATATGTCCAACAGCAGGAGAGCTCCTGGTTGGGAAAGGCTGACTAAGATACAATTATGGACCAGCCCTCATTCAATAAAAAGGCAAATTCATAAAGTCATTGCCAGCTCACCTTTTCTGTAATGCAAAATGTGTTTTTCCCAGCTCTGGTCCTGTTGTGATTTTGTGGTGCTACCCCCACACTTCTGTTCTTTGTGTGTCCTCTTTTTTCTCTCTCTCTTGCCTTCTTGTAGTGTTATGTAGGCAGGTGTATTCCAGCTTTTGGCAAAAGTTTCCCACACCGCAACTGCTTTTTTAGGGTTCAATGAGTGGTAGATGAAATGAGGAGTGTGACTTTGAATAGAATAGAATAACAGAGTTGGAAGGGACCTTGGAGGTCTTCTAGTCCAACCCCCTGCTTAGGCATGAAACCCTACACCACTTCAGACAAATGGTTATGCAACATGTTCTTAAAAACTTCCAGTGTTGGAGCATTCACAACTTCTGCAGGCAAGTTGTTCCACTGATTAATTGTTCTAACTGTCAGGAAATTTCTCCTTAGTTCTAAATTGCTTCTCTCCTTGATTAGTTTCCACCCATTGCTTCTTGTCCTGCCCTCAGGTGCTTTGGAGAATAGCTTGACTCCCTCTTCTTTGGGGCAGCCCCTGAGATATTGGAAGACTGCTATCATGTCTCCCCTAGTCCTTCTTTTCATTAAACTAGACATACCCAGTTCCTGCAACCGTTCTTCATATGTTTTAGCCTCCAGTCCCCTAATCATCATTGTTGCTCTTCTCTGCACTCTTTCTTATCTATCCACATCTTTCTTACATCATGGCAACCAAAACTGGATGCAGTATTCCAAGTGTGGCCTTTCCAAGGCCTTATAAAACGGTATTAACACTTCACGTGATCTTGATTCTATCACTCTGTTTATGCAGCCTAGAACTGTATTGGCTTTTTTGGCAGCTGCTGCCCACAGCTCGCTCATATTTAAGTGATTGTCCACTAGGACTCCAAGATTCCTCTCACAGTTATTACTATTGAGCAATACTTTGCTTGCATCTGACACTCCAACTGCCAGCTGTAATTACTATGAACTGGACACAGCAAGTAAGACTTTACTTTTGACTGAATGACATTTTATGTGATTCTGCTTCAGAGTTTGTTAGAGCTGCTTCTGAAGCGTTTGTTAGAGCCGCTTTGCCTACATTCGCCTGGGGAGCCCTACCCTATTCAATGGAGTCCTTGACTCACGTCCATAACTGAGCCCGAAAGTTATGTTGCTAAGTGAGACATTGGGTCATCTTTATTTTTTAAAAGTGTAGGTGCTAGGCTCGGAGACTTGAGAACGTGGGACATTTTGGAGATTCGGTGATCTTACAAAATGTGGGCCATTTTCAAATTATGTTTATGTATCTTTATACATTTTGATTTTGTTGGAAGAAATATCCATCTGGTTCAGTTCCAAGCCGGAAGGAAGACACTGGAAACATGGAGGCTGATTGAAAAGATGGTTTAATGATGAAGCAGAACCACCAAGCAAGTGTGATTCTGGGTAGCTGACCATACGGAGTGGAGAGTGAGGAATATTTATACCTTCTCTTGGGCTTTGAACTTGAGCTTCCTGTTCCTGTGCAAGAACATGCATTCTATTGGCTGTTGTCAGATTCCTATGGGGTCATGTTTGACTGAGCTCCCAGGTTTGGTTGAAGTTTGCTGGGTGATACAATATCTTTCGGAGATTGTGCAATTCAGTGAGCTCTGTGTCTTCTTCTAAATGGTCCTATTATGTCCTGAAGGGCCATGTCTTAGTCCCCTCACCCTGGAGCTAAAGGTCTTTTTTCTTGTTGTTAGACTGGCCCAGTCCTGCTGATGCTTGTCAACTTGCAAAGCTTTCAAGTTGCCATGAGCAGGAGGGAGGGTGAACTGAAGTGAATTCCATACATTTTTTCTGACCGCAATCAGAAGGAGGATGTTAGGTTTCACAGCCAGCCAAAGTGGTTAATTGGAGAATGTGATTTATGACATGGCCAGAGAGGAGGGGAGAGACAGGGTCATAGGGGAACGTAAATCTACGTGGGATCAGTCCTAACTGCATCCGAGTATTGCCGGAATGTTGCTCCTAATAACTATATTGACTATATTTCCTTTGAAGTTTGGATCATGGCTCATGAATTAGGGCATCTTTCGGAAACTTGACAATGCTATTAAGAAAGGTGTGAGCTGCTTTCCAAGATCATGTATCTTATTTAGGGAAATATAATGTTCTGCCTTTCTTTTTTTAATATTTCCCCAAATATTTCATTCTTCTAGGAGAGGGGTGGGTGCTAACGTTGTACAATTTAATTTGGGGAGTTGGCAAATAGCATCTCGGATAAGAAGGCAGTGTTATTCTGGATTGTCACCCATAGTGGATAATTGACCTGTGACTTAGTGCCGGGTGTGAATGGAATGGAATGACAAAATGAGACAAAATGGAATGAGTCTGAGGGAAGAGAAAAATGTTTTTCAGGATGGCTTGGCGGAGGGTATTGTAAGAAACTAGGGCACAACGAGAGAAAAGACTTCAAACAAAACTTCTTTGCATTTCAACAGTGACAATAGATCTATGCTGTAAGGTAAAAGTGAGAAGGCCGCTTTTTGTCAAAAGCAGAAGGCAGCCAATTAGCACCTGCACACTAGAAAAACTAACATATACAAGTTAGAGTTACTAGTTCTCAAATGTAGGCCTCCAGACAACCAATAGACCAAGGGTGTCAAACTCAATTTCATTGAGGGCCGCATTAGGGCTATGGTTGACCTCGTGGGGCCGGGCGGGTATGGCTGACTGGGTAGGTGTGACCAGCTTGACGCCACTCCCTGGATGTGGCCGACTGGATGGGCGTGGCCGAATAGGTGGGTGTGGGCAGCTCGACACTACTCTCCAAACTGCTGGCATGTTTCCTCTTTGCATTGGGTAGACTGGGCCGAAGCTACATTGGCCCGCTGTTTCCTCTTTGCATTGGGTAGACAAGGCCGAAGCGATGCAGGCCGGCCCCTTACATTTTCCAGGATGGCCCTGTGGGTGAGATATGACCACATTGCAGGCTGGATCCAGCCCTTGGGCCTTGTATTTGACACCCCTGCAATAGACAGCAGCAAAGGAGATAAGGAAGTCTCAAATTGTTATAGCCATTTGAGGGTGGTCTATATTTTGCAGCCAAGAACCTATCAGTTATTCATTTAAACAGATTAACAGAGTTGGAAGCAATGGTGAGTTGCTACTGGTTCGCCCCAAATCTGTAGCGGCGGTGGAAGGAGGCTCCGCCCTCCCGGACGATTCTGCACATGTGCAGAAGCATTGTACGTGCACATACCCACAAGCAAACCAGTAGCGATGGGTTTTGAAACCTGCCTCTGGTTGGAAGGGACCTTGTAGGGCATCTAATCCAACCCCCTGCCGAAGCAGGAGACCTTACACCGTTTCTGACAGATGGCAGTCCAGTCTCTTCTTGAAAGCTTCCAGGGATGAAGCTCCCACAACTTCTGAAGGCAACTTCTGTTCCATGGGTTGATTGCTCTCACTGTCAGAAAATTTCTCCTTATTTCTAGGTCCTTGATCAGTTTCCATCCATTATTCCTTGTCTGGCCTTCAGGTGCTTTGGAAAATAGCTTGACTTCTTCCTCTCTGTGGCAGCCCTTCAAATATTGGAAGACTGCTATCATGTCTCCCCTGATCTTTCTCTTCACTAGACTAGCCATGCCCAGTTCCTGCAACTGTTCGTCATATGTTTTAGTCTCCAGTCCCCTAATCCTCTTGATTGCTCTTCTCCGCACTCTTTCTAGACTCTGCACTCTTTCGCAAGCAGGGTCTGAGTTACTGCACATCAAGGACTGATACAGATACACAATCACAGATTTAAAGGGGACAAATAAAACTGCACAGAGCATTGATCAAAGAATAGTTTACAATTTGGGAATAAGAGATCAGAGGAAGACCTGCAGTGGTGGGATTCAAATTCTTTTATTACCGGTTCTGTGGGCGTGGCTTGGTGGGTGTGGCATGGCATGGCATAGCTTGGTGGGCATGGCAGGGGAAGGATACTGTAAAATCTCCATTTCCTCACAATCAGCTGGGACTCAGGAGGCAGAGAATAGATGGGGGTGGGGCCAGTCAGAGGTGGTATTTATCAGTTCTCCGAACTACTCAAAATATCCGCTACCGGTTCTCCAGAACTGGTCAGAACCTGCTGAAACCCACCTCTGAAGACCTGGTAGCATAAATAGCCTTAATATGGGGGGTGGGTGGGTGGAGTCCTTGGTGCTCGGTCCTTGCTTGTTTTCTTGCAGACGTTTCAAGACATGGCAAGAAAGGTCGTAAAATGGGGCGAAACCCACCGAAGAACAAATTTTGGGCTCAATTGTAGTTATAAGTCTGAGGACTATCTGTGCCGGTAACAAAATGCAGAAAAGAGAGGCGATCGAAAAGGAATCTGTCAAGTTCTGTGGTTTTTACTATCAATATTTTCCCTTGGCAATAATAAGGAATTGAATAATGGAAGACGGAGAGCTAAATTAGGACTCTGGAGGACGGAAATCTACCCGAGCTGATTGTTCAGGCACATTTTTTTAAATAATAATAATAATAATAATAATAATAATAATAATAAAACTGATCTTGCATTTTGAAATGCATAAATGAATGGCCTTCACATTTCCTCGCCCCTCAATTTTGTCATCCGGCTTTCCAGTAATATAGAGCATATAGAGCAGTATATGTTAGAACAAAGTGCACTCAGAATCGAGGAACATTAGGATGAGTTTTAAATGCATCGTGTCTGCTTTGCCCGAAAGCATCAAATATCATTCTTCCAACAAAAAGATATACCCAGCTTTGAGGTTTATTAGGTGAGTACGATCTAGGGCATCGATGCACAGAAAATTGAAACATGTGGATTTCCAAAGTTAAGAACCTAGAGTAACTCTTTTCGTGTTTGTGACGCCATCCTGTTAAAACAAATTGTTCTTGGAACAGGCTCTATGTTTTAACAGTAGACAGTCCCATCTGTTCTTCTGAATTTTTGCTTCATGTGTCAAGTGGTGTTTTGTAATAAACTTTTTTCCAGCCCCCCCCCCCCAGAGTAGGTTTTGACGGCTGGGATCTGTGGGGCAATGTTGCACTTCAGGGGTTGAGTGAGCCTGGTTTAGAGCAGAGGGTCCCCAACCTTGGCAATGTTACGACTTGTGGACTTCAACTCCCCAGAATGCCTTGTCGATCAAAAGATCAGCAGATCAGCGGTTCGAATCCCTAGTGCTGAGTAACGGGGTGAGCTCCCGTAACTTGTCCCAGCTTCTGCCAACCTAGCAGTTCGAAAGCAGGTAAAAATAGGGACCACTTTTGGTGGGAAGGTCACAGCGTTCCGTGCGCCTTTGGTGTTTAGTCATGCCGGCCACATGACCACAGAGACGTCTTCGGACAGCGCTGGCTCTTCGGCTTTGAAACGGAGATGAGCACCGCCCCCTAGAGTCGGGAATGACTAGCACATATGTGCGAGGGGAACCTTTACCTTTACCTTTCTAATGTCTCCTTGATTGGCACATTAGTGAAGAGGGACGCCATATTGAAACCGACCATTTTTTCCCCCCTTGGTCATTTTTGAACCAATGTGCTTCCTATTGATTGTGAGTTTGTGCAATATTCTAGAGGAGACAGGTAATTTTTATTTGCTTGTTAATCTGTTTACTGAATTTATCCTATGGCAATCAAGGAGTCTCTCTGTGGTTTCCAGAACCCATTAATGAAAATAATAATAATAATAAAGCATCTAGCGTACGAACAATAAAACAGTAATATAGTAAATGAAACACAGCATGCAATAGCCAGCACTGTAACAGATAATATCAGCTCATATATTAAAATCTTTCTGAAGGAAAAAAAAAAACCCTGTATCTTCTGTGCAACCAAGTCCAAATTACTTCTACTTTTGTCTTACATCTGCTTTATAAAGTTGTGTTTTTATCTTATTTATTTATTTATTTATTTATTTATTTATTTATTGGTTCGATTTATATGCCGCCTTTCTCCGGAGACTCAGGGAGGCTTACAATGCATTAAGCAATAGCCTTCATACTTTAGTATATACCTGCTTAGTAGGGCTTTTGGCCCCACCCCCCCAAGCGGTGTTCTTTTTTATACAAAGTCATCTTATTGCCCCCCACAATCCGGTCCTCATTTTACCTACCTCGGAAGGATGGAAGGCTGAGTCAACCTTGAGCCTGGTGAGATTTGAACTCGCGGTAATTGCAGGCAGCTGGTAACTAAGTGCTACTTAACAGCACTTTAGTCCGCTGCACCACCAAGGCTCTTGTATTGGAAGAGTAAGGGGTTGCCTTTTATGGTAACACCAAGTACTTTGTGTAAACGGTAGAGCAAGAAATGTCCAAATATAGAACATAGAATAACAGAGTTGGAAGGGACCTTGGAGGTCTTCTAGTCTAACCCCCCTGCTTGAGTAGGAGACTTTATACCATTTCAAACAAATGGGTGTCCAGTCTCTTTTTAAAAGCCTCCAGTGATGGCGCACCAATATCTTCTGAAGGCAAGCTGTTCCATTGCTTGATTGCTCTCACTATTAGGAAATTTTTTCCTTAGTTCTAGGTCCGTGATGGCGAACCTATAGCATGTGTGCCGGAAGTGGCATGCAGAGCCATCTCTCCGGGCACATGAGCTGTTGCCTGTTGCTCTTCCGGGTTCCGGTGTGTGGGCCAGCTTGTCTTCACACACACGGTAGTGCCAGAAACTGGAAGAGCAGATGTCTGGTGCGCATATGTGCCCCGGGAAGATGATCTTCCGGTTTCCGGTGTACGCATGTACACTGGCCAGCTGATCTTCACTTGTGCATGCACGCCAGAAACCGGAAGGCTAGGTGGCTGATGCACATGCACATGCTGGAAACCAAAAGATCATCTTCACATGTGCACTGGGTGGCTGCTCTTCCGGTTTCTGGCATCTGTGTGGATGCCCGTTTCGGCACTCAGTGCAAAAAGGTTCGCTAATACTGTTCTAGATTGCTTCTCTCCTTGGTTAGTTTCTGTTGTGGCCCACCAGCAGCCAGCAGAGCTGGCAGCAGATTCAGATAGTGAGGAGGTTGGGGAGGAACGTGGCCCAGTCCTGGAGTCTGGGGAAGTCTCGGCTGATGGCTCTGAGTCGGAGGCAGCAAAGGGGCCAAGGCCATCTGGTAGTTCTTTGCTGCCTCCGGTGTCCGACATCAGCGAGGCAGATGTGAGCCTGTTCCCAGCGTGCGCAGGCGCAGAGCTGCCAGGAGACAGGAACACTTAAGGAAACAGGGTCGACTTGGGAGTAAGGCTTGGCGATGATTGGCCCCTCCCATAAGACATAAAAGAGAAGTGAGCTTTTGCAGGAAGCGATTCGTTCATCTGGCCGATTCAAGATTTGAAAATTCTGTTTGTGACTCTGTGCCAAGTTTGACCTTGCCCTGTGTCTGGAAATTAGCTCTTTGGCAGCGTTCCACGTGAGATACATGGATGTGGATAACCTTTCTCTAAAAGACTCTTTATCAAGCCTTGCAGACTGTAAATGAAAGTAATTTACAGCCGTATGAATTAAAGAGGTTTTCCGGGACTGAGTTTGTGCTGTTTAATCTCTAAGGAAGCCTAGGTCAGAACAGTTTCCAACCATCTTCCAACTTGCCTTTTGGTGCTTTGGAACATGGTTTGACCTCCTTGTCTTTGTAGGAGCCCCTCGAATATTGGAACAGTGCTTTCCTGTCCCCACAATCCTTCTTTTCATTAAACTAGGAGCATCAAACTTTTCATTATGAAAAACTTTCGTAATGAAAAATGATAAGGAATACATACACGATGAAAAATTGAAATTAAACGTTTCGTAAAAAATTGTCATAGTCCAGATTGGTTTACCAGCGCAACTGTGATCAATAATAATTTCAAATATTGCTGCCTTTCTAGATGTGTCGGATTATTAGTTACCCTAATTCTGAGAAAATGTACTATCGTTTACCTGGCCCTCTGCTGATTTTATAGGGCAAGGCAGAAGTTGGAAGATATATTTCAACAGGTGGCATTTTATCCCCATTTTTAACACCCATCTGCCAGAGCCTGCAAAACTAGCAAGGAGTCATATTGAATATACTGTATTTTATGCTGCTCTAAACTTGATGAAACTGTGGTGAAATTGGTGGTATTGTTCCTCAGAAGATCCAGAATGGATCGGCAATCTGGTGCAAATGGCTGTTTCGGTACGCAAAGTTCCTCTGAGTTTCTTCCTTTCTGTTTCTCTCCCTTCTCCCCACCCGTCTCTCTGTCAACTTTTAATATTAAAGGAAGCCAATTGTCCTTATCGGCCATTGCAATGTTGTTGAGCAGCCTAACATATTATTTGGTTTTAGTATGAAACAGCCAGGAGGTGGGTTTTTTTAGGTCATTAATGGATCTATTAATTAAGGGATTAATGGATAGATAAAGCACAACTTTGTTGCTTGTATCCTATGGTTTATATTGTTTTATTTAGTATCCTAGTATGATTTATGTTGATTGCTTATTTAGTACCTTATGACTATCACTGAGTGTTGTATCTTATGATTTATGATGAATGTAGTTTTATGTTGACTATGATCATGATTTATCACTTGTTGCTTGTATGTACACGGACAGTTTAAGCACCGGAGACAAATTCTTTCTGTGTCCAATCACACTTGGCCAATAAAGAATTCTATTCAGTTTGGGTTGGTTCGGTTCTATTCTTTTTTTTAAAAAAATTATTTTATTGAAAAGACAGTGCCATGTCAGGATAACAATGCAAATAAACTACAACCAGAGAGAGATCAATGATAAATAACATACATGCTAATAACTATAACTGTACTATGCTAACAGTAATTGCAACAATACAACCCTATTCTATTCTATTCTATTCTATTCTATTCTATTCTATTCTATTCTATTCCATTCCATTCCATTCCATTCCATTCCATTCCATTCCATCCACTCCACTCCACTCCAGTCCACTCCACTCCATCCATTCCATTCCATTCCATTCCATTCCATTCCATTCCATTCCATTCCATTCCATCCAGTCCACTCCACTCCATCCAGTCCACTCCACTCCATTCCATTCCATTCCATTGCATTCCATTCCGTTCACTCCACTCCACTCCACTCCACTCCACTCCACTCCACTCCACTCCACTCCATCCAGTCCATTCCATTCCATTCCATTCCATGCCATTCCATTCCATCCACTCCACTCCACTCCACTCCACTCCACTCCACTCCATCCAGTCCACTCCATTCCATTCCATTCCATCCACTCCACTCCATCCAGTCCACTCCATTCCATTCCATTCTATTCCATTCCATTCCATTCCATCCACTCCACTCCACTCCACTCCATCCAGTCCACTCCACTCCATTCCATTCCATTGCATTCCATTCCGTTCACTCCACTCCACTCCACTCCACTCCACTCCATCCAGTCCACTCCATTCCATTCCATTCCATTCCATTCCATTCCATTCCATTCCATTCCATTCCATTCCATTCCATTCCGCAGTTCGGGTTTCACCAGCTCAATGTTAACTCAGCCTTCCATCCTTCCGATGTGGGTAAAATGAGGATCCAGATTGTTGGGGACAATAGGCTGACTCTGTAAAGCACTTAGAGAGGGCAGTAAAGCACTATGAAGTGGTACATAAGTCTAAGTGCATTGCATTCTACCCTATCCTACTCTACTCTACTCTACTCTACTCTACTCTACTCTACTCTACTCTAATTTTTTTTTTAGCAAGGCTCATTTGTCATTTAGAAATCTGGAGCTAGGTACATTTTATAAAAAGTTAGAAATAGCTGACAGAGACAACTACTTTAGGGAGCAAGTTGCCCACTCCTCTTATGTCTAAGTGGGGCCATCTATGTTCAGAAGGGAACAGATGGGAACATATGTGATCAAGTCTTGTGTCTTTGTAATTTCAATTGAAAAATGCAATGTACTTTCTCTGTTCTTGATTACAGCAGGGGATCGACGGAAGAGAAGATTTAACCTATATATGATTTTTCCCATCTACATTTTTTCTCTCTCTCCAAATCTGCCATTTGTTATCCTGAAGAGAAGGGGGAAAAATACTTCTTGTCCTAGAATTGCTCCAGTTCACACTGGCCTTTTTCAAAGAACACCCAGCTTTGCTGCTTATTCTATTTTAATTCTGATCTTGCAATTTTGGCTGATCAAGAATATCACTGTGGACCTGGTAAAGATGTTGGTCGCATACTGAAGTGCTAATAGAAATATCAAGGCATTTCGGAATGCTGTTATTGCACTTTAAAATGTGCAAGGAGGGTTGAAGAATATCTTATGTAAACATCTTGGCGACTTGTTTCTTTCTAGGTGAAGAGATTTAAAAAGCTATAGACAAGTAATAGCTGACTTTTTTGCCACCACGTGCCGGGGGTGGTGGGGGCGGGGTATGGAGGAGGGACTCCTAGAGAAGCTCTGGAGACTGGGGACAGCAAAAAGCGCCACTTCCTGTCTAACCAGGAATTGGGAAATGGGCTGTTTCAAGCCTCTGTAGGGCCTCCGAGGGGGTAGGGAAGGCTGTTTTCGCCCTCCCCAGATGCATAGAGAGGATCTAAAGCCAGGCGAGAAAGAAAAACAGACCTTCCCCACCCCCACCAGGCCGTCCGGAGGCAGGAACCAGCCTGTTTCCCTACTCCTGGTGGGCCCAAAAGGTCCGAAAATCTGGCCAGCTCATGCATGCACGCCGGAGCTGAGCTAGTGTGCCCACTGATATGGCTATGTGCCATAGGTTCGCCATCACAGCTATAGACTATTTTTAAAAAATTATTATTTCATGGCAACCTGTGGGAAGAAATATCCATCTGGTTCAGTTCCAAGTTAGGAGGAAGACACTGGAAACATGGAGGCTGATTGGAAAGATGGTTGATTGATGAAGCAGAACCACATGAGTTTGTGGTTCTAGGCAGCTGACAAAATGGAGTTGAGAATAGGGGGTGTTATGCCTTCTTTGGGCTGTGCACTTGAGCTTCCTGTTCCTGTGCAAGAACATGAATTCTATTGGCTGTTGTCACATTCCTATGGGATCATGTAGGGGTTATGTAGGGCTCATAAGGTAAAGGTAAAGGTTCCCCTCGCACATATGTGCTAGTCGTTCCCGACTCTAGGGGGCGGTGCTCAGTGGTGGGTTTCAAAATTTTTGACTACCGGTTCTGGGGGTGTGGCTTGGTAGGCGTGGCATGGCTTGGTGGGCATGGCTTGATGGGCATGGCAGGGGAAAGATACTGTAAAAATCTTTATTCCCTCCCCACTCCGGGGGAAGGATACTGCAAAATCTCCATTTCCTCCCGATCAGCTGGGACTTGGGGGCAGAGAATAGATGGGGCGGGGCCAGTCAGAATCTTTACTACCGGTTCTTCGAACTACTCAAAATTTCCACTACCGGTTCTTCAGAACTGGTCAGAACCTTCTGAAACCCACCTCTGGCAGTGTTCATCTCCATTTCAAAGCCGAAGAGCCAGCACTGTCCGAAGACGTCTCCATGGTCATGTGGCCAGCATGACTAAATGCCAAAGGTGCATGGAACACTGTTACCTTCCCACCAAAGGTGGTCCCTATTTTTCTACTTGCATTTTTTAACCTGCTTTCAAACTGCTAGGTTGGCAGAAGCTGGGACAAGTAACGGAAGCTCACCCCATTACGCGGCACTAGGGATTCGAACCGCTTTAAGTGCCGACCTTTCAATCGACAAGCTCAGTGTCTTGGCCACTCAGCCACCGTGTCCCTTATGTAGGCCTCATAGCTGGCTCTATAGGCAAAAGAGGAAATGCAAATCCTAGGTGTTTGTCTGAGCTAATTTGGTTGAAGTTTGGACTGCTTTGGGGGTGATGCAATAAAGGGTCTTGTGTTCTGAAAGGGTGTTGGGCAGTTCCTATTGTGGCTTAATGGCTTTCATCCTCTTTTGGATCCTGAGTGAGGGGCTAATAATACCATTCTACCTTTGTTCAGACTTTGCAGCAGGGAGTTTCAAAATAACTTGTCTTGAACGGATTTCTTCCTACAGTATTTATTTTGCCTGTGAATAGAGCTATCTCGATCCTTGTCTTCCTCTTTCAATAAGCTCTTTATCTTTTAAGTGCTGACATCTACTGTGGGCTATAAAGGAAAGTGGAGGCTGCTTTCTGCCTCTAAAAAAAACCATGTTTCTCCATTTCTCCCGTTGGAAAAATATAATATTCTGCCTTTTTAATATTACTCAAAATATTTCATTCTCTGGGGGGTTGGGGGCTGACTTTCTACAAACCAATCAGAAGACCCCATTCACTCTACCAACGAATGGCTTGTTTATCTATGTTTTTGCTCCCTTTTTGGCTGATTGATTGTCTCTTTTGCATAGTATATATAGATCAGCTGTGGGCTTCAAAAATGTTAGTAAGGGGTTCTCTGCCCAGTTGTTGGGTGGGCATGGCCATGGTGGGCGGGGGGGGGGGTATCATTTTTGCCCTCCCCAGGCTTCAGAGGCTTTCCTGGAGCCTCCAGGATGGCGAAAATGGCTTCCTTAGGCTCCGGAGGCCCTCTGGAGGCTGGAAATGAGCCCGTTTCCGGCCTTCCCGAACTTCTGGTAGGTCTGTTTTTCGCCCTCCCTCAGCCTCCGCACATACCCTGCACTTACCTGCATCCAAAACGGGCCGCGTGGGGACTCCTGGGAGGGGCGGGGCAGGGTGGGCGGGGCCAGCCAGAGGATCTTAGCTAGATGTTCTCCTGAACCCCTGCGAACCCCCAACAGCCTACCCCTGCTTCCAACTCTACTATTCTATGAACATCTATGAACTTCTAGGTGTGGCCCACCCCCGATATACTGTAGATATTGTTTATGTCTGTTGATGGCTAATTTGGCAGCGTGCCAGGCTTCTAGAAATTCCTTAGCTTTTTCAGGTACTTGGCTTGGTCTAAAGATGGTCACAGTTTCTCAGTGGAAACTACGGTTAATTCTGCCCATACGTTGTGAAATCAAAGAGTTTAATGATGCGTCTGCAAGAAAGGCATATAAGCTCAGAGAGCGCCAAAGACTCGTCATTTCAACCTTGAGCTATTCTCCTTTAAAAGAGAGTCTTATTTAAAACACACAGATTTATTTCTGGCTTGTTGCTTTCTGATTGCTCTTTTCAGGAGCAAGCTTCAAGTTGGCTGGAGACTCTATTACTAGGTTAAGTTGCCACTTGTCCTGCGCTGGCCACTTCTCTAAATGGAGAGCATTTTGATGCAAACTTTATTTGTAGACTAGAATAGAATAACAGAGTTGGAAAGGATCTTTGGAGGTCTTCTAGTCCAACCCCCTACTTAGACATGAAACCCTATACTATTTCAGACAAATGGTTGTCCAATCTCTTCTTAAAAACTTCCAGTGCTGGAGCATTCACAACTTCTGGAGGCAAGTAGTTCCACTGATTAATTGTTCTATCTATCAGGAAATTTCTCCTTAATTCTAAGCTGCTTCTCTCCTTGATTGGTTCCCACCTGTTGCTTCTTGTCCTGCCTTCAGATGCTTTGGAGAATAGCCTGACTCCCTCTTCTTTGTGGCAGCCCCTGAGATATTGGAAGACTGCTATCATGTCACCCCTAGTCCTTCTTTCCATTAAATTAGACATCTTTAACAGATTAACAGAATTGGAAGGGACCTTATAGGTCATCTAGTCCAACCCTCCCCTCAAGCAGGAGACCCTACACCATTTCTGACAAATGGCAGTCCAATCTTTTCTTGAAAGTCTCAAGTGATGAAGCTCCCACAACTTCCGAAGGCAAAGCTGTTCCATGGATTGATTGTTCTCCCTGTCAGAAAGTGCCTCCTCATTTCTAGATTGAATCTCTCCTTGGTCAGTTTCCATCCATAATTCCTTGTCTGGCCTTCAGGTGCTTTGGAAAACAGCTTGACTCCCTCCTCTGTTTATGCAGCCTAGAACTGTGTTGGCTTTTTTGGCAGATGCCGCACCCGGCTGGCTCATATTTAAATGGTTGCCCACTAGGACTCCAAAATCCCTCTCACAGTTACTACTATTGAGCGAGGTACCATATATACTGTACCTGTGCATTTTGTTTTTCTTGCCTAAATGTAGAACCTTGCTTTTTTCACCGTTGAATTCCATTTTGTGAGATAGCGCCCAACGTTTAATTCTGTCAAGATCCTTCCGTATCTTAAGCCTATCTTCCGGAATGTTGGCTATTCCTGACAGCTTGGTGTCACCTGAAAATTTAATGAGTTCCCCATCTATACCCTCATCCAAATTGTGGCAAAGAAGGTTTGTGTTTCAACTTTCCAGATGTGTTGGGAATGCAGCTGCCAGTTTTCCTAGCCAGAAGTTTCTGTGGCTGCTCAGGAATTTCAAACAGTGTCTTTCCACTGTTTTTCCAAGGGGGTCTTGAATTATCCATTTCTGGCATGCTCCATGCACATTCGGTTATGCCTTCTCAAACAGCTGGAACGTGAAGAACTCTCAGTGGCTGAATTAATTAATTGAAATAATGCATCCATCGGTTGCAATTTGAGCAACAAGGTGTGATGTGCTACTTAAACAAAATCCGTAGATCAGGTTTAGATCGATGTCACAGAATTAGGTTCTGTAAAAGGGTTTTGTCTGCATTGCTTGCTTTCCCCAGAGAATAAAAATCTTCTTTCGTGACCCAAAGGTGCTTTTTTTCGAGAGGCAACTGGACTTTTTTTTGTTTTTGCTTTGAAGACTTTTTGCTTCACATCCAAGAAGCTTCTTCAGCTCTGGCTGGATGGTGGGGAGTGGAAGGATTTATATTCTGTTCAGACAGCTGGTATTTGCATTTTTTTTTAAAGAGAATCATTGAGGCGGTTTGAGGAGGTTTATCTGGGTCCTCAGGGTCACCTGAGTGGTGCAAATGGGTGTGGAGCCCAGATGTGGATTTCACATAATTTAACAGCCGGTTCACCCCATCACCGAAAATGTGAGCGTGCACATTTGCACGCATGCACGCCGCTTAAAAAACACAGCTAAATAGGACGACATAGCACTGGAATGAGTGGGCGGGCCCACCTGCAGGTCACAACTACCGGTTCACTTGAATCTGTATGAACCGGCTGAATCCCACTCCTGGTGCAGCCTTCTTGGCTACAGGATGTTTTTCTGCCCTATGTCCCTTCACCATTAACGGCAGACGCAAGGTGTTGGAGAAGAGTCTGTGTTGTCTGCATCTCAAACTGGTTCTTGTAATCTGCAATTTTTCTTGAAATCCGTTTCTACTCCCGCAACATTTGAAGAGTGTTCATCTCAAAGTGCATAGCTAAAAGTCTATGGAGATTCTCAGTCATCCAGGTCTTGGTTGTCCCAAAGGTGCTTATAGGTCAAGCAAGGACACCATGGGTCTCTAAACTTGGCAACTTTAAGACTTGTGGACTTCAACTCCCAAAGCTGGCTGAGGAATTCTGGGAGTTGAAGTCCATAAATCTTAAAGTTGCCAAGTTTGGAGACCCCCGCCCTACACTATTTCTGACAAATGGCAGTCCAATCTTTTCTTGAAAGTCTCAAGTGATGAGGCTCCCACAACTTCTGAAGGCAACTTCTGTTCCACTGGTTGATTGTTCTCACTGTCAGAAGTTCCTCCTCATTTCTAGGTTGAATCTCTCGTGGGTCAGCTTCCATCCATTGTTCCTTGTCTGGCCTTCAGGTGCCTTGGAAAATAGCTTGAGCCCCTCCTCTCTGTGGCGGCCCCTCAAATATTGGAACACTGCTATCATGTCTCCCTTGGTCCTTCTCTTCACTAGACTAGTTATGCCCAGTTCTTCAAAGATGTTTTCTTTCAAGAGTTTCATGAAGTTCTTTAGATTGCAAAAGTAATCCATTAAAAAAACGCTTTGTGATAAAGTTTTGTGGATGGGAAAAATGCATACATTAAGGGAAAATATGCACAGAGTTTCATTGGTTTAAAAGGTGTGCATAATAACGCAGATATCAAGAGAAATGTATGCATGCAATCCTTACCCAAACTGGATCATGTTTTTTTTTCCCCTTTAAATCACAAACTAAAATGGAAGTGGGATGAGATGAATTTAAGACTTGAGTGAAATTGAACATAATTGCTTCTCTTTAAGGAAGATAAGTGTCTGTATTTGATTGGAATTTGATCAGAAGCATAAAAGAATATCCACGTAGGTCGGGCCTCAACTTAGGACTGCTCACTTAGTGGCCATTTGAAGTTATGACAGACATCTGTGGGGCTACTAATAATATACAGTAGTAGCCAAAATTGTGGAAACCTATTTGGGAAAGTGTATTTTTGAGGTTTGGTGGCTAATAACATCACTTTTTCTTTTTTTTTGTTTTTTTTGAGTTTCAAGATAATCCTATTCCACTGCTGGAATGGCCTGGGAATAGCCCAGACCTTAACCCAATGGAAAATCTATGGAGCCAACTAAAGAAACTTGTTAGTCAGAAGTGACCCAGCAATAAAACCCAGTTAATTGAAGCAATCCTTCAATCTTGGTTTCACATGATAACAGCTGCAGAACTAAAAGACTTGGTTCACTCCATGGGAAGACGTTGTAACTGGGGTGGGTTCTACTTACCTTTACTTCTGTTTGCACATGCACAGAAGCGTCCTGTTGACGTCGGGGTCAGTGGGTGGAACCTCCCATCGGTTTTCCTACTGGTTCTTGCGAATCAGTCCGAACCGGGGGCAGCCCACCACTGCGTTGTAAGGCCATAACCCATGCTAAAGGTTACCCAACTAATTATTAACTGACATGGCGATAATTTTTGTATATCTCGTTTTTTTCTATAGTGATAATTTTTGTATATCTCTTTTTTTCTATGTGTTTCACTTTTCTTCTTTATACGGTAACTGCTATTCTAATTGCAAATCCTTCATAAAAGTTATTGCATTACATTCTTGATTAAATTATCTTTCCGTTGATATATAATTTTATGGTATTACTCCAAAGAAAAAAAAGTGGTATTATTAGCTAGTTTTAGAAAATACACTTTTCCTAAAAGTTTCCACAATTTTGGCCACTACTATAGAGTCGTACTTTTGGTGGCTGGGCCCCTCCATGGTCATGTGATCGCATTTCGGGTTGTAAAATGGGGCGAAACTCACTTAACAACTGAAATTTTGGGCTCACTTGTGGTCGTAAGTCAAGGACTACCTGTATTCAACCATGCCCTATTGATTTCCCCCCTTTCTTGGTGTGTATTGAAAGAGAGCGATATTAATTTAATTTTTTTTTAAAAAAAGCAGTTCCTTGAAGCTGAAATCTGTATAATAGACCTCTTAAATACCTGTGGATTTTTCAACAGCCCACTTCATAACCAAGATGGTTTCTGTAGATTTATATCTAATAGGCCAAGCTGTGCAAACCTATAATCCCCTCTTTTCACCCACAGAGGATAAAAAATGGATATATGAAATGACGTTGCTTCCTCCTGTTTTTAATGCTCATTTGTGCATTTGTGAGACGGAGAAAAAAGATTCGTTTTTGTTCTGCTTTGGGGCCCAGAATCTTACATAGGAGGACTTAATGCCTTGGAAATGAATTTGTTCTGATTTTATTTATTTTATTTATTTATTTATTTATTTTATTATATTTCTATACCGCCTTTCTCCCATAGGACTCAAGGCGGTGTACAGTCAAGAAAAATTTAGATACACAAACATCATAAAATTGCTAATTAAAATTATTATTATAACATAGTTTGGCCCAATTAAATAGAACCTAAAATTAGATAACATTTTAAAAACATTCACATGTTCATATGTTTAGCCCCGCCTGTTGGAACATCAGGGTTTTGAGGGCATGGTGGAAAGCACGGAGATCTGGGATATTTCGTATCTCAGGGGGCAGTTCATTCCAAAGGGTTGGAGCCCTCACAGAGAAGGCCCTCCCCCGGGAGTTGCCAGTCGGCATAATTTGACTGACGGTACCCTGAGTAGTCCCGCCCTGTGAGAACGAACTGGTCGGTGGGAGGCTATTGGTGGCAAAAGACGGTCTCGTAGATACCCAGGTCCTAAGCCATGGAGTGCTTTAAAGGTGATGACTAACACCTTGAATCGCACCCGGAAGACCACCGGGAGCCAGTGCAGCTCGCGTAGGAGAGGTATTACATGGGTGCAACGAACTGTGCCGATAATCACCCGCGTGGCTACATTCTGGACCAGTTGGAGCCTCTGGGTGCTTTTCAAGGGGAGCCCCATGTAGAGAGCATTACAGTAGTCCATACGGGAGGTGACTAGGGCGTGAGTGACCGTGCGCAAGGCATCCCGATTCAGAAAGGGATGCAACTGGTGGATCAGGCGAACCTGATAAAAGGCACCCCTGGCCACGGCCGTCAAATGATCTTCTAAAGATAGCCGTGAATACAGGAGGACACCCAAGTTGCGGGCCCTCTCTGTGGGGAGCAAGATCTCATCCCCAATTGTCAGTGATGGTACCAGCTGACTATACCGGGACGCCGGAAGCCACAGCCACTCGGTCTTGGAGGGGTTGAGTCTGAGCTTGTTTCTCCCCATCCAGATCCGCACGGCCTCCAGGCAATGGGACATCACAGCAAGGGCATCATTGGGGTGGTCTGGGGTGGAGATGAATTTTAAGGGAATGCGTGGTCTTTTTGTTTTTCTTTTTTAATTCCCTCTTCTGTTGCACGCACTCTGGTCCTTCCTATGTACTACCAACATCCTGTCAAAGATGTTTCCTTTTAGTATTAAATGCTGGCCCTGAATTGTGTCGCTTCCATTACACAAGTGCAAGAAATCTCAGAGTTAGCTTTTTTAAAAAATAGCACCGGGGGATGTATGTGCTGCTCATGGCGCATCTGATCCAATGAACATAGAGGGATCTTTTTAAAATACTGCTTTAACAGGTAGTTGCACCCAGGGGTGGGCTCCTGGGGGTTCGGCAGGGATCAGGCGATCCTCTAGTGAAGGATCTCCAGGATTCGGTGAACCCCCAAATGCCACCCATGGCTGGCCACGCCCACCCCACCGTGCCCCTCCCAGGAGTCTCCACATGGCCTGTTCATCATTCCAGGTAAGTGCAGGGGCCGCGCTGAGGGTCTGGGAAATGGGCCTATTAAGGATATTGTTGTTGTGTTACCAACCAGCAGAGTGTAGAACACAGAGAAACGTTGCTGAAAGCAATGAATAAGAGATGTGCAAACTGATTTATCAAAAGTTTACTTTATAGTGGAAAAAAAAACAATCTCATAGTCTTTAAATAAATCCAAGTCTTTGCCAGTTAAATCAGTCCAGTGATACAAAAATCTTCTTACCACACAAACAGTACTTGGTTAGAATAACAAACTCACTCTGGTTTACAAACCACGATGGTAGCAGATCCATCCAACCGATGATAGCACAATGGTTGCAACTCCACACACAATGGTAGCTTATCATCAACTGAATACGTTACAGTACCTTTCTTAAATACGTTCACAACTAATTACAGCATGACTCAGCATTACAATGAATCAGCAGTAAAGTCACACAATACATATTCATATTAAAGTTACAGAACACATATATTGCCTGGACAACTTGTTAGGCTCAAACCATATCCTAACAGGGCCTACCGGAGGTTCCGGAAGTCTGGAAACTAGCCTGTTTCTGGCCTCCGGAGGGCTTACAGACGCCAGGAGAAGCAGTTTTTGCCTTCCTGGAGGCTCGAGAAAAGCCTCCGGAGCCTGGGGAGGTCGAAAAACGCCTCCCCTGCCATGGTGCAGGCAGCCAAGTAGGCCACACCCACCGTGATCACACCCACCCAGCAACAGGGCAGCAAACCCATTGCTAAAGGATCTGAAGCTTACCTCTGGTTGCACCTCGCCATACTTTCTGATCTGGAAGGGATTACCTGGATGGAGGATGCTGGAAATCCAAGACTATGGACCAAGTGGGGAAATCCAGATCAGATTTGTGGCTGGCTGGGATATTGTGGGATCTGAAGTCCACACTTCTTCAAGACACCATGGTTGAGAAAAAAAAAATTATTCTAAGATAAGAATCTTGTACTTTCACATTCCTGGCCTGCAGGGCAGATGCCCTTATGACATCCTACGCCACGGTGGCGCAGTGGTTAGAGTGCTGTACTGCAGGCTACTTCTGCTGACTGCCGGCTGCCTGAAATTTGGCAGTTCGAATCTCACCAGGCTCAAGGTTGACTCAGCCTTACATCCTTCCGAGGTCGGTAAAATGAGGACCAGATTTGTTGGGGGCAATATGCTGACTGTAAACCGCTTAGTAAACCGGTATATAAGTGCTATTGCTATAGCTATCCTTAATCTGAATCTTTATTTTGCTCTACATTTACATTTACATCTTCTCACAGACAATTGAGATCATTACTCATTATTTTCTACCTGCCACTCCTGTTTAATTCTACCAAAAAAACAAAAAAACAGGGAAGTTTTCAATGTAAGAAAAGAGACAGTTGAATTAAAGGCTGTCCCCTTTGTTCTTGCTTGATTGTTCCAGATTATCAGAATTTAGCCAGTGACTTTTAAGGTATCTTTGTATCTGCTCTAATTCCTAAAAATAGACATTTCTCTTTTTTATATATAGAGTATTCATGATCACAATGGCAGCAATAAAAACTAATACAAACTCGTAAAAACAGAAATAGAAATTACCATACCACATTTACTAATACCCCAGAGATTGAAAAAAAGTACACCAATTCTTCTTAAATATATTAAGGCTAGCAGCGATTGAAATATAATAAACGGGAAAAAAAGATATTTTAGCATTCAGAAGCATCGATGTAGGATGTTTGCAACTCTTTAAAGAAAATGCAAGTAGGAAAATAGGGACCACCTTTGGTGGGAAGGGCACAGCGTTCCGTGCGCCTTTGGCGTTGAGTCATGCCGGCCACATAACCACGGAGACATCTTCGGACAGCGCTGGCTCTTTGGCTTTGAAACGGAGGTGAGCACCGCCCCCTAGAGTCAGGAACAACTAGCACATACGTGCGAGGGGGAACCTTTACCTTTACTTTAAAGCAGCCACATCTCTCTCTTTTTTTTTTTTTGTGGTTGTGAAGCAGGGGTGAAATCCAGCAGGTTCTGACAGGTTCTGGAGAACCGGTAGCGGAAATTTTGAGTAGTTCAGAGAACCGGCAAAAAACACCTCTGGCTGGTGCCAGAGTGGGGTTGGAATGGAGATTTTGCAATACCCTTCCCCCGGAGTGGGGAGGAAATGGGGATTTTGCAGTATCCTTCCCCCTGGAGTGGGGAGGGAATGGAGATTTTGCAATATCCTTCCCCCAGGAGTGGGGAGGGAATGGAGATTTTGCAATATCCTTCCCCCAGGAGTGGGGAGGGAATGGGGATTTTGCAATATCCTTCCCCTGGAGTAGGGAGGGAATGGAAATTTTGCAGTATCCTTCCCCAGTCATGCCCATCAAGCCACGCCCACCACGCCACGCCCACAGAACCGGTAGTAACAAAATTTGGATTTCACCACTGTTGTGAAGGTATTGAAAACTGTCTGGATCCCTAAATTAGATGCAGCTCAGCGCTAGGTTGACGTCTGTGCCTCATCTTTTTAAAATCAAATTGAAACCACTACACAGGGTTAAAAACATACAGTTGCGTTGGAACGGAAAAGTTGAAGAGCTGAAATATTATAGATCCGTGATGGCAAACCTATGGCACGAGTGCTGGAAGTGTCACGCAGAGCCATCTCTCCGAGCACGCAAGGTGTCGTCCGTTGTTCTTCCGGGTTCTGGCGCGCCGGCCAGCTGGTCTTCATGTGCGCAGGACCGCCGGAAACCGGAAGACCAGCCACCCGGAATTTTGTGCGCTTGGCAACTGGCATGTATTTATGACGGTTGCAGTGTCCTGAGATCATGTGATCATTGCGACCTTCTAACAAGCAGAGTCAATGGGGAAGCCAGATTCACTTAACAACCATCTTACTAGCTTAATCAACTGCAATGATTCACTTAACAACTGTGGCAAGTAAGGTTGTAAAGTGTGGCAGAATTCATTTAATAACTATCTCGCTTGTTGTATAAGATGTAACTTATAACTGTGTCTCGCTTGTAACTATGATTGATGATCTATGATCTAACCTTTGTTGTTTGTATGTAAACTGAGAGTTTATACACCAGAGACAAATTTCTTTGTCCAATCACACTTGGCCAATAAAGAATAATCTGTCCTGTCCTGCCCTGCCCTGTCCTGTCCTGTCCCGTTCTGTTCTGTTTTGTTTCATTCCATTCCGTTCCACTCCGCTCCATTCTTTCCTGTTGTTCTGCTCCATTATTCTATTCTATTCTATTCTATTCTATTCTATTCTATTCTATTCTATTCTATTCTATTCTATTCTATTCTATTCTATTCTATTCTATTCTATTCTATGCTATTCCAGTCCAGTCGAGTCCAGTCCTTTTTTTCCTGTTTTGTTCTGTTCCATTCTATTTGAGTGGATTCTATTCTATTCTATTCTATTCTATTCTATTCTATTCTATTCTATTCTATTCTATTCTATTCTATTCTATTCTATTCTATTCTATTCCATTCCACTCCACTCCACTCCACTCCACTCCACTCCACTCCACTCCACTCCATTCTTAGCAACAGAAATTTTGGGCATGTTTGTGATCGTAATTTGAGGACTTATCTGTATACTATTTAGGAACAGATCCAATTCTGTGTAATGAATTTGGAAAAAGGTAGGGAATTAACTAGCTGCTGGTCTACAAAGAAGGATAGTACTTTGAGGCAATAAATTACTTTTCGGTTAATTTATTTAGAACTAATGCAGAAAAATAATGACTAGGAGTAATTAGTTTGCAGTGGCTCTTGGTTAGATAGGTGTATAGTGAAGAGGAGCTGTTTAGAATGACTGGGAGGTAAATTTTCTCACAGAATTGTCTTAGAAGCTGTTATTTAGTGAAATAACAATATAATGAGTGCTAGTTAATTACTCCAAGAATAATTTCAATGTCAGCCGCCTGACCTCCTGTGAAATTCTAGTCACTATTCCCTAATTAGCTTTTAGGCATGTAAATCAACACACACATACATTTTAGGAAATTTACTATCTGGAAACTCCAAGGTTTGAGTCCCACTTCTTTTAAGTTATTTTACTTGGTTTTTAGGTCCTTTTGGGATGCCTGCTAAATTAGAAAGGTAATAACAGAATAAGTTGGAAGCAGTGGTGGGTTCCTCCCGGTTTGGTCCGGTTCGGCCGAGTTGGTAGCAGTGACGATATGACATCACCGAACCGGTTCTCACCCCCCCGCCCTCCCACCCCCCCCACTTCCCCACGTTATTCTTACCTTTTATTTGGTCCCACCCCCAATCTATTGCTACCTCCTGAGTCCCAGCTGATGACTAGAGGGAAGAAAACTGTTTAAACTCTTGCCGCGGGACTTCAAAGGGCCATCCTACAGCTGATCAGTGTTAAAAGCAAACGAATGAGTCGGGTTGTAAGTGCGACGACTGGTCGTAAGTGCAAGGACCTTCCAGAAATGACTCTGACCAGCTAGCCACGCCCACCTAGTCACATGACCTCCAAGCCACACCCACAAAATAAGCCACGCCCACAGAACCGGTAGTAAAAAAATTTAGAACCCACCCCTGGTTGGAAGAGACTTTGGAGGTCTTCTAGTCCAACGCCCTGTTCAAGTTGGAGACCCTATATCCGTGATGGCGAACCTATGGCATGCGTACCACAAGTGGCACACGGAGCCATATCTGTGGGTATGCAAGCGTTGCCCTAGCTCAGCTTCGGCGCGTGCAGCTGATTTTTGGGCCTTCTGGGCCCACCGGAAGTCGGGAAACGGGCTGTTTCCAGCTTCCAGAGGGCCTCCGGTGGGGTGGGGAAGGCCGTTTTCATCCTCCCCAGGCTCCTAGAAAGGCTCTGGAGCCTGGGGAGGGCGAAAAACGGGCCTTGCAGTCCCACCGAAAGTCAGGAATCGGGCCGTTTCCAGCCTCCAGAGGGCCTCTGGGTGGATGGGGAAGGCCATTTTTGCACATTGAATTATTGGTGTGGGCACATACATGCGCAACCCCCCCCCCCGGCTCCCCACGCTTTTGGCACACGACGGCAAAAAGGTTAGCCATCACTGCCCTATATCATTTCAGACAAATGGTTGTCCAATCTTTCTTTGGTTTTCCTATTGACTTTGCTTGCCAGAAGTTCACAAAAGGTGATAGAATTGGATAGGATAGGATAGGATAGGATAGGATAGGATAGGATAGGATAGGATAGGATAGGATAGGATAGAAGAGAAGAGAAGAGAAGAGAAGAGAAGAGAAGAGAAGAGAAGAGAAGAGAAGAGAAGAGAAGAGAAGAGAAGAGAATTTTTTATTGGCCAGGTGTGATTGGACACATAAGGAATTTGTCTTGGTGCATACGCTCTCAGTGTAGATAAAAGAAAAGATATGTTCATCAAGAATCATAAGGTACAACACTTAATGATAGTCATAGGGTACAGATAAGCAATCAAATCATAATAGGAAACAGTCAATATAAATCATAAGGATACCAGCCACAAAGTTACAGTCATGCAGTCATAAATGGGAGGAGATGGGTGGTGGGAACGATGAGAAGATTAATAGTAGTGCAGACTTAGTAAATAGTTTGTCAATGTTGAGGGAATTATTTGTTTAGCAGAGTGATGGCGTTTGGGGAAAAACTGTCCTTGTGTCTAATTGTTCTGGTGTGCAGTGCCCTATAGTATCGTTTTGAGGGTAGGAGTTGAAACAGTTTATGTCCAGGATGCGAGGGGTCTGTAGATATTTTCACAGCCCTCTTTTTGACTCGTGCAGTATTCAGGTCCTCCGTGGAAGGCAGGTTGGTAGCCATTGTTTTTTGTGCAGTTCTAATTATCCTCTGAAGTCTGTGTCTGTCTTGTTGGGTTGCGGAATTTCATGACTCCAGCAACCCTCATAAATATGAATCAATTGCCAAGCATCTGAATTTTGATCAGGTGAACATGGGGGGATGCTGCAACGGTCATAAGTGTGAAAAACGGCCATAAGCCACTTTTTTCAGTGCTATTGTAACTTCAAAGGGTCACTAAAAGAACGGTTGTAAGTCAAGAGCTACCTGTATATATATCATTGAGCCTTGGTGGAGCAGCAGACTAAAGTGCTGTTAAGTAGCACTTAGCTGCCAGCTGCCTGCAATTACTGCGAGTTCTAATCTCACCAGGCTCAAGGTTGACTCAGCCTTCCATCCTTCCTTTCGAGGTAGGTAAAATGAGGACCCAGATTGTGGGGGCAATAAGCTGATTTTGTATAAAAAAGAACACCGCTTAGTGGGGGGCTAAAAGCCCTACTAAGCAGGTATATACAAAAGTATGAAGGCTATTGCTTAACGCATTGTAAGCCGCCCTGAGTCTCCGGAGAAGGGCGGCATATAAATCGAACCAATAAATAAACAATAAATAAAATTGAAAATCCCCCAAAATAACTATCTAGAAACAAAGGAACAGACTTAGGATAAATGAATCACAAACCCACAAACTGAAATTCTTATAGTTCAAGGACAGCTCACCAGCAACAAGTTAAAAATAATGAATCTATCTATAGATATAGAAAGCGTCTACTCTAATTAGCATCTACTAATTGATACGGAACAATATTTTTAGGATTTGTTTTTTTCATTGCCACCTGATATTCTTGAAACATGCTATTTTTTGCTCACGGTAGAGCAGTGTAACATATCATCAGCTAAAGATTTTATAACTACAGATTAACTTCCGGTTGTAAATTAACTAGAGTTACACAATCAGAGGTTGTATTCAGCCGGTTTGGATCAATTCGCCCGAACTGGTACCGGAAATTGCGGGTGGGTCCATCCACCTACCCACCCTCCCCGGCTCTATGCCATTCTATTTAGGCATGTTTTTGAGGCCAGATGCATTCGTGGAAGGCTGGGCGCATGTGTGGAAGCCAGGCGCGCACGCAAACCGGGCGCACACACACCCGAAGCAAGCTCGCATGCGGGGCGAACTAGTAGTAACATAATGTGAAACCCACTGCTGCACATAAGCATCATATCATAATCGTATCATAAATTTATTTGTCAAGCATATACAGGTAAAAGTATAAACATAATTTGAATACATGAAAAGAGTAAGTAAAAAGGAATATTAGGACAGGGACGGAAGGCACGCTGGTGCACTTATGCACGGCCCTTACATCCCTTAGGAATGGGGTGAGGTCAATAGTAGACAGTCTAAGGTTAAAGTTTTGGGGGTTTGGGGAAGAAACTACAGAGTCAGGTAGTGCATTCCAGGAATTGACCACTCTGTTGCTGGAGTCGTATTTCCTGCAATCGAGTTTGGAGCGGTTTACCTTGAGTTTGTATCTATTATTTGCTCGTGTATTGTTGTGGTTGAAGCTGAAGTAGTCATTGACAGGAAGGACATTGTGGCAGATCATTTTATGTACTCTGCTTAGGTCAGACTGAAGTTGGCATAGTTCTAAGTTGTCTAAGCTCAAAATTTGGAGTCTGGTGGCATAAGGTATTTTATTGCGGGTAGAGGAAAGGAGGACTCTTTGCGTAAAATATCTCTGGACTCTCTCGATTGTATTTATGTCCAATATGCAGTGCGAGTTCCAGACAGATGAGCTGTATGCAAGAATTGGTCTAGCAAATGTTTTGTATGCTCTAGTTCGTAGTACAACATTACCAGAGAATCCATATAAATAGTTAATTTCACACATCATTATAGGGTGCTTTTTTTTTTTAAATGGTATTTTCCCTTATAACTTCAGAAGTACCACTATTTTATTTTCAGTGTGGTATCTGTTCCCCTGCTTTCTTAAAAATATGGTATCAAACCAAGACTTTTATCATTCTTGACGTAGTCCCACCGAAATCAGAGAGAACTAAATTAATCCTAAATAAGAATTTTCAATGATTTTTAACACATCTACTTTAGAGGTACATGGATCGATCTAAATTCCCTCTCTTTCAGAATGATGTATGATTTGGGATATAAATCTATTACATTATTGTTTTTTTTTAAAAAAAGGAACTATTGGAAAATCCACATTGTTTGCAACTGTCTCTAATACAGAATCCCGTATGATGCTTCTGATTGCACAATGACCCAGTTCCTATAACGTTGTTAGCCATTTAGCCACTAACCCAGTTGAAATTGCCATATGGCAGTTCTATAAGCAATATCGGGCAATAAATAAATAAATCAGGACCATTCATTAGGTAGCAGCATAGAAGATTTATTTCAAGTCTATATAGAAGAATCTAGTCCAGCGGCTCCCAATCTTTGGGGCACCAGGGACCGGATCTGTGGAAAGAGGGGGTATGGTTTCATGTGCTATTGGATTCTGCGGATGGGGCTTTCTTATTTGTGTAGACTGGTTTCTGGCATGCCACAAACTGGTGCCAATCCACAGACTGGGAGTTGATCTAGTCAACTAAAAGCTAGCACTAAATTGGCACTAGAAAAGGTCAACGGAATTCAGGAGGAACTGGACTTGAAGTCAACACAATGACTCCAAACTAATAACTTCCTTAACTCTGCCCCCAGCTCTTCTTGTTCGTCTCCTACAAGCAAAGAGTTGTGTTGGTTAGGTCAAAATTTGAGGAATATGGCAGCTTTGCCTAATTTCTTTAGGAGTTTTTGGTATCTTTGGAGTCTTCACCATGCTGGTAAGGCTTCGGGACATCACTGCTCATTTTCCCATTAGTCAGCCAGTCAGCAATAGATTGGCTACAGCAACTAATCAATGTGTCAGGTTTCGATGTTGTCTCAATTAAAATAAATTGCATTTCCAAACAAATAGTCTTTGAAGAAATCTTTCATTTTATTAAGCACGACAACCTGTCCCCGATCATGGCGTAGCCAACACTGACTTCCTGACCCCAAAACCTTCCCTTTCCGTTCCCCAATTCTTTGCGTCTCATTGGCCCTCTTCCCAAATCACTCTCCCCATATCTCTCATTTCAGTTCCCAGGAATGTCCCCCCTCCCATCTCATCTCCTCGGAAACATTATCTCCAGGGAAAATAAGTAGGTGAGAAGTCAAGCGTCCTCTTGCCAGCTGCCCCCTCTTCTCCTTCTTATGTCAGCACTAGAGTATAAATGCAGGTTGAAGTGCTGACACAATGCTTGGGAAAGATGTTCTGCCACTACCAGAGGTCAACAGCGTGTTTGAGCAGCCTGCTTTTATCAATCAACCTTTCACTCTTTCCCTTGGAGAACTGAATGTACCAAATAGGTCAACTGATGTACTGCAGAGGTTCCTACAGTAGAATAGAGTAGAATGGAATGGAACAGAACAGAACAGGTTGAAAGTAATCATGCAGGTTTTCTAGTCCACCCCTCTGCTCAAGCAATTGACCCTATACCAGTATTGGTGAAAGTTTTTGGCACCGAGTGTTGAACCAGAGTGTGCGCCTGCGTGCAAGCCTGCACACAAACTCATCAGAAACTGGAAGACCATCCGCCTGACATGCACGCGCCCCCCGGGAAGGTGATCTTCCAGTTTCTGGCACGCCCACCTGGTTTTCTGATTTCTGGCGTGCATGCACACACAAAGACCAGCTGGCTGGTGCGCATGTGCACGCCGGAAACAGGAAGAGTGTCAATGAAGCACCCCCCTAACCCTCCACCGAGAATAAGCCAGCGCAGCCCCCCCTTCCACTTCTGCCAAGGGAGCATGACCGCTTCCCGGTCAGCGTAACTCTGACCCCGGCGCCGGACAGACGTTCCTCCTGCGTAGACTCAGCTCCTGCGCAGCCCCACCACCCCCAGAAGAGCAGCAGCGGCAGCCACAGGGTAACGGGCAGGAGCGACTGGCTGACCTCCGCAGCCGCTCCCCCACCAGAGAGCTGGGCCCACAGTGGCATCTCAATGCATGATGAACTGCACTCTCCTCCAGCCCTCCTGGGGCAGCTCGCCTCCCCAACGGCTCCTCCTCCAGCATCTCAGCCAGAAGTGGCAGCGTGAGAACTGCCACCACCCCCTCACCCTAGTGGTGGCAGGAGCAGTGGGCAGGGCGGCCAGCCGGGGGCTCCTCTTCCAGTTTCCAGAGCTCCTACGTGTGTGAAGACCAGCTGGCTGGCGCGCCGGAACAGGAAGAGCAATAGGCAATGGATCACATGCCCAGAGATATTGTTCTGTCCCCGTACACACACACACACACACACACACACACACACACACACACACAGCCAGCCGAGGGTTAAGGAAACACTTTGGCACACACCCAGGTCCTTATCTCCAACTTTGGCAGCGATTTACACACCGTCTGCCAAGTGCGTTTATTTCCACAGAAAACAGACAGATAACATACTCAGCGTCCAAACGTCCAACAACAATAAATATTTCTCTCAGCAGTTCCGGACGAGGCTTTAGTGACTATCCAAGGTTTACTTTGTTCGTCACAAAGATCACTGGCCACCACCCTCTATTATATAGTCTCTGGGGTGTGGTCCAGTGACTCAGTTCTAATCCCTAGCACGCCTCCTGAGCTGCTGCAATCATTTATCACGCCTTCGGAGGCGTGCGTCCAGGAATGATGTTTCTCCCTCACTCTCATCCGAGCCACCTGTCTCTCTGTTAATCTCCTCTCCCTCGGCCGGCACCTGAGACAGTGCCAGAGGGGAGGGGCCTGGAGAGGGAGGCCTGGCTGACTCCTCTTCCTCATGCTCGGAACTTTCTTCCTCCGATGGGACAGCTCAGAGGGTGGGGCCACAACAGATATGGCTCTGTGTGCCACTTCTGGCACGGGTGCCATAGTTTCGCCATCACGGCCCTATACCATTCCAGACAAATGGTATCCAGTCTCTTCTTAAAAACCTCCAATGTTGAAGCACCCACAACTTCTGGTGGCAAGCTGTTCCACTGGTTAATTGTTCTCACTGTTTGGAAGTTTCTCCTTAATTCCAGTTGCTTCTCTCCTTGATTAGTTTCCACCCATTGTTTCTTGTCCTGCCTTCCGGTGCTTTGGAAAATAAATTGATCCCCCTCTTCTTTGTGGCAGCCTCTCAAATACTGGAATGCTACTATCATTCCCCACACATCACTTGTTTTTTTTGGTTGGGTGAATATACATATTTCATGATGCTTTATTAGAAAAGAGAAAATCAGGATTAGGGATGCTTTAAGGAATCCGTTTTTTTCCCCCTTGCCCTTCCTGCTGTGACATAATCCGTGCCTCTGATTACCAGAACACTGAAATTTGCATTTTTTTGAATCCCGACAATGAACTCCTCTGCCATTTAGATTTATTACAATGAAAAGGAAGAATTATGGATAAGAGTGAAATTGCTGAGTTTTGTTGATCCTTCATTTGCCTTTAGGACTTCATGGTTGCTGAGCAGAAAGGTTTTTTTGTTGTTGTTGCAATTATTGCCACTGATTGTTAGCAAAAAAAAAAAAAAAGGGTACAGCATATAGACTAGAATTATTGTTGTTTGTTTATCCTTGATACATTCCTTTGTTTTTCAATAAACCTTAATTTCCAGCTGGCTGACTTGGGCAAGTCTAAATTCTTCACCCTTCCATCTGTAAAAAATGTGAATTGTAGTAAGCTCCCTTAAAGGGAGATCAAATCAGCATCCTAAAACATATTGCTTTCATGCAACCGTATGTTATATTGAGACAACCCAATTGGATCTATTGAATATTGTTCCAGACTGTGAATGTCTTCATTTTGTTTCATGGCTTTGTTTAATTCTGAGACACAGACACAAGCAATACACACAGATATACATAATATAAGCTTGACTTCTTGAAACAAACACAATCTTGGAAGCTTAATTTATTTATTTATCAAAATGAGAAACAATCCATTTCCCGCACAGAAGGAATATAATGTCTTGATCAGAAGCTTGGAGGCTTGGTGTTCATTCAAACACCCAACATGGCTGGTTGTAGTTATCAACTCGCAAAGCATCCCTTGCCTGCTCTTGAGTTACCATAGGCAAGGGGGATGGGACCCCGATGAAGCAGCACGACAGCCAAAAAAACAAAAGTACATTCCAGACATATCTCTCTCAAGGCTGTTTCCCAGGGTTACCCACAGCAGCCGGAGGGGAGTGATCTCTATAACCCGTGAAATTGCTCCCTGGGGAGAGGGGAGAAACTGGGTCATGATTGGGACGTAAATTACATGGGGTCAAAGGTGGCTTCACCTGGAATGTGCCGACATGAAACTCCTAATAAATAACTGAATTTCTTTTGAAGCTTGGCTCAAAGCTCATGATTTAATTAGGGCATCCGTCGGAACCCTGACAGCAGTTGGACTAGCTGAACTCAGAAGTTACTTTCAACTCACAAATTCAGTGATTCTGCATTGGCAGTCCTCAAGTGTCACAATATCATTTTTCTTTGGGGTATGTTTCCAATGCATTCACTCAAAGTTATTCGATTTTGTGAAGGACTAGGTGTTCTATTGACGCACCACATTGGCATTCTACAGTCAATAGCCTTGGAGAGTTTTGTTTTTTTCTCTCATCTCCTTCAGACCTGCCTTGTTTAGTAAAGGTTTGGAGCCAATACTTCACATAATTCTTTCTGTTCAAAGTACCATCATACTACTTTGTGCAGGAGTTGCTATTTATAAAAGCCTCTTACAAAATTTAATTTTAAAATTGTGTTTCCATTGTTTTGCAGAACTGATATTCAAAATGTGAATAAAAATGTCTTCAAGTAGAGGCAGAAATTAAAATATTGGAGGAGGAGGAGGATTAGCAGTAATAATGAGAGGAGGAGGAGAAATAATAGTAGTAATAGGAGGAGGAGGAGGAGAATTAGTAGTAACAATAAGAAAAAGAAAATTAGTAGTAGTAATAGGAGGAGGAGGATAATTAGTAGTAGTAATAGGAGGAGGAAAAGAATTAGTAGTAATAAGAGGAAGACGAGGAGAAGTAGTAGTAGCAATAAGAAGAGGAGGAGGAGGAAGAAGAAGAAAAAGAGGAGAATTAGTAATAGTAATAGGAGGAGGAGGAGAAATAGTAGTAAGAGGAGGAGGAGGTGAATTAGTAGTAGCAAAAAGAAGAGGAGGAAAATTAGTAGTATTAATAAGAGGAGGAGAAGGAGGAGTTTATTATTATGGATGCCCACTCCATAATAAATATAGCTGCTGTGGGTATTTATACGTGCACCAACAGGCAACTTTTAGATATCAAACCCAAAGGACTGGATCAGCCTGTTCAATTTCAAATCCTGATCCAGAAGATCCTGTTTGGATTTCATGTTAGAATTCAAATCTCAGTTTGGAAATCTGAATCCTCTTTTGTGATTCTCATGGATATATACTCTTAGAAGTCAACTGTAAACCACTAATTTATAATAGAGGAGTTAAAATTGCTAAATTTCAGGCAAATAGTGAGGCTCTTAAGTATTGCCGCTTTTGATTTTGAAGGGTTGTTCTAATTAGTTTCACTTTTGAGTTGTGGAAAGGGACTTCCTTCTTTCCTTCTTTCCTTCCTTCCTTCCTTCCTTCTTCTCTCCCTCCCTTCCTTCCATTTACAACTGCAAGGCTATCAGATCCATACTTGTACAAATATGGACTACCAGTAGATGTCAACAGAGAGTTTTCAGTAACTCTTTGCTACCATTTATGGCTCATTCATAATTTTGCAGGTCCTTCCTTCCTTCCTTCCTTCCTTCCTTCCTTCCTTCCTTCCTTCCTTCCTTCCTTCCTTCCTTCCTTCCTTTCCTTTCCTTTCCTTTCCTTTCCTTTCCTTTCCTTTCCTTTCCTTGGCAAAATTAGATTATATTTCCAAGACAGACACAATCAAGCTTGTCCAGTTTCAGATAAATAGGTTTTTGGCAAGAGAAGACATTCCAGATGAAGAATTAAAAAATATTAAAAAAAGGAAGCCCATTTGGAAGATAAAATGGGTAATCCTGGCAGGGGAAATTGGTTCAAACTGTGCAGACTTGAATTGTGAGCTTAGCAACATGGCCAGGAGATTCTGATGTATCTGGGGAAATCCTGTTTGTTTGTTCAATTTGGCCAAAGGGCATAAAGCTTAGTGTTTCAGAAAGCTTCCGAATTTAATCAGGGCCTGTGCTGAAGGAAAAATCCAGGTCCAGTTCCAAGCCGGGAATAAAATGGAGGCTGATTGGAAAGAAAGATTCTGTTTATTGGTAAAAAGAAACAACATGCACACACAGCATGCAGTTCTGGGACAGCTGACAAAATGGAGTTGAGAGTGGGTGGGTTTTATACCTTCTGGATTCCTATGGGGTCATGTAGGGGTCGTGGATGGCTCTATAGGCAAAAGGGGAAATGCAAATCCTAGGTCCGTGATGGCGAACCTATGGCACCTGTGCCAAAGGTGGCACACAGAGCCCTCTCTGTGGGCATGCGCGCCGTTGCCCCAGTTCACCCAGTGCCAGCCAGCTGGTCGTCGGGTTTCCGAGGGGCGCATGAGCATCAGTCAGCTGGTTGACTGGGTTTTGCCACTCTGGTGTGAGCACATGCATGTCAGAGGTGGGTTTCAGCAGGTTCTGACCAGTTCTGAAGAACCAGTAGCAGAAATTTTGAGTAGCTCGGAGAACCAGTAGTAAAAATTCTGACTGGCCCCGCCCCCATCTAGTCTCTGCCTCCTGAGTCCCAGCTGATTGGGAGGAAATGGGGATTTTGCAGTAACCTTCCCCTGGAGTGGGGTGGGAAAGGAGATTTTACAGTAGCCTTCCCTGCCACGCCCACCAAGCCATGCTACACCCACTAAGCCACACCCACAGAACCGATTTTTGAAACCCATCACTGATGCACATGCCTTCCAGTTTGGGCACTTCATGCCCAAAAGGTTCACCATCACTGTCCTAGGTGTTTGTCTGAGCTAATCTTATCAACCTTTAGCTTGTTGCTTATCTGAAGTTTCTGTCTGACCCAGTCTTTCTGAACTGATTACCAAATCTGCATTTCTAAAAGCTGGCCTCCTCAGTTTCTGCTTGGGGCAGGGAGACTGGGGCTGGTTTCTGCCTCCCTTAAGATTTTTTTTCCATTTCTCCTTTAGGGGAAATATTCTATTCTGCCTTTTTTTATTATTCCCCAAAATATTTCATTCCACATCTGTTGTTGGATCTGATTCTGAATAAACCGCATCCTTTTCTCCTGGTGATTGGTCCTAAGTCATCCACCCAGCTTTCATGCCTGAGGTGGAGCTAGAATTCCCAGTCTCCTGGTAATTTACTCCTAAATCACCCAGCCAGCTTTCATGCCCGAGGCAGAGCTAGAATTCCCAGTCCCCTGGTGATTGGTCCAAAGTCACCCAGCCAACTTTCATGCCTGAGGCGGAGCTAGTATTCCCAGTCTCCTGGGTCCAATCACCCAGCCAGCTTTCATGCCTGAGGCGGAGCTAGTATTCCCAGTCTCCTGGTGATTGGTCCAAAGTCACCCAGCCAGCTTTCATGCTTAAGGCGGAGCTAGAATTTCCAGTCTCCTGGGTCCAATCACCCAGCCAGCTTTCATGCCTGAGGTGGAGCTAGAATTCCCAGTCTTCTGGTGATTGGTCCAAAGTCACCCAGCCAGCTTTCATGCCTAAGGCAGGATGAGAGTGTCCAGTTTCTAGCCTAGTGCCTTAACCATTAGGCTAAACCGGCTGTCCAGATGTTGTTCACTTTAAAATGATACCCTGATTTATTTCTCTTCCTCTTCCTTTGCCATAGAGAATATTTGTTCTATGTCTTTCAAGAAGCAGGAATGGTGGAAACAGGGATTCAATTTTTATTGTGTACTATCCAAACCAATGTGGAAACCCCGAATATAGTTGTGTTTTGATATTCACAGCTGTCTGAAATTTATGCCATAATTCTCATTGTCAAAATACGCAAATAAGAATAAATATTTTTATTGATTTGGTATTTTTCTTATAAAAAGGACTAAGGTTTTAAGATTAAGATCTTAAGGGACGTGGTGGCTCAATGGCTAAGACGCTGAGCTTGTTGAGCGAAAGGTCGATAGTTCAACGGTTCGAATCCTTAGTGCCGCGTAACGGGGTGAGCTCCCGTTCCTTGTCCCAGCTTCTGCCAACCTAGCAGTTCGAAAGCAGGTAAAAAATGCAAGTAGAAAAATAGGGACCACCTTTGGTGGGAAGGGAACAGCGTTCCGTGCGCCTTTGGCATTTAGTCATGCTGGCCACATGATCACGGAGACGTCTTTGGACAGCTCTGGCTCTTCGGCTTTGAAACGGAGATGAGCACTGCCCCCTAGAATCAGGAACGACTAGCACATATGTGCGAGGGGAACCTTTACCTTTACCTTAAGATCTAGGATTGATTTTTGCAGTTCCATAGCATCTATCTAAACACCAGAGAGAATGGTGTATAGGAAGAATTTATTATAAGTAGATACGCTGAAAAAAATGTACTTCATTTCTCTCAGGCTTCATCCACACAACCCCCTTTCCCCCAGTTCCAAACTAGGCTGTTTCCTGGTTCCTGAGGACAGGTTCTGGAATTTGAGCTTGCATCCTGAGACCCGCTTCCCAAGACCAAATCAAAGAGATCTGGCAGAAAATCAGTGTTTCACATCAGAACACGGAACATACTTTTCTCTCATGTTCCCATTTACACAGAGCAGTTAGCTCAAGGAAAACCACCTTCTCTTATCTGGTTGGATAACTCTTTCATTTCTGTGACCACGTCTCCTTTACTTGCTGAATGGAACAGCAACAATAATAATATTGTTATTGCATTTTTTTAAAAAAAATTGATTTATATGCTGCCCTTCTCCGGAGACTCAGGGCGGCTTACAATGCGTTAAGCAATAGCCTTCATACTTTTGTATATTTATACAAAGTCAGCTTATTGCCCCCACAAACTGGGTCCTCATTTCACCTACCTTAGAAAGGATGGAAGGCTGAGTCAACCTTGAGCCTTGGAGAGATTCGAACCAGCAGAAATTGCAGGCAGCTGTGTTAATAACAGGGTGCACTAAACCACTGTACTATCAAGGCTCTTGGTTGCCGGTTGCCCACCGTGAGATTCAAGGTGCTGGTGTTAATCTATAAAGCCCTTCATGGCTTAGGCCCAGGTTATTTGTCGGACCACCTGCAACCAGCGTCAACTTCCGATCGCCCGGTGCGTTCTCACAGGGAGGGCCTACTCAGGGTGCCGTCGGCCAGGCAATGTTGGCTGGCGACCCCCAGGAGTAGAGCTTTCTCTGTGAGCGCCCCCACCCTTTGGAATCAACTTCCCCTGGGGCTCCGGTTGGCCCCTGACCTTCGCACCTTCCGCCGTGAATTGAAAACCTGGCTATTTATGTCCCCTAGCCTAGCCTGATGGGGTAGTATATTTTAAATTTTTTAAATTTTTTAAAACTTTTTTATATTTTTTTGTGTATATTTGTTGATTTTAATAGTTGTTGGTCAATTGTTGTGTGAGCTGCCCTGAGTCCTTGGAGATAGGGCGGCATACAAATTTTATAAATAAAATAAAAATAAATAAATAATAACTTTATTGTCATTGTACGTGTATACACAGTATACCAGGAGTGAAATCCAGCAGGTTCTGACAGGTTCTGGAGAACCGGTAGCGGAAATTTTGAGCAGTTCGGACAACCGGCAAATACCACCTCTGGCTGGCCCCAGAGTAGGGTGGGAATGGAGTTTTTGCAATATCCTTCCCCCAGGAGTGGGGAGAGAATGGGGATTTTGCAGTATCCTTTCCCTGGAGCGGGGTGGGAATGGAGGTTTTGCAGTATTTTTTTTTTTTTTAATTTGATTTATATGCCACCCTTCTCCAGAGACTCAGGGCATCTTATAATGCGTTAAGCAATAGCCTTCATTCTTTTCTATATTTATACAAAGTCAGCTTATTGCCCCCACAACTGGGTCCTCAATTTACCTACCTTAGAAAGGATGGAAGGCTGAGTCAACCTTGAGCCTGGCGAGATTTGAACCTGCAGTAATTGCAGGCAGCTGGTCTTAATAACAGGGTGCCTTAGGCCACTGTACTACCAAGGATCTTTCCCTTGCCACGCCCACCAAGCCACGTCCACCAAGCCACACCACACCCACCAAGCCACGCCCACAGAACCAGTAGTAAAAAAATCTGGATTTCACCACTGCAGTATACCCATACAACGAAATTCACTTAACACTCAAAGACCAGTTCCAACACACATAACAATCCCCAAACACACTCCCACCCACCACAAATTCCTCACCCCTAACCACCCAAATATCCACACAATAGACCAAGCAATGCTATCCAACAGCTCACCGATGGTGGCCCTTTAGATCATTGTTGAGTGCAATTATAGCTCTGGGATAAAAACTATTCACAAGACCCACTTAGCAAACCTTGCTGGTTTGAACTCTGGTAGGAATAGCGATCCTGCGGGTGGCATCCTGCAGGATCATATTCCTACTTCTCCATCATCTCTGCAATGACAAAGAGTCTTCCTTGCTTTAGGTAGGAATCAATAAGCCTAAAAATAAATAAAACCTAACCCTTATTTCTGAGCTTGCGGTGCAGGGAATGAGGAGCAGGGAAGTAAACTCCAATGATCACCCTCAATGCTGCAGTCCCCTTGTATAAATCAGTGAATTGTTGCGTGCAGTTCTGGTCAGCACACGTCCAAAAAGGATATAAGAATAACAGAGTTGGTGTTGTGGCCTGTCAGCAGCCTGTGCGGATTGTAGCTGATTCTGACAGCGAGGAGGCTGGTGTGGAGCTGCTCCAGCAGCCTGTGCAGCTGGCACCCGAGTCAGACAATGAGGAGGCTGGAGAAGATGTGGTGCCAGAGGCAGGGATTCAGCCAGGGCCTTCAGAACCTCCAGAAGCTCCTTCAAGTGAAGAGGATGAAAAGGAGGAGCCTCTTCTCAATGCACAGGTGCGCAGAGCTGCCAAAAGGCAGGAGTGGCTCTTCAGGAGAAGGTCTCCTCGAGAGTAAGGCTTGGGGCTAATTGGCCATTCCCTTAGCCTATTTAAGGAGGAACACCGACTGAAGCAAGTTGTAGGGAACAACTTTAGTTCACTCTACTTCGCATCTGGATTCTCTGCACATTGCTTCTGGGCTTTCTGCCAACCTTCGTAAGATTGTGATTACTTTATCTTTAGGCTGTACTGTATCTGTAGGCTGTTAAGAAAGTTTATTAACAGCCTTTGTTTTGAAAAAGACTGAGTTATTTTAGTAAATTAAGTTTTGTACAAACTTTGTGTGTGCTGTGTTCTTTGGGATCCGTAGCTGGGGCAGAACAGTTGGAAGGGACCTTGGAGGTCTTCTAGTCCAACCCTCTGCTCCATCGGGACAGCCATATGTCATTTCAGACAAATGGTTGTCCAGTCTCTTCTGATGTTGGAATACTCACAACATCTGGTGGCAAGTCGTTCCACTGATTAATTGTTCTACCGAGAAATTTCTCCTTAGTTCTGGGTTGCTTCTCTCCTGGATTAGTTTCCATCCGTTGCTTCTTGTGCTATCTTGCCAGAGTTGCTAAGTGAATCACTGCAGTTGTTAAAAGTTAGTCACACGGTTGTTAAGTGAATCTGGCCTCCCCATGGACTTTGCTTGTCAGAAAGTCGCAAAAGGGGATCATCAGACCCGGGGACATTTGCAACCGTCATTAATATGAACCATCTGAATTTTGATCACCTGACCATGCGGATTCTCCAACAGCCGTAAGCATGAAAAAACGATCATAAGTCCCTTTTTTCAGTGCCATTGTAATCTCCAAATGGTCGCTAAGTGAACCGTCGTAAGTCAAAGACAACCTGTTGTTATAAGCAGGTCCTTATTTGAAGTGAGGAGTGTTCAGTTAACACACTACCGTGTTTCCCTGAAAATAAGACCCTGTCTTATGTTTTTTTGAACCCCGAAATAAGTGCTTGGCCTTATTTTCGGGGATGTCTTATTATTTCGGGGCGTGTAGAGCGAGACGGGGCTCCTCTTCCCATCTTACCTGATTTCCAGATCTGTCTCCCTAACCCTAACCAGAGGAAATGGCGGGGACTGGCTGTGCATGCATTTAAATATTTTCAGGATGGGCTTATTTTCGGGAAGGGCTTCTTTTCAAGGGGGCTAACTTTAGCGCCTGCGCTCAAAAGCCCGATTGGGTTTATTATCAGGGGATGTCTTATTTTAGGGGAAACAGGGTATATTGTGAAGGACATCATGGTATCTTGCAGTAATGGGTTTCAAATCCCGTTGCTACCGGTTTGCTTGTGGACATGCGTGCGCATGTGCAGATACGTCCGGGCAGGTGGGTGGAGCCTCCCACCACCACCGCTGCTACCAGTTCGCCCGAACCAGGACGAACCGGTAGCAACTTACCACTGGCATCTTGTTAACTCAAGCCTCTTGCATATAAAAAATCCCAATAGCTGGTATTTCAAGAGCTAAATTTTTAGGGCAATTTCAGAAGACAAAGCTAAACAGCTTGTTTGGCAAGGGAAAAGCTTTGTGGTACACACACACACACATTTTCTTAAATGTCATTTTTCCGGGGAGTCTGAAATCTGTAATTTTGCAAGGACTTTTAAAAGCCAGGGTGTGCTCAATTTTGAAAAGGTTCATTGGAGAACCTCTGATTAGGCTTGTTCCTCGCTTTCTATCTTTAGCCTCTGAGCACACCCACTTTTCAAATTTAGGTGTCACCAGCACTGAGCTGTTGCAGTCTTAACCATACATAAATAAATTCTTGCAGCCGATGTAGATGGTGATCAAGCCAGGCCCATTGTCCTTGTCATACTTTAAATTCCATTTCATGGTCCAAGAACATTGCTGCCAGCTCAAGCTGATTTCTTAAGTGCTTTGCTGTTTAATTCTTTCGGAGCAATCGGGGCTCAAATGACATTGCCAGATATTTCAATGGCCCAAGACGATGGAAGGTTTTAAGCAGGCCCGTCTCGCTTTTGGCTTTGCGATGATCTTGAAGTTCACGTAGCTATGGGTGGTTAAATAAATGGGATTGTTTCCAGGGCACAGTTAAGGACCTGCAACCCAAAGGTTCAAGAGAACAATTTCACCCACAGAGGCTACCATACCTGAGCTGCAAAAATATGAATGACCAATAGATGGTAGCAAAGAGGTATGGAAAATTGTCTTTGTTGACATCTACTGGTGGGCCACCATTTTGCCAATATGGATCTGATCGCCTTGTAGTTGTAGGTAGATAGTGTAGGTAGGGAGGTAGGGAGGAAGGAAGGAAAATGAGGAAGGGAAGGAGGAGGAGGGAGGAAGGAAGGAAGGAAAAGGAGGAGGACAAAGAGGAGGGAGGGAAGATGGATCGAAGGAAGGAAGGGAGAGAGAAAGGAAGGAAGGAGGGAGGGCGGAAGGAAATAGAGAAAGAATAGGACGAGGGAGGGAGGAAAAAGAGGAGGGGGAGAAAGGAAGGAAGGAAAAGGAGAAGGAGGAGGAGGGAGGGTGGAAGGAAGGAAGAGGAAGGAAGGAAGGAAAGAAGGGAAAGAATAGGAAGAGGGAGGGAGGAAAAGAAGGAAGGAAGGAAAAGGAGGAGGGAGGGAGGAAGAGGAAAAGAAAAAAGGAAGGGAGGAAGGAAAGGAAGGAAGGAGAGAAAGAAGAAAGGGAAGAGAAGGGAGGTAAGGAAGAAAGGAAGGAAAAGGGGGAGGAGGAAGGAACCTGTCATAAATCACATTTCTCTCAGTGCTGCTGTAACTATGAATGGTTGTAACCGAGGAATACCTGTGCAATATCTACAGAGATACTCAGTCTTACCAGTCATGGTTGTCCCAAAGGTGCTTTTTCAAAAGACAACTGGACTTCCTCGGTTTTTCCTTGAAGCTTCTTGGTTGAGAAGCGAAACATCTTCCAGGAAAAGCCAAGATAGTCCCGTTGCCTTTTGAGAAAGCGCCTTTGGGGCTGCCTGTAACAATCTGTAATTCAGCTTTGGAATTTGCTACCTAGTAATGTGGTGCTGGCTACCACCCTAGCTGACCTCCAAAAGGGTCGGATCAAGTCATGGGATCAAGTTGGGAGCTTGATGGCAGGGGGATTGGGTCTGAAGGCCATTTTCTGAGATACTACAAAGATTCCTTGTGTTTTACAGATTAACAGAGTTGGAAGGATGACCTTGTAGGTCATCTAATCCAACCCCCTGCCCAAGAAGGAGACCCTACACCATTTCTTTTTTTTTTTTATTGCAAAAGTTTTACAATTACATTTTCACCCCTTTTTCCCCCCCCTCAACCCGCCCCAAACTTCCCAACCTCCCTAACCCACCCTAACCCACCCCTCCCCCCAGACTTCCTCACAATATACTCATGTCAAATAAAAGGAAAAACCCTCCTTTGTATATAAAACTTGAACCCCACCCTCCCCTTATAAATTTTCATCTTCATTACATTAACCTATTTCTATCTTAATATAGCAATTTCAAATAAATTTTCATCCTGATTACCTTGAAAATATTTCTATCTTAATATAACATTTTCAAATAAATTTTCATCCTCAACCTTAAAATATTTCTATCTTAATATAACATTTTCAAATAAAAGCTATTTGGTACTTCCTAGTTTGATATTTGTTCTGAACATAATCTATCCATTTCTTCCATTCCCATTCATAAGTCTCTTGAGAACAGTCTTTTAAATATGCTGAAATCTTCGCCATCTCCGCAAAACTGGCCATCTTCAAAGTCCATTCCTCAATCGAAGGCAGCGCTTCATTTTTCCAGTATTTACCTATCAACAATCTTGCTGCAGTTATCATGTACAATATCATTTTTGTTTCCCCCAATGTAAAACCCTTAACTATACCCAATAAAAACAGTTGTGGAGAAAATTGAATCTTTCTCTTCAAAACATTCTGCATGACCCACCAAATTTTTATCCAAAAAGCCTTAACTTTCTTACAGGTCCACCAAACATGATAATATGTAGCGTCTAAGCAGTCACATCTCCAACATTTAGGCTGGGCACTAGGGTACATACACGACAATTTTTTTGGATCTAAATGCCATCTATAAAACATTTTGTAGAAATTTTCCCGCAAATTCTGCGACTGTGTAAATTTAACATTCTGAACCCAAATTTTTTCCCATGTTTCCAACATCACTGGTTCCTCAAAATTTTGTGCCCACTTAACCATACAGTCTTTAACTAGTTCAGTTTCTGAATCCCTTTCTAACAAAACATTATAAAGTCTTTTAATATGCATTGGGCCTTTCTCTTTTATATGTCTAACTAATTCTTCCTCATACATCATAATACCAGTTTTTTGGTCCTCTTTCCATCTCAATTGCAATTGATTATATTGTAACCAAGTTAAATTAATCCCTTCAGCCAACAATGTCTGTAATGTCTTCAGCTGCCATCTGCCCGCATCTGCAAAAAGAACCTCTTTATATAAAAACCCCCCGAGTGACATTATATTTGTATTCCACAAGGTATGACCAAGATCCAGCCATAACGGTATTTTGTAATTCCAGTTGTTTCGGTGCTTCTTCCAAACTCTCAGCAAAGAATCTCTAAGTATATGGCTTTTAAATACTTTATCCACTTTGCTGTCATAAAATAAGTACGCGTGCCATCCAAATTCCAAATCAAAACTTTCTGCATTCAATATTCCAGTCTTTTTTCCTCCAAACCAATCACTTACTAAAGTCAAAGCTGTTGCATCATAATATAATTGTAGGTTTGGAAGTTTGAGACCTCCCCTTTCTGGGATGTCTTGCATAATTTTCATTTTTACTCTTGGTTTTTTCTCGTTCCAGACAAATTTGTTGATACCAGTTTGCCATGCTTTTAGTTGTTTATCATTTTTGAGCACCGGAATCATTTGAAACAAAAAAAGAAATCTTGGCAAAATGTTCATCTTAACTGCTGCTATTCTTCCAAGTAAAGACAGCTGCAGTTTTTTCCAAATCTCCATATCTTTTTGCACCTCTCGCCACAACGCCTCATAGTTATTTTGAAACAATTTCATATTTGATTCTGCAACCTGAACTCCTAGATATTTTACCTTTGGTACAATCTCAAAACCTGCCCTCCTTTCTAACTCCAGTTTACGATCTTGTGTCATATTTTTAACTACCATCTTAGTTTTTCTCTGATTCAATCTAAAACCTGAAACTTTACCAAAGTCTTGTATAATGTCCTTCATCTGGATTATCGATTCCATTGGCTGTGTTAGGGTAACAACCAGATCGTCTGCAAATGCCTTTATTCTGTAATCCTCTTGCCTTATCATTATACCTTTCAATGTGTTAGAATCCCTTATTGTATTTAACAAGACTTCTAGTGTTAAAATGAACAACAATGGGGACAATGGACATCCCTGTCTTGTACGCTTTTCAATTTTAAACTCTGTTGTCAAACTTCCATTGATAATGATCTGTGCCTTTTGCTCTTGATAAATTGCTGAGACCGCTTGTATATATTGGTCCCCGAAGTCCATCTTTTTTAATGTCTTTAATAGAAAATTCCAATCCACTCTATCAAAGGCCTTCTCTGCATCCAGAAAGACCAGCACTGCAGGGATCTGTTTATTCTTCTCAAGATATTCCAATAAATCTATTACTTGCCTTACATTGTCCTTCATGTGCCTACCCTCAATAAATCCCGCTTGGTCATCATGAATCACCTTTTGAATTACTGGCATCAGTCTGTTGGCTAATACTTTTGCGTAAATTTTATAATCCGTATTCAAAAGAGATATTGGTCTGTAATTCTCCGGTTTTTTGGGACCTGCTTGCTCTTTTGGTATCAAAGAAATATAAGCTGTAGTCCACGATGGAGGTACTTTTCCCCCTTGTTGTATGTTGCAAAATAAGTCTCTGAGTTGTTCCACCATTTCTGCCTGTAAAGTTTTATAATACACTGCTGTCAGACCATCCGTTCCAGGAGCTTTGGCTGTTTTTAATTGTTTTATTGCTGCTATTATCTCCTCCTCTGTTATGGGATAATCCATTCTTTCCTTTTGTTGTTCAGTGATTTTTGTAACTCTTTTATTGTCCAAATATTTTTCTATAAGTCCATTCTGCACCTCCTCTCTGGCATATAGTTTAGTGTAATATTGAAGAAAGGCTTCTTTTATTAAATTCTGTTGAAAAACTTCTTTCCCCCCAATATCAACACTATCAATAGTCCGTATGCTTTGTTTCTTCCTTAATGTGTAAGCCAACCACCTGCCTGGTTTATTAGCATTGCAGAATGTATTATGCTTTGCATATTGTAAGTTTGTTGCAACTTGTTCCGCTATAAGCATTTGGAATTGGTCTTTCAGAAGTTTTATAACACTAAGTATTCTTTCATCTGTTGGGTTTTTAATAAGTAACTGTTCTTTATCCTTTATTTCTGCTTCCAATTCAAGTCTTTTCTTTTGTCAAATCCGCTTATGTTTAGAGTTCATATATATAAGCACCCCTCTCATATAAGCTTTGCTTGCGTCCCACACAATTTCCATTGGGGTGCCTTTATTCAAGTTCATTTCAAAAAACTCTTTCAGATGCTTTTTAAGTTCTATTATATTTTTCTCATATCTAAACAAGTTTTCATTTAATCTCCAAGAGCGTCTCTCATTCTTACATGTCTCAATTTCTATCCAGACTGGACTGTGATCAGTCAAAGTTCTTGGCAGAATCTTTGTTCTTTTTGTCCTAACAAGTAAGTCATCAGACAACAAAATAAAATCAATCCTGGAAAAGGATCTATGTCTGTCAGAAAAGAAAGTATAGTCCAGTTCTTTTGGGTTATGTATTCTCCAAATATCTTTTAATTCCAGGTCTTCTTTCATATCAAAAAAAGTCTGTGGTAATCTAATTCTTGATTTTGCCAAAGTCTTTTTATCTAATTTAGAGTCAATTACTCCATTCCAGTCTCCCATAATTAAAATAGATCTATAATCCCATTGAAGTATTTTAGTATGCAGCATTTTATAAAAATAGTCCTGTTGTTGATTAGGAGCATAAATTCCTATCAGAAGAATTTGACTGTTAGCAGAAAGTAATTCAATTGCTACAAACCTACCATCTTGATCAGCTTCTATAAGTTTGGCTGTTAATTTTTTGTTTACATAAATAACCACACCATTCTTTTTTTGGTTAGTTGAGGATATAAAATGTGTTCCTAATTTGGAATTTTTCAAATAGTTTTGATCTTGAACTGTAATATGCGTTTCTTGTAAACAAATTATATCATTATTATGTTGTTTTAAATATGCAAATATTTTCTTCCTTTTTTGTGTTGCATTCAACCCATTCACATTCCAAGATAAACATTTAATCATCCTTATTCTCCTTCTGGAGCGAAGCGCAGAACCTTAGGATGTCATCTGAGATCCTCTGTCCTGCTTTTCCCACAGCCCCAGCCTTGTCTTGACTCTCCTGCTGTAACTTTTCTTTAAGTTCCTTGGCTTTTGCTCGAGTTATACGCTGATCCTTAACTTCAGCCGCCCAAGCCAGCTCCGAGATTGGAGAAGGTTCCAGCAAAGGCTCATCCAAAAAGCCTCCTTCAGCACCCTTCAGCTCTGCTAATTCCTGCTTAGATTGTTGTTCTTTAATCTCCAAAACTGTAGATGTGCGTGGGGATGGAGTTCTTTCTTTAAAGATGTCATTATAAAATTGCTCCGCCTTCTCCACAGTATTCAGACGGTGTTTCTCTCCCTTATATCTCAAAATTATGCCAGTTGGGGCGTCCCAACGAAATGGGATTTGATTATTCTGCAGTTCTTTAACAAGAAAACCATACTCTTTTCTAGATTTCAACATCTTAGGTGGGAGCTCCTTGTAAACTGTAATCTTGGATCCACTCACTTGCACAGAAGTGAGAAAAGATTTTTGCAAAATGTCATTTCTTATTGCTCTATCTGTAAAATATATGACCACATCTCTAGGCAGTTGTCTTTGTCTGGCCACCCACGAGTTGACTCTATAGATTTTATCTATTTTGCAAAAAACCATCTCAGGTTCAACTTTTAAAATCACAGCTAGGGCTTCAGCACAGATCTGTCTCAAATCTTGTCTCTCCTCTTCTCTAATTCCTCGAAGCCTTATAGCAAATTCCATTGCACGAAATTGCATCATAACAATATCATTCTCAACTCTCTGCATCTTGTCATCAACATCAAAAAATTTATGATCATTATTTTTCATCTTAGCATTAACTTCTAATTTAAATTCATCCACTTTTGTCTCAACTTTCATAATAAATCCTGCCAGACCAGACGCCACATCCGTTATTTTTTTGGTCACCATCTTTTGGCTCTGCTGCATTTCCTGCATGATTTCCTGTTGTGACTTTTGAATTTTTTCATCTATTTTATTTATTTTGTCATCCATGTCTTGAAATTTCTCATCCAAAATATTTGAGATGAATGCTTTTAATTCTCCCATATCCAAATCTTTTTTTTGGGCTTGTGACTGCGTATCCTGCTTACGTGGGGGGGATCCCCCCCCTGTTTTGCCTTCCTGCTTTTTTGAAGCCATCCTGCCACGTAAGCTAGCTTTCTTAAAAAGGGAGGGTCCGCCTCTTCTGCCACCTCCACAATACCTTCTAAAAAAGTCCCCCAGAGTTACTCAAAGCAAAGCTATAATGCAGCAAAGACAAGTAAAAGGGAGAGATTTTCCTCTTATTTCTGTTGCAGCCGGAGCAGCTCTGTAACAACTTTTTAACTTTGTAGCAAGACAAGATAACTTCACCAATCCACACCCACTAATTCATTTGCTGAGCGCCATATTTTTTCAATCACTTTCACTCATTCCGAGACTTTCACTTCAGTAAAAAAGTTCAGCAAAGGTCTAATACTTGCAGTTCAAAGTTTCAGGGTTCAAGTGGATTGCGGATGTTTATTTGAGTTATTTCCTCGCTCTTTAAAGGTTTCCTGAGGTCGGCTTGTTCCGCACAGGCAGAAGACGTCCCACGCCGCCCGGAGTTTCAGCAGGTTGTAAGGGAGCCGCGCCTGCTTCCTCCCCAGAAACAGTTCCCTGGGGGGGTTGCAGGGGCTCTACCTGTGCCCTGCTGCCTCTTCTTCTGCAATCCTAAGGATTTCGAAGATTTCGAGCCGCTTCGCAATCAGGAAGCGGCTCTACAAGCGGCGGGGGTGGCGGTGCCAAAAGAAAGCACCGTCGCCGCCGAAGACGAGGAAACCGGAAGTCCTCGACCCTACACCATTTCTGACAGATGGCTGTTCAGTCTCTTCTTGAAAGTCTCCAGTGATGAAGCTCCCACAACTTCTGAAGGCAACTTCTGTTCCATTGGTTGATTGTTCTCACTGTCAGAAAATTCCTCCTTATTTCTAGATTGAATCTCTCCTTGATCAGTTTCTATCCATTTTTCCTTGTCCGGCCTTCAGGTGCTTTGGAAAACAAGTTGACCCCCTCCTCTCTATGGCAGACCCTCAAATATTGGAAGACTGCTATCATGTCTCCCCTGGTCCTTCTCTTCACTAGACTAGCCATGCTCAGTTCCTGCAACCGTTCTTCGTATGTTTTATCCTCCAGTCCCCTAATCATCCTAGTTGCTCTTCTCTGCACTTTTTCTAGAGTCTCAACATCTTTTTTTTTATAGTGTGGTGACCAAAACTGGATGCAGTACTCTAGGTGTGGTCTTACTAAGGCTTTCTAGAGTGGTATTAGTACCTTACTTGATCCTGATTGTATCCCTCTGTTAATGCAGTTTAGGATTGCATTGGCATTTTTGGGCTTTGTCTTGCAGTGTTTGGCCACTACAAGAAGACACGGCTAGTCTAGAGGGGCCACGATCTAACCCAGCATGGCCAGTCCACTGATCTAAACTTCTAGATTGTTTTCTTTTCCACCACATGCTTAAATGACCAACGACAATCTTCAACAGTCTTTCTTTCGAGAACATAGCATTCTGTTTTCCCATTTCTCAATCCCTCTCCATGGGGTACGGCTACATTTCCTTCTTTAATGTGGAGAAATGACTACGTGAATGACTCTTACCAATAGGGCTCCTGTAGCATTTCTCATCCATTCTGCTTTTTTTCCCTTTTTTTTTTTTTGCAAACGGCTCACATTCATTTCACACACGCACACCCGGAGCCTTGCTGGCTGAGTGAAAGGGTTATTAAAGGAATATTCAGCCAGGATATGTGAGAACAGCCCGATGAAACGTGGCTGTGCGGTACTTTAGATTCGGAGGCCAAAAAAAAAAAGGGGGGGTGCACTTTGCCACTGGTTCGGCTTTTTAAGATTGTGCCGTTGCACAATCTCACGCAGTGGTGTGTCCTGTTTAAGGAGGTCCTTGAGTCGTCCTGATACTCTTTTGGATATACAATGGATACAGTCAAGATCAAGTAAGGTACTAATCAGGGTTGGGTTCTAAAATTTTTTACTACCAGTTCTGTGGACGTGGCTTATTTTGTGGGCGTGGTTTGATGGTCATGTGACAATTCTTTAGGATTTAGCAGAGGTACTGGTCTACCAGGCTTTTAACTGCTTGAAGGGCTGTACTGGTCTACTCATTTATTTTTGGAGGCACCGGTCTACTCATTCGTTTTTGGAGGCACCGGTCTACCACCACACTGCCTTTTAACACTGATCAGCTGTAGGGCGGCCCTTTGAAGCCCCGCGGCAAGAATTTAAACAGGTTTTTTTCCTTCTAGCCAATCAGCTGGGGCTTGGGAGGCAGCAATAGATTGGGGGTGGGGCCAAATAAAAGGTAAGAATAATGCAGGGGGGCGGGGGGGCAGAACCGGTTCAGTGACGTCATATCGTCACCGCTACCGGCTTGGCGGAACCGGGAGGAACCTACCACTGGTACTAATACTACTCTATAAAGCCCTAGTAAGACCACACCTAGAGTACTGCATCCAGTTTTGGTCACCACACTAGGAAAAAGACGTTGAGACTCTAGAAAAAGTGCAGAGAAGAGCAACCAGGATGATTAAGGGACTGAAGGCTAAAACATACGATGAACGGTTGCAGGAACTGGGCATGGCTAGTCTAGTGAAGAGAAGGACCAGGGGAGACATGATAGCAGTCTTCCAATATTTGAGGGGGTGCCACAGAGAGGAAGGGGTCAAGCTATTTTCCAAAGCATCTGAAGGCCAGACATGGAATAACGGATGGAAACTGAACAAGGAGAGATTCAACCTAGAAATGAGGAGGAACTTTCTGACAGTGAGAACAATCAACCCATGGAGCAGAAGTTGCCTTCGGAAGTTGTGGGAGCTTCATCCCTTGAGACTTTCAAGAAAAGACTGGACCGCCATTTGTCAGAAATGGTGTAGGGTCTCCTGCTTGAGCGGCGGGTTGGACTAGATGACCTATAAGGTCCCTTCCAACTCTGTTAATCTGTTAAATAAATCTAGAATTTAAGGCTCTCCAGGATGGCAAAAAGACCAATGACGATAGGTCTATTGATGTCGAGGAAACTTCTGAGTCATCCAGGTAGAGTTATCTGGAAACTGAGTCTGATAGCAGCTGGACTTCTTTTCTTGTTGGTTCAAGACAGAATAATAAAATAACAGAGTTGGAAGGGATCTTGGAGGTCTTCTAGTCCAGCCCCCTGCTCAAGCAGGAAACCCTATAACATTTCAGACAGGTGACTGTCCAGTCTCTTTTTGAAAACCTCCAATGATGAAGCACCCACAACTTCTGGAAGGAAGCGGTTCCACCGATTAATTATTCTCACCATCAGGAAATTTCTGCTTAGTTCTAAGTTGCTTCTCTCCTTGATTAGTTTCCACCCATTGCTTCTTGTCCTACTCTCAGGTGCTTTGGAGAATAGCTTGACTCCCTCTTCTTTGTGGCAGTCCCTGAGATATTGGAAGACTGCTATCATGTCTCCCCTAGTCCTTCTGTTCATTAAACTACCCAACCAATTCCTGCAACCGTTTTTCATATGTTTTAGCCTCCAGTCCCCTAATATTCTTTGTTGCTCTTCTCTGCACTTGTCTCAACATTTTTTTTGACATTGTGGCAAACAAAACTGGTTGCAATATGCTTGCCGGCATTTCATTACTTCTCCTCCTCCTCCTCCTCCTCCTCCTCCTCCTCCTCCTCCTCCTCCTCCTCCTCCTCCTCCCCCCCACTTCCTATTCCACCCCTTCTCCTCCTCCTCCTACCCCCTCCTCCTTCTTCTTCCCACATACACCCTTGAACATCTAAAGAAGTTAGAATTTTCTGGCAAAAGAAAAACCAGAAGATTCTTAGCTGCTAATAGTCAATTTGTAAGACTGCGAGGACATCCTCCAATAATTAGTCATTTCGTTAAATTATATTCTACTAAGCTTTCGTCAGCCATCTGCTGACATCGTCAGAGTATTAAAATACCATTACAGAGTTTTGCACACATTACAGTGTGTATATGTATATATATATATATGAGTGGATGTGACTCCACTGAGCTAGGGCTGTAGAAAAATCTTGGCTACGTAGGAAAAACCTGGCTAAAAGAAAAACACACATAAAACCAACGAAAAGTAAGAATATATATATATATATATATATATATATATATATATATATATATATACACACACACACACACACACACACACACACACACACACACACACATATATATATATATACATACATACATATATACATACATACATATATACATACACACAACACCCTGCCAACAAAAGTGCGAATAGTCAAGGCTATGGTTTTCCCAGTTGCAATGGATGGCTGTGAAAGTTGGACCATAAGGAAGGCTGAGCACCAAAGAATGGAGGTCTTTGAACTCTGGTGCTGGAGAAGACTCCTGCGAGTCCCTTGGACTGCAAGGCGATCAAACTGGTCCGTCCTAGAGGAGATCAACCCTGACTGCTCTTTAGAAGGCCAGATCCTGAAGAGGAAACTCAAATCCTTTGGCCACCTAATGAGAAGGAAGGACTCACTGGAGAAGAGCCTAATGCTGGGAACGATTGAAAGCAAAAGAAGAAGGGGACGACAGAGAATGAGGTGACTGGAGTCACTGAAGCAGTCAGCGTGAGCTTAAATGGACTCCAGAGGATGGTAAAGGACAGGAAGGCTTGGAGGAACGTTGTCCATGAGGTCGCTATGGGTCGGACACGACTTCGCAACTAACAACAAAATATATATTGCATGAGTCACTTCATTCCTGTAGGATCCCTTCTTAAAAATGGATCAATAAATAAGCCAATAAAGATGTTCTTTTTATAGAGCAAGTGCAATTGCCCAGACTCATCCATTGGTAAGACCATTGATCTACCCGGTTTGAGACTATCCATCCAGTACTAATAATATCTATCTGAAGTTGTTTCTATCAAAAAATCTGTCTTAGCTCTTTCAACAATCTAGTAGGACATAGGATGGGTGATGAATGTATGCTTGATGAATGTATGAGGCGATGTCTACAAAGGAAAGTAACAGATCCCGATTACAGGTAGTCCTTGTCTTACAACCGTTCATTCGCTGACTAGGTGGCTCACGTGGCTAAGACACTGAGGTTGTCGATCAGAAAACTCCTGTGTGAGCAGAGGGTTGGACTAGATGACCTCCAAGGTCCCTTCCAACTCTGTTACTGTTACTATTTAGCTATTGTTCCAGTGGTGGGTTTCAACATTGTTTACTACCGGTTCTGTGGGCGTGGCTTGGTGGGCGTGGCAGGGGAAGGATACTGTAAAATCTCCATTCCCTCCCCACTCCAGGGGAAGGATACTGTAAAATCCCCATGTCTTCCCGATCAGCTGGGACTTGGGAGGCAGAGAATAGATGGGGGTGGAGCCAGTCAGAATTTTTACTGTCGGTTCTCCAAACGACTCAAAATTTCCGCTACCGGTTCTCCAGAACTGGTTAGAACCTGCTGAAACCCACCTCTGCTATATACACATACCCACTTTCTAAAATTAAGAGCAGTTTAGCAGGGGAACGAGTGACCCATATATGTTTGGCCCTTTCATTAGATGTATTCCATCAGAAACCAGATCCATGATCTAATTGGTTGGATCATTGATCATCAGAAAACATTTGCCTCAACCAGCACGTCCAACTCAATTTTAATTTTTGCAGCTACAGAGTTCAGCTGTATTTTGACCTTTTCCATCATCATTCTGGTTAATGAGCAATCAGATTTTTTTTAATTTGATTTATATGCCGCCCTTCTCCGGAGACTCAGGGTGGCTTACAATGCGCTAAGCAATAGCCTTCATACTTTTGTATATTTATACAAAGTCAGCTTATTGCCCCCACAATCTGGGTCCTCATTTAACCTACCTTAGAAAGGATGGAAGGCTGAGTCAACCTTGAGCCTGGGGAGATTCAAACCTGCAGAAATTGCAGGCAGCTGTGTTAATAACAGGGTGCATTAAACCACTGTACTACCAAGGTTCCTTCACACAGATTCACATGGAAGTTGATTGCTGCTTCATTCTGAGGAAACATTCCATTCATAAATAGATCAGTTCCGCTGTACACGATAGCGTGATATTGTTCCTGTCGTTACCATTATTTATTATTATCATTATTACCATTTACTACCGGTTCTCCGAACTATTCAAAATTTCCACTACCAGTTCTCCAGAACTGGTCAGTACCTGCTGAAACCCACCTCTGGATTGTCCGAAGTTGCAACGACACTGAAAAAAAGGGACTTACGACCGTTGCATCCTCCTCCTGGTCACGCCATCAAAATCTGAATGCGTGCAACAGGTTCACATTTATGACGGTTGCAGTGTCCCAGGGTCCCCTTTTGCAACCTTCTGACAAGCAAAGTCAACGGGGAAGCCAGATTCACTTAACAACCGCGTTATTAATTTAACAACTGCAGTGATTTACTTAGCAACTGTGGCAAGACAGGTTGTAAGACAGGATGCCCCCCCAGAATCCCTTGGGAGTTGGGTGGCATAGAAATGTGCTAAATTAAATTAAAAAGGGGGGGCAAAACTCATGTGACAAATGTCTCACTTAGCGATGGAAAATTTGGGCTCAATTGTTGGTCATAAGTCAAGGACTACCTGAAAAATGTCCCTAAGCAGTAGGAATTTAGGAGAAGTAAAGGTAAAGTCTTTATGTATATTTTGATTTAACAGAATAACAGAGTTGGAAGGGACCTTGGAGGTCTTCTAGTCCAACCCCCTGCTCAGGCAGGAATCCCTCTACCATTTCAGACAAATGGTTGTCCAATCTCTTCTTAAAAACTTCCAGTGTTGGAACATCCATAACTTCTGGAGGCAAGTCCTTCCTTTTCATCAAAAAGACCTTACAATTCTCTTCAGAGCAATATACAGTAGCGGCCAAAATTGTGGAAACTTTTTGGGAAAAATGTATTTTTGAGGTTTGATGGCTAATAACACCACTTTTTTTTTTTTTTTGGAGTTTCAAATTAATCCTATTCCACCACTGGAATGGCCTGGGAATAGCCCAGATTTCAATTTAACCCAATTGAAAATCTATGGAGCCGACTAAAGAAACTGGTTAGTCAGAAACAACCCAGCAATAAAACTCAGTTAATAGAAACAATCCTTCATTCTTGGTTTCACATGATAACAGCTGCAGAACTCAAAGACTTGGTTCACTCCATGGGAAGACGTTGTAAGGCCGTCATTCATGCTAAAGGTTACCCAACTAAGTATTAACTGACATGTTGATAATGTTTGTATATCTCGTTTTTTCTATGGTGACAATTTTTGTACATCTTGTTTTTTCTACATGTTTCACCTTTCTTCTTTATACAGTAACTGCTATTCTAATAGCAAATCCTTCATGAAAGTTTCTGCATTACATTCTTGATTAAATTATCTTTCCGTTGATAATATAATTTTATGGTACTACTCCCCCCAAAAGTGGTGCTATTAGCTAGTTTTAGAAGATACACTTTTCCCAAAAGATTCCCACAATTTTGGCCACTACTGTAGACTCGGTTTGTTTTCTTTCAAAATGTTTGCAACTGGGATTTCTTGGGGATCTTCTCTCCGTAGGATAATAAAATCTTCATCCTGCTTAGCTTTTGATCGTGATCAACCCAAGTCAGTTATGGGAATAAAGCCCAGTTCCTTAGAGTTTTCCCTATCTGTGATATAAAGGTTCTTATTGTTGATTGATTTTTGATGTACTGATTCTCAAGATGGTTAAGATCAAGATTTTGATGTACAAGGTCAAGAAATAAGAAGACTCAGATATGAAAGGAACCTTGGTAGCACAGTGGACTAATGCACTGTTATTAACATCTGCTGCTTGCAATTACTGCAAATTCAAATCCCATCAGGCTCAAGGTTGACTCAGCCTTCCATCCTTTCAAAGGTAGGTAAAATGAGGACCCAGATTGTGGGGGCAATAAGCTGACTTTGTATAAATATACAAAAGGATGAAGGCTATTGCTTATAGCATTGTAAGCCGCCCTGAGTCTCCGGAGAAGGGCGGCATATAAATTAAAGCAAAAATAAAAAAAAGGCCTGTTTTTTTTCCTCAGGCTACAAACTACGCTTTGAAGCGTGTGCCTTTATGTGAATTTTATTAATTTGCTGAGTGTTTTACTCCCAGGCCTATCACTGGGTGAAACTCTTCGGTTGAAGAGGTTGTAGAAAAAAATGCTTTTAAAAGTTAAATAAAAAAAAGTTGGCCACACCCACTCAGTCACATTACCGCCCCCCAACCAAGCCACGCCCCCAGAACCGGTAGTAACAAATTTTACATTTCACCACTGCCTAATAGGCTTATTATCAGGGGATGTCTTAATTTAGGGGGAAACAGGGTATCTCTCGCTTAGCAACGGAAACCTTCGGATCAATTCTGGTCATAAGTAGAGGACTACCTGTATTGTTGCATGAAGTAAGTTTCATTTGTGTTTCTATTCTGCTTTTGGTTTATTTTCCTTATATAGTGCCTTTTAAGGTTGACGATTTTATTCAGATCAAGGGAGGAATTACTTCCCTGCGGTTTGACTTCAAATCTCTGCTTTTCAAAAGACTAGTTGATGGTTAAACGCTCAGTACTGACTTGGAACTGAGCAAAGTTAGAGTGATTCAGTGTTTGAAAAGGGTGTTTCAAAAGCAAATAGAAATATGGAATGAGTCAGTGGCGTACTATTTCTACTTCTGGGTTGTGCTGTCTTGCCTCCCGTTTAATTATTGGTCTTTTCTTGCTGGGTACAGTTTGCTTCAATAATATTGCCAAACCAATTCAGTTAATTAAAGTTGGGATTAATGGGTTTTGATTAGACAATGTACAATTGAGAAATGGTTTAAGCAAACCTTTACGGGGTATAAAATAGCAAATAGAAAGCGTGCAGTGTACAATAGTGGCCAAAACTGTGGAAACCTTTTGGGAAAAGTGTATTTGGTGGCTAATAACACCACTTTTTTTTTTTTGGAGTTTCAAGATTTTTTTTTTTAATTTGATTTATATGCCGCCCTTCTCCGGAGACTCAGGACGGCTTACAATGCATTAAGCAATAGCCTTCATACTTTTGTATATTTATACAAAGTCACCTTATTGCCCCCACAAACTGGGTCCTCAATTTACCTACCTTAGAAAGGATGGAAGGCTGAGTCAACCTTGAGCCTGAGGAGATTCGAACTTGCAGTAATTGCAGGCAGCTGAATGTTAATAACAGGCTATTAGTCTGCTGCGCCACCAGGCTCTGTAGAGATAATATAAGATAATAAGATAAGATAATAAGATAATCATATTCCACTACTGGAATGGCCTGGGAATTGCCCAGCCCTTAACCCAGTGGTGAAATGTAAAATTTCTAACTACCAGTTCTGTGGGCGTGGCTTGGTGAGGGGGTAATGTGACTGGGTGGGCGTGGCCAACTTTTTTTCTTTCCTTTTAAAAGCATTTTTTTCTACAACCTTAAGAGGTTGCAGAAAAAAATGCTTTTAAAAGCCTCTGACGATCAGGCAACTCAGCTGGGATCGTCAGAGGCTTTTAAAGGCATTTTTTTTCCTACAACCTCTTCAGCTGAAGAAGTTGCAGAAAAAAATGCTTTTAAAAGCCTCTGACGATCCTAGCTGAGCCGCACGATCATCAGAGGCTTTTTTTTTTTTTACTTTTAAAAGCATTTTTTCGGCCGAAGAGGTTGTAGAAAAAATGCTTTTAAAAGTTAAAAAAAAAAAGCCTCTGATGATCGCGCGGCTCAGCTGGGCATGGGGGGGGCAGGGATTTTTGCTACCGGTTCTCTGAACCACCCGCCTCCATCGCTACCAGATCAGGCGATCCGGCCCGAACCGTCTTAGCTACTGAGCCACCGCATTTCCTATCTTATCTTATCTTATCTTACCTTACCTTACCTTACCTTACCTTACCTTACCTTACCTTACCTTACCTTACCTTACCATCTTATCTTATCTTATCTTATCTTATCTTATCTTATCTTGGAACTTGGATAAATCATTGGCATCAGCAGCTGATATAATGAGGTAGTGTTTTTGTCTATATCACCTTATCCATTTTGATTTCAGGAAATGAACAAAAATCAGACTTGGGGAAATATACCTGTCTTTCTTTTGGGGGGCTATGTATCATAAGGCAAGATTAGTATTTAGTGCTTGTACAAAATTGGATTCCATGGTGTTCTCTCTGTAGATTTCAAAGTGTTATTGGAAAGGTCAGCAAGTAAAATATTTCTGTCATTATTAAAGGTGAAGGACCATTAAATTGCAAGGGTTGAAGTAATAGCCACTTTTGAAAAGCTTCCTCAAAACCTGGAGGACTTGTAAAATATATGACTTTGGAGTCATCTTGCGTTGCAGTTAAACACAAAATTTTGCTTTCATTTCAGGAAGACGTTCAGATAATTTTTTTTCCTTCCTTCCTTCCTTCCTTCCTTCCTCCCTTCCTTCCTTCCTTCCTTCCTTCCTTCCTCCCTCCCTCCCTCCCTCCCTCCCTCCCTCCCTCCCTCCCTCTTCCCTCCCTTCCTCCTATCCATCCATTTCTTAATGTTCTAAAGCAGGGGTCTTCCACCTTGGCAACTTTAAGCCTGGCTGACTTCAACTCCCAGAATTCCCCAGCCAGCTTTGCTTTGAAGTCCGCCAGGATTAAAGTTGCCAAGGTTGGAGACCCCTGTTCTAAAGGTAAAGGCAAAAATTTCCCCTGTCCAGTCATGTCCCACTCTAGGGTTCAGTGCTCATTTCTGTTTCTTGGCCAATGGAGCCAGAGACGTTTTCCGTGGTCATGTGGCTAGCATGACTACACTCCGATATGCATGAAACACTGTTACCTTCCCACTGAAGTGGTCCCTATTTATCTACTCACATTGCATGCTTTCAAACTGTTAGATGGGCAGAAGCTGGAGCAAGGAACAGGAGCTCAACTCATCACACGACGCTCGGGACTCGAACCCAGGCTGTCTGCTTTCTAGCTGACAAGCTCAGCGTCTTTAACTGCTGAGCCATTGCATCCCCCTTCATAATATTCTATAATCTATATCTAAATAAATCATATTAGGGCTTACCAAAAACATCTGGTATAAGCCACGATTATGTTATTTGCAAATCAAACAACTGTATAATGTAATTTATTTTGATGTTGTCACAACACATGAGACATCACTAGTTTCCCTGCAAACATCTATGGGCCTTAGTGGGATCTGATTTATATATATATATCCTCCCCTTCCTCCTCCTGTTCTTCCTTCTCCTCCTTCTCCTCCACCTGTTATTCTGCCTTTTTATATTTACTAAAACAATGGTTAAACATCACAGCTTTTTTGAAGTCTAGTCTGTTAAATTTCTTTCAGCCAAATCTCACTGAATATGCATAATATTGTGTTTGGGGGGGTGTAATGAGAGAGCTCAACCAATCTCATTGTACATATGTTGTGCGTTGACAATAAAGATTTGATTTGAATTGAATTGAAGTAAAAAAAATGAGTGTCCTATTATCTACTGGTTACTCAATTCTTTTGAACTTACTCTTTCACGGAAAGGAAAAAAGATTTGTTTAAAACCTTTAGGTCTGGAATCGTATTGTACTCCTCCTTGACATCGTAGTAATGCTCCTTTTACAATATTGTGGTTTACTAACCTTGAAAAGATAATGGTAAGGACAGGAACAATATCACGCTATCATGTACAACGGAACTGATCTATTTATGAATGGAATGTTTCCTTAGAATAAAGCAGCAATCAACTTTTGTGTGAATTTGATTGCTCATTAACCAGAATGATGATAGAAAAGGTCAAAATACAGCTGAACTCTGTAGCTGCAAAAATTAAAATTGAGTTAGAAGTGCTGGTTGAGGCAAATGCTTTCTGATGATCAATGAACCAACCAATTGTTTCAACAGGCGGGGCTAAACATATGAACATGTGAATGATTTTTTTTTTTTAATGTTATCTAATTCTGGGTTTTATTTAATTGACCAAACTAAGTAATAATTTTAATTAGCAATTTTATGATATTTGTGTGTCTATATTTTTCTTGACTGTACACCGCCTTGAGTCCTACGGGAGAAAGGCGGTATAGAAATATAATAAATAAATAAATAAATAAATAATGGATCTGGTTTCTGATGGAATACATCTAATGAAAGGGCCAAACATATATGGGTCACTTGTTCCCCTGCTAAACTGCTCTTAATTTTAGATAGTGGGTATGTGTATATAGCAGAGGTGAGTTTCAGCAGGTTCTGACCAGTTCTGGAGAACCAGTAGCGGAAATTTTGAGTCGTTCGGAGAACCGACAGTAAAAATTCTGACTGGCCCCACCCCCATCTATTCTCTGCCTCCCAAGCCCCAGCTGATCGGGAGGAAATGGGGATTTTGTAGTAACCTTCCCCTGGATTGGGGAGGGAATGGAGATTTTACAGTATCCTTCTCCTGGATTGGGGAGGGAATGGAGATTTTACAGTATCCTTCTCCTGGAGTGGGGAGGGAATGGAGATTTTACAGTGTCCTTCCCCTGGAGTGGGGAGGGAATGGAGATTTTATAGTATCCTTCCCTTAGAGTGGGGATGGAATGGAGATTTTGCAGTATCCTTCCCCTGCCACGCCCACCAAGCTATGCCACACCACAGAACCGGTAGTAAAAAATTTTGAAACCCACCACTGGTATATAGGGAGGTAGCATTTAGCAATTGCAACAGCACTTAGACTTATGTACCACTTCACAGTGCTTTACAGCCCTCTCTAAGTGGTTTACCGGTCAATATATTGCCCGCAACAATTTGGATCCTCATTTTACCCACCTCGGAAGGATGGAAGTCTGAGCCGGTCAGGATCGAACTTGTGACTGTGGGAATGCAGAGTTTGCCTGCAAATACTGCCTTCTAACCACTGTGCCACCAGGGCTCTTCTATTTCAATAGATTCTGACAACCCCCACATCCACTTTTAAAAAAAATATTCGTATTCGGTGTCACTTTTCACGATTACAAATCTCGATCGTCTTCTAGGTGCCATCTGCCTTAAAATGAACATTTGCAGGAAGTGGGGTGGAGGATGATTGAGTTGGTTACCACAGATCTTGATTTTTTGGATTGGAAGATTCTTTGTTTGCTATCCTGTTTCCCTGAAAATAAAACCCAACTGGAAAATAAGCCCTAGCATGATTTTTCATGATGCTCATAATATAAGCCCTACCCCCCAAAATAAGCCCCAGTTAAGATTGTCAGCCAGATGGGTGCATTTAGTACCATATTTCTCCAAAAATAAGACCTAACCAGAAAATAAGCCCTAGCATGATTTTTCATGATGCTCGTAATATAAGCCCTACCCCCAAAATAAGCCCCAGTTAAGATTGTCAGCCAGATGGGTGCATTTAGTACCGTATTTCTCCAAAAATAAGACCTAACCAGAAAATAAGCCCTAATGTATCTTTTGGAGCAAAAATTAATATAAGACCCATTCTTATTTTCGGGAAAACACTGTAACTAACAACAAGTTAACAAGATGTCTTTCATGTGACAGTCTCAAAAAAGGACTAATATATCTTTCTATGATGTATCTGGAAGGATAAACCATGGCATGCAATTGTGGAGGTGGAAACTACAATTTGTACAGTTGCATCAAATACCAGGATTGAATGGTATCTTGGTGCTCTCTGAGTTTACTGGTTTTCTTTTCATTACCCGACTAGGTAACATCATCAGTGATAGAAGTAATAACTACAGCTGGAATTGTATTTGCACAAAATTGTAAAAGTGAAGAGATCCCTACGGATGAGAATATCATTAAGAAAATATTAGAATGTGCAGAATGTGCAGAAATGAACAGATTAACACTTGCAATTAAAGAAAAGGAAGATTCTGATTATTATAGTATCTGGCAGTTATTCTATCAATGGTTAGAGTACAAATATGAAAATTAGAAAGAAAAGCAGAGAAGTTAAATATGGAAAATGTTTTAACAAAGTTAAATAAGCTAGGAAGAGGATTGTTATAATAATAGGTATGTTAGGATTAGTATTAAGTTAAGAATAGACAAAATATTAAATATGGCTGTAAATTTTAATTGTTATTGCACAAAATATTTGTACCCAGATGACACACTGTTTAATGTAAGATGAAATGTTTGTATTAAAATAAAATATTTTTTTTAACGGTTGGGGCATGATAAATATAAATCTATGATTTAAATAAATCAAAAATAATCAGTGATAGAAGGGAGAGGGGGGGCAAATCGCACTTGTTTCTAGCACTGATGATGTTACCTGGTGAAGTAATGAAACGTCTTCAAGAAAACCACCAAGCTCACAGTTCAACTCTCAGCCACAAATATTCCTTTCTATTGGTATAACTGAATTAATACATGGAGGTGTTTCTTGTAGTCCCCGAATTTCTTGGAAGCTGAATGTTGGAGGCTGCCCATCACTGTCATTACTCAGGATGGGTGGATCACTTGCTGATCCGCTTTTACAACACTATTGCGGCGGTCATTAAGCAAGCCCATGGAGTGGTGCAGTGGCTAGAGGTGGAGCTCTCGCCTCACAATCGGGAGGCTGTGAGTTCGATCCTAGGTAGCGGCAGATATTTCTCTCTCTGTGCACAATGAGTAAGTATCAGCTACAAACTCTGTATTGGTGACAAGAAAGGCATCCGGCCAGAAAACGCACAGCTCCATTCAGTTACCCAAACTCTACCCCGATGCAAGGGATTACGGGGTGATTAAAAGGCAAAAAAATAAAAATAAAAATTAAGCAAACCCATGGTTTCTTATGGGCTGGTTTTGCCAAAATTAGAAGTCAAACCATTGGGAAACATGAACATATAACCGGAGGATCACTGGAAGTTTTTAAAAAGAGATTGGACCGCCATTTGTCTGAAATGGTATAGGGCAGTGATGGTTAACCTTTTCCGGACCGAGTGCCCAAAGCACGCCTGAACCCCCAAAATGCAATGTGTGCACTTGCCCCGCCTCTGCGCACGTGCCCTGCTCCCTGCGCATGCGCCCCCCTCACACATGCGTGTGTGGCCTCACACATGCCCCGCCCCCCTGCACACGGCAGAAGACCAGCTGGCCAGTGGGAAGCATGCACGCATGTGTGGCAGAGCTGAACTGGGGCGACAACTCACGAGCCATCAGAGAGAGCTCTGCGTGCCACCTCTGACACGCGTGCCATAGGTTCGCCACCACGGGTATAGGGTCTCCTGCTTGAGCAGGGGGTTGGACTAGAAGACCTCCAAGGTCCCTTCCAACTCTGTTATTCTGTTATTCCTCCATTTGGGACTGATGGTTCTGTTCTTTTCCCCTCTTATTCACAAACCAGATTTTTCTCTTTTTACTTGTGTTTTTACTGTTGTTATTTTGAATTATGAACTATTATATAATTGAACTAACCATGTGTGTTGGCAGCTTGATGGATCAGCCCGGATTGTGATCATCTGTCCGTCTGTACAGATAAAGATAAAATTCCCGTGGAAACATGCTTTGGGGTGATTGAACATGAAGGAATATCAAGATGCAGTTTACTTTATTCTCACTATTTACTTGTAATTGTCAAAGGAAAGGTTGAAATGGTAGATCATTTGATATTTTGTGCATCAGAATAGAATAGAATAGAATAGAATAGAATAGAATAGAATAGAATAGAATAGAATAGAATAGAATAGAATAGAATAAAATCTGTGACCTCCTTGTGCTTTAGAACAAAGTTCCCCAACCTTTCCTGTTTTGTAGACCAGCAGGAGGGGAGAGGGGTTGATTCTGTGCGACTGGCCAGCAAGTGTGCACAGCTCCATTTCTGCGAGTGGCAAGCACACATGCCTGCCCCTCACACAAATGGAGGGTCCATGCACACGCTTGCTGCCGTTCACGCAATTGGGGACATGTGCTTGCTCGTTTGCTATTTCCGTGGCCCACTTCCAAACACCTCACAGTCCACTGTTGGGCTGCGGCACAGAGGTTGGGGACCTCTACTTTAGAAGGTAAGCCTCATGTTCAATCCCAAACTATTGCTGATCTAACGTTTCTGCAAAAGTCCTTAAAATTCCAGCAGCCTTTGAGAACTGTTAGAAATTCTGTTTATATAAAGTACCACACAGAGCAAAACAAAGAGTACAATCACCATGTGCTTTACTGCTCAACTATATAACTGTAACAGGAAATTCTACTCAGAGCAAAAGAGCATGGAGTATATATCATAGATCATCATCATCTCCCTTTAGTGACGCCATAATCCCTTGTGGGGTGGGCAACTGAATGGAGCTGAGTGTTTACCAGGCAGATGCCCTTCCTGTCGCCAATGTGGAGTGTTATTCAGCAGATATATTCTCAGTGTATCCAGGGGGAGAAATATCTGCCTCTACCTAGGATCGAACTCAAAGCCTCCTGATTGGGAGGTGAGAGCTCCACCTCTAGGCCACCACACTACTCAGTGTATACCATAGATCCAACTTTGTAAATACTGCCATCTACTGGCTGAATACTACTGTAGTTGTTGCATAGAAATACATTCCAACAATGAATTCCTACAAGGACACATCATGGACAGCAACATTTAAGCAAGCAAGTGAGGGATTCAGATTGGCTTGGGAAAAAAAACAATTTGAATTACTCCTGCTCATCCTCTCTTTACCTGAAAATAGAGAAAAAAGAACGTGATTCTGACAAAAGCTTAGCTTATTATTATGTTTGGTTGCACAGTTGGCAGGACATTCAGACTGGATTTGGTAATTTTTATTCAGCTATTCAATCCTTCCCAATAGGCAGATATTCTTTGATGGTGTTACAAGTATAATCACTGTTCCTAGTCCTTGACTTATAGACATCCGTGTAGTGGCCATTGAAAGCTAGAACGACACTGAAAAAAGTGTCTTTTTTCCAGTGCCATTGTAACTTTGGACAGTCCTTAACGAACTGTTGTAAATCGAGGACTACCTTGTATTTGTTTGAATTCTGAAGTCCCAGAGCACTTTAGCTTTTTCATTCTATATTATTTTGCTTACTTTGTGGCCCCACCAGTTCTTGTTTGCAGACAAACGGTATTTCTTGCAGCTCTGCCAATGCACCATTGTTGCTACTTTGTCACGCCGTTGTTTGTGGTCAATCTGTGTGATCTTCTTACAGCAGCTAAACTAGGTAGTCTCATGTTTCTTCAGCTTCTCTGAAGAAGCACCTCTTGCAACTTGTTGCTGTCTTCTCAATTCTGGTGTCAGGGTTCCAAGTAATAGTCCCAATGAAAGAAAACTCCAAGGCATGAGTTTCCTCAAAGTTCCATTTTATTAGAGATGTCATATTGGCACATCTGGAAAAACCTGAATCTGAAAGCTTCTGAAAAGAAAGTCCAAGTCCCCGCCCCAGCACCCCACATGTCCATCACGTTGTCCAATCAACACATCATCCCAAGTGGAGATGCCTCTCAGTCACACCCCTCCAGGTGCAGGGCTGAGTAACCTTGATTCTCAGAGAAAGGAATGTTATTTTGACTACATATCTCCCAGCTCTCTACAATCCCCCCTCCCAGTTTCCCACAGTAGTAAATGTGGCAAGCCTGAAGGTCCAAGGCCCAAAATGGATTCCAGGCCTGACATTTGGCTTCATATGCATTTGTTCTTAAAGCTTGGTCCAGTGAGGTCAGGATTGGCCCCTCTGTCTGTTTCTTCAACTTTCCTGTTTTTAGCCATTGCCTTTTTTTTAAAAATGTCTCTCTCAGCCCAATTCACCTCACAGAGTTGTTGTTATGGGGACAAATAGAAAGAGGAAGGAACATTAGATATGTTTGCCACCTTTAGTTGTTTATAAAAATGATAAAAGCAGGATATAAATAAAGTAAAATAAAATAAATTTTTGGGAAAGATCTGATGATCAAAAGTGCCAAATCCATTCAGAGTTCTCTCGTAGATATTTCGTAAATAACAATATGCTGTTGTAAGCTAATCTACTTACCTCTTTGGAAATAGCCAGTATAATTACAAGTAGTCCTCGAATTACGACCACAATTGAGCCCAATTTTTGTTGTTGCTAAGTGAAACATTTGTTAAGTGAATTTTGCCTTATTATACGACCGTTTGTGCCACAGTTGTTAAGTGAATCACTACAGTTGTTAAATGAAACTGGCTTCCCTGTGGACTTTGCTTGTCAGGACTTTGCTTGTCAGAAGGTCTCTAAAGGTGATCACAAGACCCTGGGACACTGCAACCGTCATAAATATGAGTCAGTTGCTAAGCATCCGCATTTTGATCAGATGAACTATGGGGATACCGCAACTGTCATAAGTGTGAAAAACAGTGCAGTTTGTAACTTTGAAGGGTCATTAAATGAACTGTTGTAGGTTGAGGACTACCTATAGCTGACCTGACTGAGGCCATTTTGAGACTTCAGTGCTGGCACACTGGAGCTGAGGGACAGGGAGGGGGGAATAGAGATAGTTGGGGTATTATAGTCAAAACAAAATACTTTCTCTTGGGAACCAAGGACATTCCTGCAGGTGTCCGGAAGGAGGAGTCTGATGTCTCCTAGCAACTGGACTGTATCCTAATCGGGCCATGTGACTGGTTGTTTTGGGAAAGTGACAAACTTTTACTTTTAATTAGGTGAAAACTGCGGGAACATTTAGAGTCGGTTTTCACCAGCCTTGTGCCAAAATGGCATATCCAATAAACTTATTCTTTGAGGAATCTACCTGCCTCATAGTTTTGTTTGCTATGGGTATGCTACTTGGAACCCTGACGCAAAACACTTGGTAATCATAGTTTTAATACATGTGTATGTGCTTTCTAATAATCTCCTGACCAAGTTTGAATAGGTACATAGAGGCAACCGCTTAGCGGTGAGTAACCTATGTTTTGCCTCTCCACTTATATTTTGAACTGTGCTCAAAAATCCCACTTGTGTGTAGGAGGAAATTGTGAATCAGACCTCTGCATGAAGTTGGCCTTTACAGGAGTTATTAACGGTAGACAATCCTTTTGATTCCTCCCGTTGTGTGAACACCACACTCCCCGTTGTCATTAGCGGCGCAGCGTTACTGCTTTTTCATTTATTACCCTGTGCCGTCCATTGATAAAGACAATCTAGTTATTGCCATGAAAGCTGTTGATCTTCAATATAACAACGGAAGGACGGAGCTTATCCAAGCCAGGCTGGAGAAAGAGTATTAAGAATTGTTCATGCTGTACCGCTAAGCTGCTTCCTTACCCGATGCTGCGGGGTGGATCTTTACTCAGGAGGATATAAAGGTAAAGCTTCCCCTCGCACATATGTGTTAGTCGTTCCCGACTCTAGGGGGCGGTGCTCATCTCCGTTTCAAAGCCGAAGAGCCAGCGCTGCCCAAAGACATCTCCGTGGTCATGTGGCCGGCATGACTCAATGCCAAAGGCGCACGGAACGCTGTGATCTTCCCACCAAATTGCTCCCTATTTTTCTACTTGCATTTTTTACGTGATTTCGAACTGCTAGATTGGCAGAAGCTGGGACAAATAATGGGAGCTCACCCCGTTATGCGGCACTAGGGATTCGAACCGCTGAACTGCCGACCTTTCGATCGACAAGCTCAGTGTCTTAGCCACTGAGCCACCGCGTCCCTGCTCAGGAGGATATAGCAAGACTTTTGACTTTTCCAACAGTAGAGAACTTCAGGTCGGGGAATGGCGTGTAGAAGAGCTACTGCTAGAAGAGACTGACTGGATGGTGAAGAACGGAAGGATTTATACTCTTTGCAGACAGCTGGTCATTTGCATCCTTTTAGAGAGTTGTTAAGGCCACCCGGAGGTTTCTCTGTGTCATCAGGGTCACCTGAGTGGTGCAAATGGGTGTGGAGCCCATTTAACAATGCAATCACTTAGTTTAGTTTAGTTTTATTGAATTTATATACCGCCCTACTCCCGAAGGACTCAGGGCGGTGAACAGCCATAGAATAAAACATATAGATACAAAATTTAAAATAAGATAAAATGAATTAAATAATTTGGCTGAACAAATTTAAAACCCCAATAATTTAAAACCAAATTTAAAATTTCTATTTAAAAAGGGGAAAGACTTAGGTCAGGCCAGCTTGATGAAACAAGAAAGTCTTGAGCGCGCGACGGAAGGTACGCAGATCCGGGATCCTCCGTATCTCCGGGGGGAGTTTGTTCCAGATAGTAGGTGCTCCCACAGAGAAGGCTCTCCCCCTGGGGGCCGCCAGTCAACATTGTTTGGCCGACGGCACCCGGAGGAGCCCCTCTCTATGGGAGCGTACTGGTTGGTGGGAGGCTATTGGTGGTAGCAGGCGGTCCCGTAAATAACCAGGTCCTAAGCCATGGAGTGCTCTAAAGGTGATAACCAAAGCCTTGAAACGCACTCGGAAGACCACCGGGAGCCAGTGCAGCTCGCGCAGGAGAGGTGTTACATGGGAGTGCCACGTCGCTCCCGTCACACCCGCGCGGCCGCACTCTGCACCAGTTAGAACCTTCGAGTGCTCCTCAAGGGGAGCCCCACTTCATAAACGCATAGCACTACATGGCGTTACAAACCCATCATTCAGCAGTCCACCTGCATTTAAAAGACAAAGGCCACTCTTTTGAAGACAGCCAAGTCCAGATTTTGGACAGAGAGGATCGCTGGTTTGAAAGAGGGGTCAAAGAAGCCATCTAGGTCAAAACTGAATGGCCCTCTCTCAACAGAGGGGGAGGGATACAACATCATCTATCTCCAGTCTACAACACAGTCCTTTCAGCAGTTCCAAAAAGGCTCCACGCCCATTTGCACTACTCAGGTGACCCCTGAGGACACAGATAAACCTTCAGGTGGCCTTAACAGATCTCTAAAAGGATGCAAATGACCAGCTGTCTGCAAGGAGTATAAATCCTTCCATTCCCCACCATCCAGTCAGAGCTGAAGAAGCTTCTTAAATGAGAAGTGAAACATCTTCAAAGGAAACAAAAAAAACCCAGATGACTGAGAATTTCCATAGACATACCCATGGTTAGAGCTTTCTGTTTCTGCTACTCTACAATAATGGCCAAAATTGTGGAAACCTTTCTGGGAAAAGTGTATTTTCTAAAACTAGCTAATAACACCACTTTTTTTGGGGAATAGTACCATAAAATTATATATCAATGAAAAGATAATTTAATCAAGAATGTAATGCCATAGCTTTTATGAAGGATTTACTATTAGAATAGCAGTTACAGTTTAAAGAAAAAAGGGAAACACATAGAAAAAACGAGAGATACAAAAATGATCACCATAGAAAAAATGAGATATACAAAGATCATCACCATGTCAGTTAATCCTTAGTTGGGTAACCTTTAGCATGAATGACGGCCTTACAACGTCTTCCCAGGGAGTGAACCAAGCCTTTTAGTTCTGCAGCTGTTATGATGTGAAAGCAAGATTGAATGATGGCTTCTATTAACTGGGTTTTATTGCTGGGTCGCTTCTGACTAAAAAGTTACTTTAGTTGGCTCCATAGATTTTCCATTGGGTGAAGGTCTGGGCTATTCCCTGGCCATTCCAGTAGTGGAATAGGATTATCTTGAAACTCCAAAACAAAAAATAATAATAATGGTGTTATATAGCCATCAAACTTCAAAAATACACTTTTCCCAAAAGGTTTCCACAATTTTGGCCACTACTGTAAAGCTGATTCTGGAACGCTGAGATTTTCTTATTCCAAACCACTCTGGATTAACCACCCCCTTGTCATGCTTTTCATATTACTTGCCAGTGTGAACTGCTCGGCCAAAGTGACACAATACATTCCTTGCAAAGAATTCATAATTATTGTTGTCAATAGCGTGAAAGAAATAATAGAAAGTGACATTCAGTGAAGCCTTGAGCCAAAAATTGATGCAGTTAAGTTGATATACTCTAATTCCCCAATGGAGCTTAGACAAAAATTCCTGTCAGAGTGCTGAGTTTGTTATTCTAACTCGCGGTAACAATATGTAATAAAACTGGGTTTTTTAAAAAAAAAATCGAAAAGCTTATTCATTTTATATATATATATATTTATATATATATATTTGTTTTCTGAGGTTTTCGCGGGTGTTTGTATGTAGGTCTTTGGTTATTTGGGTTTTCTCCCACGTAAAATTGGAGGTTTCTTGGCAACGTTTCGACGAAGTCTCATTCGTCATCTTCAGGCTGGTGTTCTCGGCTTCGTGCTTCTAGGAGCAATGTGATTTTATGCGGGAGAAAACCCGAATATATATATATATATAAAACAAAAAAAAGCAAACAGAAGGAAAAATACGGTATTTGCTAAGCGGTGTCCCAATTTTGAAAAAAGAGAATTTTTCTTACTATTCATTTCCCTACCACCATCATGTTCTTCTGGTAGTGGACTTGAGCTCCAGTGGTCAGATTTGGAAACCACAGTTATCCAGAACCCTGATAAGAGTCACACAATGTTCTTGACAATGTAAGGTTGCTTTGCTATCATCTCATCTACTACAGAACATAGAACTTGAGGAAAGCGAGTATATATTGCCTAGGCAACAGAATCATTTCTCCAGTATTTTAAAAAATGGAGAGTAGTATGCCAGTGTGATATATTTGGATTCAACATACTGATTCAAGGCACAACGAGAATTGCTACAGGAAAGAAGGACTCCACCATGGTTACTAACGGGAAACAAAAAGTGATCTTTAAAAAGAAGGAAGAATCTTGAGAAGGATCTGACCGAATTTGAAATATCAAGATCACTTATTAGGTTGTTGTGTATAAATTGTTACTAAATTACAATACACAAATAAAATAAATTTAAAAACCCTGCAAAATGAAATGGATGCGAAACTTCAGAGTGATCCCAGTGGATCAATGGGATATTTATGGAAAAAGTCGATAATATATACTCTAAGCCGTAATTGATATAAAATGTTTTATAGATGGTATGTAAGTCACTCGATGAGTGCCGAGATCATCATATTACGATAAATGCTGGAAACCCAATAACAAAGTAGGGACATTATGATGGTTACGTAAAATAATAATAATGATAAAGAACAAATGCGTACAAAGCTAGAATTGAGAAGACGGCCACCGACAGCAAATGTCACCTCTGCAAAGAAACTGAAAAAAGTCAGCTGCAGCAAAAACAGACTGACCACAATGGCAAAAGTAGCAACACAATGGCAAAGTAGGAACAATGGTGCATCAGAAGATCTGCAAGAAATACTATTTTCCTTCAAGCAAGAACTGGTTGTGCCACGAAATAGACCAAGTCATGGAAAATGAACAAGCTAAAATGCTCTGGAACATTAGAATTCAACAATACAGCACCCCAGATTTAACAATTGTCAATAAGAAAGCTTTTTTAAAAAGTCTGAACAGAACAGAATAACAGAGTTGGAAGGGACCTTGTAGGTCATCTAGTCCAACCCCCCACCCAAACAGGAGATCCTACAACATTTTTGACAGATGGCAATCCAGTCTCTTCTTGAAAGCTTCGAGCAGTGGTGGGTTCCTCCCGGTTCGGCCCAGTTCTCCCGAGCCGGTAGCGGTGACGTTATGACATCACCAAACCGGTTCTGACCCCCCAGTCCCCCCACCTCCTGCGCCCCCCCCACCCCTCCCGTTATCCTTACCTTTTATTTGGCCCCACCCCCAATCTATTGCTGCCTCCTGAGTCCCAGCTGATGGCTAGAGGGAAAAAAAACTGTTTAAACTCTTGCCAGGGGGCTTCAAAGGGCCGCCCTACAGCTGATCAGTGTTAAAAGAAAACAAATGAGTAGACCGGTGCCTGCAAAAATACATGAGTAGATCAGTGCCTGCAAAAATAAATGGGTAGACCAGTGCCTGCAAAAATACATGAGTAGATCAGTGCCTGCAAAAATACATGAGTAGACCAGTGCCTGCAAAAATAAATGGGTGGACCAGTGCCTGCAAAAAATAAATGGGTAGATCGGTACAGCTCTTCAAGCAGTTAAAAGCCTGGTAGACCAGTACCTCTGCTAAATCCTAAAGAATTGTCACATGACCATCAAGCCACGCCCACAAAATAAGCCATGCCCACAGAACCAGTAGTAAAAAAATTTAGAGCCCACCCCTGGCTTCGAGGGATGGAGCACGCACAACTTCTGAAGGCAACTTCTGTTCCACACGTCTATTATCTCACGGTCAGAAAATTTCTCCTAATTTCTAGATTGAATCTCTCCTCGATCAGTTTCCATCTATCTGGACAGTGGATGTGGCAGTACCCGGAGACAGCAGAAGAGAAGAGAAAGAATTGGAGGGGAAAAAAATCACAAAATATGAAGACTTGCAAATAGAAGTAGAACGAGAATAAGTAGAAGGAAAGCAAAAGATATTACCAAGAGTGATTGGGCCCTTAGATGCAATCTCAAAACATCTGGAGCACCATTTGAACTGACAAAATCGCCATCAGTCAGGGGCTGAAAAAAAGTGACTAAAATAAATGTGAATAACAACTCTAAAAGTGTTTCAACGAAGTGTCTGTGGAGTTTCTCAGTCATTCAGGTCATGGTTGTCTCAAATATGCTTTTATTTTTCAAGAGGCCCCTGGACTTTCTGGTTTTTCTTTGAAGACGTTTCGCTTCTCATCCAAGAAGCTTCTTCGGCTCTGACTGGATTCCATTCCCCTCCATCCCGTCAGAGCCGAAGAAGCTTCTTGAATGAGAGGCGAAACTCCTTCAAAAAAACCCAGAAAATCCACTGGCCTCTTGAAAAAAAAAAAGCATCTTTGGGACTTTCATGAAAAGTATAAGTATTTAAGTTGGTAAGTCAGGAAAATGAAAGAAAGGAGGAGAGGATGATGCTGTTGAACACTGCTTTTCTGAGGTATTATTTGATGACACTATGTTTTACTTCTTACATCTCTATTTTTGATCTACTTTCACATAATGATTAAGCTATAATAAGACTAATCAAACCACAACACCCCCTCACAACAGTGGTATAATCTGCAAATAGCAACAGAAGAAATAATATCCGAGATAATTGAGGGGTGTGTGGGGAAACCTGAGGTTGTAGCCTGAGAGATACTGAATCTTTCCCCGTATCTTTTTCTGCTGGCCGACATAATAGTCAGCCCTTAATTACGTGTCTTAATTTCTCTCTTTTCTTCTCCTAAATTGCTGGCCTTCCAAAAGACACATCTGTAAATTATCTGTGCTACAAAAATTAAAGAAAACACGTCTCAAACTATTTTAAATAAGAGTAATGAACTCTTGGGATATAGAGTGGAATGCGGGAAAAATTTCCTGACAGTGTGAACAATTAATCAGTGGAACAGGTGATATTAGAATAGAATAACAGACTTGGAAGGGTCCTTGGAGGTCTTCTAGTCCAACCCCCTGCCCAGGCAGGAAACCCTACAGGGTGTTGTGGCTCCATTACTTGAGCCTGTGTCATCAGCAGGAGAGAACTCCGAGAGTGAAGGAGAGGAGTTGGCAAGGCCTCCCTCTCCAGGACCCTCCTCTCTGGCAATGCCTTTGGTATCCGCCGAAGGGCAAGAGATAGGGCTGGGGCCAAGCACGTCCATGCAGCCACAGGTGGACAGTGATGAGGGAAATGAGTCTTGGCTGGATCCTCGGCAGCGTCGCAGAGATAAGCGCGCGCAACAGAAGAAAAGGCGTGCCAGAGATTAAGCTGAGTCACTGGACCACACCCCACAGGGTATAAAAGGGGGTGAGGTGGCCCTTCAGACTCTGTGACGGACAAAACTAACTACTATCGAGTCACATTGCATCTTTGGAAACTACATTATCGGCCTTGGATTTATTTTACGAACTGGACAATTCTTGACTGTGTGTATTTTGTTTATTGAGTAAAAGTTCTTGGCAAGCAGCTACTGGGTTGCTGCCAAGCTTCTTATCGGAAGAATTGGTTGTCTGCCAGTTTATTTAACCCCCGGCTGTCTGTTTGTCTGTGTGTGTGAGACGGGGACAGAACACAGGGTGGCCTCCAGAGGTTGTGGATGCTCCAACACTGGAGGTTTTTTTAAGGAGAGTTTGGACAACCATTTGTCCGAAATGGTATAAGGCAGTGATGGCGAACCATTTCGGCACCGAGTACCCAAATGGGAATGCACACAGGTGCGTGCCATAGCACTGGAAATCAGAAGAACAGCTGGGCGGTACGCAGGCGCACGCTGGCCAGCTGATTTTTGGGTTTCCCATGCGTGCATACCGCCAGCCAGCTGGTCTTCACACGTTACAGCCCCGGAAACCCGAAAATCTGCTCTTTAGGTTCTCCTGCTTCAGCAGGGGGTTGGACTAGAAGACCTCCAAGGTCCCTTCCAACTCTTATTATTCTGTATTCAGTACCAAGTATTGGATAGTGGGCTTCAGTAGGCAAGAACCAGACCAGCATAGCTACAACAGGATTTATTGACTCAGAATTGGAACTGAGGAACAAGCAGGCAAATGCCTGTAATTTATACTCTGGGCCCACAAGGTCTTAACCAATCATGATGCTTGGAAAAACCAGCCCAAATATGAATGTTCAAACTTTCCCTCCGAAACAGTTGGAGCTAACAGTGAGGGTCATCTAAAGCAGAGGTTTCCAACCTTGGCAACTTTAAGACTTGTGGACTTCAACTTCCAGAATTCCTCAGCCAGCAAAGCTGGCTGAGGAATTCTGGGAGTTGAAGTCCACAAGTCTTAAAGTTGCTAAGGTTGGAGACCCCTGATCTAAAAGTTAGTTTCACTTTAGCAGGGTTAACAGTTAGGGTCATCTAAAGCAGAGGTGGGTTTCCGCAGATTCTGACCAGTTCTGGAGAACCGGTAGCGGAAATTTTGAGTAGTTCGGAGAACCGGTAAATACCACCTCTGACTGGCCCCGCCCCCATCTATTCACTGCCTCCCGAATCCCAGCTGATCAGGAGAAAATGGGGATTTTGCAGTAACCTTTCCCTGGATTGGGGTGGGAATGGAGATTTTACAGAATCCTTCCCCTGCCACGCGCACCAAGCCACGCCCACCAAGCCATACCACGCCCACCAAACCACACTCACAGAACCGATAGTAAAAAAAATTTGAAACCCACCACAGATCTAAAAGTTAGTTTCACTTTAGCAGGGCTTAACACAACTATATACATTCAATACATAACACCAGGGATCCTGCATTTCAACCCTGAGCTACAAATATTCTCCTTTATAAATTCAACGTCTTTGCTAAAGCCACAGCTCCCCTCAAAGATTTGCCCAACCAGAAGTGCAGCAGCAAGGGGAAAAAAATATGTTTTCACTGTGAGATGAAGCAAAGGTACCTTTAGCTTGCCAGTGTGAGTGTTCTTGACACTGAAATCCTCAGATGAAAGGGAGAGAAAGAAAAGACGGGTACCAAAATCTGAGCGAAAGAGAGAGACGGTGAGTCAATCCACTGTAAGCCCTCACTCGACTTAGCTATGGGTCAACAGCTCTTTGTAGGGCGGGCGGGAGAGAAAAATTGTTCTCTTCCTGCTAGATGTGCTTTTAAATTTAGAAATTACAATTAATCTCTCTTGCCATCCCCTCCATGTTTTATGCATGAGTAGTATGTGTAAGTAGCTTTAAGGAGGAAAACAAATCCAGAGTGAAAGAAAAGGGGTTGCATTTTGTGTCATTTTTAGGATCTGATCAGCTTAATTTCTCTTTTTTCTTATTTCCCTCCCTCTCCACCTCAAACACATTTGGTCACTCTTACCTCGCCAAAAAAAATTTTTTTTTTTTAAAAAAAGTGACAACTAAGGAAAGGAACCGCGAGCAAAATAGGTCAAAACAAGCCAGTGGGAAGATCTACTCTCTATCCTATTTTCCTGCATTGTAGCAGCCATCTGATGCGATCCTATGATGGTTAGGGTAATGGTAAATCAGCCAGTCCTATCTTGGCTACTTCGGATGTGTTGGGACTGGTATCACCAAAATTTCTGGAGGGATTGAGAGAAGCTGGTGAGAAATTCTGGGAATTGTCCCAATCTGTCTGGATGATTCAGTCTAGAATTACAGGTTAGACCTCAATTTACAATCCCAAATTAGAAGAGAGCTGTGAAAATATCTACAGACCCCTCACAACCTGGACATAAATTGTTTCAACTTCTACCCTCAAAACGGCACTATAGAGCACTGCACACCAGAACAACTAGACACAAAGGCAGTTTTTTCCCGAATGCCATCACTCTGCTAAACAACTAATTCCCTCAACACTGTCAAATAATTTACTAAGACTATATTACTATTATTCTTCTTTTCCTTACTAGTACCTATCTCTTTCCACTTATGGCTATATCCATGTTGCTTGTATCTTTATAGCTTATATTGTTTTTATTGTTTCCTAGTATGATTTGATTGCTTATTAGTATCCTATGAATATCACTAAGTGTTGTATCTTATGATTCTTGATGAATATATTTTATTTTTTCTTTATGTACACTGAGAGCATCTGCAGCAAAGACAAATTCCTTGAGTGTCCAATCACACTTGGCCAATAAAAGAATTCTCTTCTCTTCTCTTCTCTTCTCTTCTCTTCTCTTCTCTTCTCTTCTCTTCTCTTCTCTTCTCTTCTCTTCTCTTCTCTTCTCTTCTCTTCAGTGAGACATTTGTTAAGTGAGTTTTGCGCCATTGTATAACCTTTCTTGCCACTATTGTCAAGTGAATCATTGAAGTTGTTAAATTAGTAACAAGGTTGTTAAGTGAATCTGCCTTCCCCATTGACTTTGCTTGTCAGAAGGTTGCGATCACATGACCCCCAGATGCTGCAACCGTCATAAATGTGAACCAGCTGCCAAGCATCTGAATTTTGATCACATGACCATGGGGATGCCGCAAGGGGTCATAAGTTGAAGATGGTCATAAGTCACTTTCTTCACTGCCGTTGTAACTTTGGAATGGTTAGTAAAAGGACTGTCGTAAGTCAAGGACTACCTGTAAAAGAAAAATGGCGGTCTTGAGATACCAGGCAGTGTTACAGGCTGGTAACTTACTGATGGAAAACAGGCACAGAGAAAGCTCACATTTGAAGTTTAGCCTACAAAAAGTAAAAGGAAAGTGGGTATGGAGATTCTCAGTCATTCAGGTCACGGTTGCCCCAAAATTGCTTTTTGAAGAGGCAACTGGACTTTCGGGTTTTTGTTTTGAAGACGTTTCACTTCTCACCCAAGGAGCTTCTTCAGCTCTGACTGGATGGAGGGGAATGGAAGGATTTATACTCCTTGCAGACAGCTGGTCATTTGCATCCTTTTAGCGAGTCCTTAAGAACAAACCCATCAGGACATGATTCATCAGTCCATTTGCATTTAAAAGGCAAAGGCCACTCTTTTGAAGACAGCAAAGTCCACATTTTGGACAGAGAGGACCTGTGGTTTGAAAGAGGGGTCAAAGAGGCCATCTAGGTCAAAATTGAACCGTCTACAGTCTGAAGTCTACAACACAGACCTTTCAGCAGTTCCAAGAAGGCTCCACACCCGTTTGTACCACTCAGGTGATCCTAAGGACACAGATAAACTTCTAAGTGGCCTTAACAATTCTCTAAGTTTAAAGGAATATAAATGACCAGCTGTCTGCAAGGAATATAAATCCTTCCATTCTCCACCATCCAGTCAGAGCGGAAGAAGCTTCTTGGATGAGAAGCGAAACGTCTTCACAGAGAAAACAGAAAGTCCAGTTGCCTCTTGAAAAAGCACCTTTGGGGTAAAAGGAGATTCAAATTTGCTTATTGTTGGCAAAATCATTCTGCCTGGAAAAACAAAATTACCCTATCTTCCTGCTATTATGGGAACTAATGCAGTATTGAATATATAAGTGCCTGACTTCTATATTTATAAACAAATACCGCACACATTCATTATTAAGGCTTCTCTTGACAGAACTGACATTGAAAAGGAAAAAAAAAAAGCTCTTTGAAATGAAGAAAGGAAGACATCTCTGTCTTTCTGTCTCTCTATCTTGCTAACTAGTTAGGACACTGCATTGACAATCCACAAGCCCACGTTCGAGCCCTGCGTGCTGCCGCATGATGGGGTGAGCTCCCGTCATTTGCTCTAGCTCCTGCTAACCTAGCAGTTTGAAAGTGTGTAATCGCAAATAGATAGATAGGTACCACTTCATGGACACATTAGCAGGGACATAAAAGAATCCCCCAACCAGGTATTCCCCCAAGAAATGACAATGTCGTCAGCTAATCCTTTCAACATGGAAACAGATTGGTGCTTTCGACACAAATGCACCCTATTTAGCTAATTATCTAGTTATCTACCCTGTTTCCCCCAAATAAGACCTACCCCAAAAATAAGGCGTAACATGTTTTTATGCATGTGCCTAATATAAGCCCTATCCTCAAAATAAGTCCTACTTAAGTGCCTGAGCAGCGAGCCCGCTACCTATTCCATCTGGTTGCTTGTGGTGTGGTCGACACGAGGTGAGGTGAGGTGAGGTGAGTGGAGTGGCCCCATGTGTCCTGCACTGGCTTACCTCAGTGCCCTCACAGCCAGGCCACCCATACCCCAACAACTGCTTCAGGACCGCAGCACCAGTGCGTCGCTCGGCCTCCTGCTCCATTGCGGCCACAAGCAAGAAGAAGTTGCTCAGCAGCCATGTGGGGTCCTGCTGGATGGGGCTTCTGGCAGGGAAGCAAGGCAAGGCAGGTGTTGGGGCATGGGTGGTCTGGCTGTGGGGGCCCTGAGGTAAGCTAGTGTGTGGCACCTGGGGCACCCCACTTGCCTCATGGCAGCACTTGCCTGCTCCGTGGCTTCCTGCCCCACTGCGAGCAAGCAGAAGAAGTGGGCCTCCCGTACATGGGAAAAAATAAGACATTCCCTGAAAATAAGCCCTAGTCCTAATGCTTATTTCGGAGCCCAAAAACAAAATAAGTGGGTCTTATTTTTGGGGAAACACAGTAGCTGTCTAACTATTTAGCTATCATCTAGTTATTTAGCTATCATCTAGCTAGCTGTCATCTAGCTATGATAGCTCATCTGCCTATCCTTTTCACCCAGGTTGACAAAGTCTGGACAAGGTCAAGTGACACAAACTGGGGTGCCAAGGCCCCATAGCCTGCCATTTAGTCTCCCGAGTGCCAATGCACTGTAATTTATGAGGCAACCAGCGAAGAAAATTACTGAATTGATGGAACCATCCTGCTTGCTTACCCTAAGCAATTAATGCAAACGCATTTTAATTCAGTTTTACCATCTGCCTATTTGGAGGAAGAACGTGCTCCAAAAGCTACTCCTAAAATGGATTTGGCCCTTAGTCTAAAGAAGAGCTTTTGTGTCTCTGAAAAGTGTCTCCGGCTGTCATCCTGCCTCACATGGCCTTGCGTCTTTCCTTTCATGTGGTTTTGAACATCATTGGCAACCGAATGAGCACATGCTTAAATCGCCTTCGCGGGGATAAGAAATAAGAAAGCACCACTGCCTAGCTTCTAAAGCAAGTCTTAATTAGGTCACCCAGGAGAAAGTAGAGCACTGTTCCCTGTTGTCACTTTTTTTTCCCATCAAGCTTCCTAATTTTAGACCAAATAATCTTCCCGTAATCTTGGCGCCTCTGGAATTTCATGACCGAGCATCCCAGTTGGAACAGGTGTGGGAGGCTAATGACTTATCCAACCCAAGCACAAAGGTGTATATATGGCTGTTGCATCTTTACACTTGTACATACATACATACATACATACATACATACATACATACCCCGTTTCCCCCAAAATAAGACATCCCCTGATAATAAGCCCAATTGGGCTTTTGAGTGCATGGCAATAAGCCCAAGTGCTTATTTCAGGGTTCAAAAAAATATAAGACGGGGCTTATTTTGGGGGAAACACGGTACACACACACACACACACACACACACACACACCGTGTTTTCTTGAAAATAAGTTCTGGGTCTTATTATTAATTTTTGCTCCAAAAGATGCATTAGGGCTTATTTTCTGGTTAGGTCTTATTTTGGGGGAAATACGGTACTAAATGCAGTGGTGAAATTCAATTTTTTTTACTACCAGTTGTGTGGGCGTGGCTTGGTGGTGTGGCAAGGGAAGGATACTTCAAAATCTCCATTCCCACCCCACTCCAGTGGAAGGTTACTGCAAAATCCCCATTTCCTCCCGATCAGCTGGGACTTGGGAGGCAGAGAATTGATGGGGGCAGGGCCAGTCAGAATTTTTACTACCGGTTCTCCGAACTACTTAAAATTTCCGCTACCAGTTCTCCAGAACTGGTCAGAAGGATACTGCAAAATCTCCATTCCCACCCCACTCCAGTGGAAGGATCCTGCAAAATCTCCATTTCCCTCTCCATTCCTGGGGGAAGGATATTGCAAAATCTCCATTCCCACCCCACTCTGGAGCCAGCCAGAGGTGGTTTTGCCGGTTCTCTGAACCACTCAAAATTTCCGCTACCAGTTCTCCAGAACCTGTCAGAACCTGCAGAATTTCACCCCTGACTAAATGCATCCATCTGGCTGACAATCTTAACTGGGGTTTATTTGGGGGGGGGGGTAGGGCTTATATTACGAGCATCCTGAAAAATCATGCTAGGACTTAATTTAGCTCTCATCAGCTAGCCATACCCTTCTGGGTATGGGATGATATGCTCCTTCCCATATTTCGGTAGACCAGATTGATTTGATGGAAAACCCATATATATATTGTCCCTTATAAATTGTCCCTTATGCACAAGGTCACCGCCATGTTTCACGCATAGGTAATTTAGTTGTCTGATTCTACCACGGAAGGAAGTCATGATGTATTTGCCTGCCCTCTTTGTCCTCCATGCTTTTGGGGCATCTTTAAATCATGGGAAGGAAAAAATTGAAAAGGCTATTAAAGCAGTGATAGGAACTGCTGTCTGCCTTTTTGCTAATTGATTGGTACCTTTGCAAGCCTGAAAGAGATTACAACAAAGCCGCCGTTTCTATCGACCAGCTTGTAAAAACTCAGGTGCTCTTTTCATCCGTGTTAAGATGGAATAAGATAGCAGCTTCTGATTTGTGATCCCACTTCTGTATTTAGCTCCATATCAATCATTAGTAGTCTACCTCTCAAATTCTTTTGGTTGGTGTGTGTGTGTATGCGTGTGTTTAAAGAAAAAAACAGTAGTTGAGTACAAATCATCTGTGTGATACAGATGGGGGGGGGGGCAGAGAATTGTTATTTTAGACCGCATCAATCAGACTTTCAATTCTCCAGACTGATCAGTGCTGTGGCTGGTTCAAAGCCCACGCTTGAAAAAAAAAAAAGAATCCAGAAAGGTACACCCAAAAGCAACAGAGACGTAAAACCAAGTCTTGGGAAGCAAGTGTAAAGATGTAACAGCCACTGTGCAGGACAAAGGGGCAGAAAACTAGTCCATAAACACCAACTAGCTGTCGGAAGACATGATAAAAATGTCTTAATTGCACAACATATAAGTGGACTTCATCATAGTTTCAGCTGGGAAAATGTGAGCATCCTAGACTAAGCTAAGTCCTAAAACTGTAGAGAATTCCTGGAAGCCTGGCACTTGGACAAATCAGCCATCAACAGGCACATAGAGATAAACAACATCTACACGCCATTCAAAAGAGAGTCAAAACGTTAAAAGCAATCAACACCCAGATAAGCAGAGATTGTTACGATATTTAAAAATTAATAGCCCGGCTATTAATAAAGCGTAGAATGGGCCAGAATACACAGTTGTAATTGATTGGTTGGAGAGAACTAGCTCCTGCATGAGGCAATCGAAGTTATGATTGGTTGCTGTGGGTGTAAAGGGGAGTCTCCCTTTTTTCCCGCCTTTTTCTTCTGTGTGCTCTGTATAGTCTGTGATTTACCTCATGATGTTAGTGTGCTCCTAACTATCTTGTCTGCTGTAAATACACATGTTAAATACATTTATTTATATAAAACTACAAGTTCGTGTCAGCCTTCCTGACTTCATTTGGACACCAGCTGTGCAATTCCCTGACAGAGATTAACACCAGAGATTAACACTAGACCAACAATCAAGTAGTAATCAAGCAGTAAAGAATATTGCAATCAAGAAACTTCCAACTCAGGCAAACAATCAAACAAGAAGTGTTTTTTCTGGTGATACCAGTCTATCAGGGCAACCTGGTGTACCCAACTATGAGAGGAACATACTGCTTCCACCTTCGCCTTTCAGCTCCAATCCAGCAGCCTTCGCAGGCAGTCACTTTCATGACAAACTATTTTTGTGTTGAATTTATATTTACCGACAAAGAAATAAAGGGAGACTAGTATAGACCTATTTCAAGCTCTTTAGATCTCATCAGCTAGCCATACCCTTCTGGGATTCAAACCCGGGTTGCTTGCATATTAGGTAGATATATTAATCTCTAAGCCATGGGCTCTTCTTGCTTCTTCAGAGGAGAAATTAAGTGTTTTTTCCGGTGAGACCAGCTATCAGGGCAACCTGGTCTACCCAAATATGGAACGGAGCATACTTTATTTCTTTGTCGGTAAATATAAATTCAACACAATCAAATAATAAGCTACAAGAACACTCCTACCAACGCAGACAGGCAAGCCAGTGCATTTAAACAGAGAGCAAACCCTTCTAGCACTGATGGTATTACCTAGCTGGGCAGGGGTGGTATTCACTTATTTTCCCTACCATTTCGCAAATGTGAGTGTGCACACGCACATACTCGCTTCGCACCACTTCCGCACATATGCACAGCCTTCTGTGCATGTGCCCGGCCTCAAAAATGTGCCTAAATAGAATGGCATAGAGTTGGGGCAGGCCCATCCACGATTTCCGCTACTGGTTCGCTCAAACTGGCTGAATACCACTTCTATAGCTGGGCAATGAAACATCTGCAAGAAAACAACCAAGCCCAGAGAGCACCAAGGACTCCATCTGTGAAGCATGTTTGAAGACGTCGTGAATATTTAGTCCTGAGAAGAGAAGACCGAATGGGGATCAGATTTTTCTCCCCTCCCCCCTCCCATTCAATCATATCCTATTCTTGGAGATTGCCTGGACAAACCCCTGAAGTTTTCTTGGCAAATATCCACTGTTCATTAGATTTCAGCTGTTTATTGTTTTAAAAATTGGCAAAAAACCCTTCATGCTCAGGAGTGGTATTCAGCCGGTTTGGACCAGTTCACCCGAACCAGTAACGGAAATCGCGATTGAGCCTACCCAGCCATCCCGGCTCTATGCCATCGTATTTAGGCATGTTTTTGAGGCCGGGTGCATGTGCAGAAGGCGCGCGCGCCAGCAAAGCACATGCGCAGAAAGCCGGGTACATGCGTGGATGGGACGCGTGCACTCACATTTGCGAACTAGTAGGGAAAGTAAGTAATACCGTTCCTGTTCATGCTCCTTAGTCAAATTAGAGTACAGAAGTGGTTTGCCGTTGTGTCCTTCCTAAAGCTGACAGAAAATGGCTTATCTTAGTGTATGTCTGTGATGGCGAACCTATGGCACGCGCGTCACAGGTGGCACGCGGAGCCATATCTGTGGGCACGTGAGCATTGCCCTACTTCAGCTGGCCAACTGATTTTCAGGTCTTCCGGGCCCACCGGAAGTTAGGAAACGGGCTGTTTCCGGCCTCTGGAGGGCCTCTGGGTGGGGGGAGGCCATTTTTGCTCTCCCCAGGCTCCAAGAAAGCCTCTAGAGCCTGGGGAGGGCAAAAAAAAATGGACCTACTCAACCCACCATGCCATCACATGCCAAAAGTGGTGGAGCGCAGAGGGGTCACGCATACATGCACGGTGGGACGGGGTGCATTGAATTATGGGTGTGCGCACGCGTGCGTACGACACCGCCCCCCTGCTCTCCTCGCTTTTGGCACGCAACAGCAAAAAGGTTAGCCATCATTGGTGTATGTTATATAGAAGCACCTCCAGACCCATTCCAGAATGTAGGACATAGAATAATGAATTAAAGTTACACGAAGAAAAGAATCCTTCCTAAGAGCAAGACCATTTCTGCAGTGAAACCTGTGCCTCCGAGAGTTGGTGAACTTCCTTTCAAGGGGAGATGAGAAAACCGTCTGTCCCCGAAGTTTTAATTTGGATTCCTACACTGAACGGAGGGTTGAACTCAGTGACCTAACCGGCTCCTTCCAACTCTATGTTTCCGTAATTGCTAGAATTATAGAATTGCTTTCCAGTGGCCTTTTGAGAAGAAAGAGTCCTGTTCCTCGGAGGGAAGGAAGGCCAGATCCCCTAATTGAAAGAAACCAGCCACATCCTACGGCTCTTCTCATGATGAAACAGCAACCCAGAGAAACCATTCAATTTTAGTGATGTTGATAAATTTCGCAAGTGGTACTTGTATCTGAATGTTGATTGCTCAGGGTAATTCTGTTATAAATTGGGCCCTTTCCTTATCAGGCTTTAAACCCCGGAGTCTTTTTCAACTTTCTTTGATCCGGTGTAAACATCTGGAGTTTGCCCTACAGATTTTCCCCAGATGGTTGTCCTCAGAATAATGGAACAGAATAACAACGTTGGAAGGGACCCTAAAGGTCTTTTAATCCAACTCCCTGCTCCGGCAGGAAACCCTATACCAGTGATGGTGAATCTTTGGCAACGAGTGCCGAAAAGGTTGTGCGGAAACGGCGTTCGCACTCGGGGCCGTACTCCGGAAAAGACGAACTTCCGGGTTCTAGCATGCATGCGCTCCCATGTGACATCTCTCCTGCGCGAGCTGCACTGGCTCCCGGTGGTCTTCCAGGTGCGCTTCAAGGTGTTGGTTTATTTATTTATTTATTTATTTATTTTTCATATTTGTATACCGCCCTACTCCCGAAGGACTCAGGGCGGTGAACAGCCATAATAAATACAAATACATATAGAAGTTAAAAACTATTAAGAAACAGATTAAGTAATTTAGGCTCAAAGATTAAAACATCCAAATTTATCTAAAAGAGGTCTAAAACCCGATTTAAAAGCCAGTTTAAAAGCCAATTAAAAAGGGAGAGTTAGGCCAGACCAGCTTGTTGGAATAGAAATGTTTTCAGGGCACGGCGGAATATGCGTAAGTCTTGGATGTTTCGTAACTCCGGGGGAAGCCCGTCCCAGATGGCAGGGGCCCCCACAGAAAAGGTCAGTCGACATTGTTTGGCTGACGACACCCTGAGGAGTCCCTCTCTATGGGAGCGAACTGGTCGGTGAGAGGCTATTGGTGGCAGGAGGCGGTCTCGTAAGTACCCTGGTCCTGAGCCATGGAGCGCTCTAAAGTAAGGTGACCAGATTTTAACATTGGTAAAGAGGGACATTGTGGGCGTGGCTTATTTTGTGGGCGTGGCTAGCTGGTCATGTGACGGTGGGCGTGGCTAGCTGGTCATGTGACCGGGTGGCCATGGCTGTGTGTATAGGGACTAACCAGAGGGCTGAAAAAAGTCATTTCTGACAGGTCCTCGCACTTTTGACTGGTCCTCACACTTATGACCATCCTCACATTTATGCCCGTGCAGCATTCTTAACAACCATGTCACTCATTTCACAACTGCTTTTCTTCACCATGATGATAAGATAGGGCAAAAATGTAAAATGTGAGGACAGTCGTAAGTTCGAGGACTGGTCAAAAGTGCGAGGAACAGTCAAAAATAACTTTTTCAGCCCTCTGAGTAGTCCATATGCACAAAAGGACTAACCAGAGGGCTGAAAAAAGTCATTTCTGACAGGTCCTCACACTTTTGACTGGTCCTCACACTTATGACCATCCTCACATTTATGCCCATGCAGCATTCTTAACAACCATGTCACTCATTTCACAACTGCTTCTCTTCACCATGATGACAAGATAGGGCAAAAATGTAAAATGTGAGGACAGTCGTAAGTTCGAGGACTGGTCAAAAGTGCGAGGACCAGTCAAAAATAACTTTTTCAGCCCTCTGAGTAGTCCATATGCATAAAAGGATACAGTAATAGAGAGGGATGAAGGAAGGGAAGGGAAATTAGAGTAGGAGTGACGGTTAAGAGAGGGAGGAAGAGAGGAGGAGAAGGAGAAAGGAAGAGGAAGTAGGGAGGAGAAGAAGAGGGGGGAAGAGAAAGTAAGAAGGAAAGAAAAGAGAGGTGGTAGGTTTGAGGAGAAAGATTGCTGTACAATAAAAAAGATGAAAGGGAAGAAAGCCAACCCCAAACAAATATAAAGATATTAAGATAAAGAATGAATTGTTAAACTTTAAAGAATAAAAGAGAACAAATATGAATAAATAGCAATAATTAGAAACACCCATACATACAATGTATTTTCTTTGAACAGAATATTTGGCTGGTTCACAAATTTAAACAGTGTTTAGTCATTTCAATTAAATTTACAATTTCTATATTTCCTTTTTGCCATATTTATTCCTCATCTATTTTTTTAAAAAAACAATATTACCCTTCATCCTCATCTCTAATCTTAATCAAATTCAATTTTTCCCTTCTATTCTATTTTATACCCCTTCCCATTGTCATCTATTTTTATATCCATCCTCACATTGGTTAATTATGTAATTATGTAATACAGTTGTTTAATACAAATTCAACATTTTAATATAAATCAATTAGTTATATAACTATCTTTTTTGTATATTAATCAATATGAACATGAATATTCCAATTATTTCCATGCAATCCAATTTCTTACAAATCAATTAATTATACTTACTAATAATAATAAACCAAATAATTTCCCCCATATATTCCTCCAAACCACAACTTAACCATTTCTGCTTTCAACACAGTATACAATTAATAATATCTCAATTATTACAATTCCCTAGTTAAAAAGAGCTTTTTTTTCTTTTGTGTTTTAAAATCTTGAACTCTCCTCTTTTGCCCTAAATAATTTTCCATTGTTTGCACTTACCTTTTTTGGTGAGGAAAAGGAAAATAAATCTGCTGCCTAATTTTCCAACGTTGCAAGCAAACCGCAAAGCCAACAGCCTGTTTTACTTTCTGTTTCGTTTTGAGCTTGGTTTGCACAAAGAGGAAAAAAAACCTGAGCAATTTAGCAAGAGCAGAGCCATGTGCAAATCAGCTGAGAGGGGGAAGCCGAGCTAATTAACGTAGGGTGGCCCTTTGAAGCCCCGCGGCAAGAGTTTAAACAGGTTTTTCCCTCTAGCCATCAGCGGGGATTCAGGAGGCAGCCGGGAACCAGGAGGCAGAATGAAAAATCGGGACTTTTTTAAAATGCCGCGGGACGCGGGACAAATTGCTCAAAAGCGGGACTGTCCCGCCAAAAGCGGGACGTCTGGTCACCTTACTCTAAAGATAGTAACCAAAACCTTGAAGCGCACCCGGAAGACCACCGGGAGCCAGTGCAGCTCGCGCAGGAGGGGGGTTACATGAGAGCGCCACATTGCTCCCATCACCACCCGCGTGGCCGCATTCTGGACCAGTTGGAGCCTCCGGGTGCTTCTCAAGGGGAGCCCCATGTAGAGAGCATTACAGTAATCCAGGCGTGAGGTGACAAGGGCATGAGTGACCGTGCGTAACGAGTCCCGATCCAGAAAGGGACGCAACTGGCAAATCAGGTGAACCTGATAAAAAGGTTTTAAAGTGCTCCATGGCATAGGGCCTAGCTATCTGCGAGACCGCCTGCTGCTACCGACGACCTCCCATCAACCCGTGCGCTCCCACAGAGAGGGCCTCCTCGGGGTGCCATCAGCCAAACAATGTAGGCTGGTGACCCCCAGGGGGAGGGCCTTCTCTGTGAGGGCTCCCACCCTCTGGAATCAGTTGCCCCCGGAGATAAGGAGAATCCATGACCTCAATGCCTTCCGTCGTTCCCTGAAAACCCATTTTTTCCAGCAAGCCGGGTTGGCTTAAGAAGACATTTCTAAATTCTTTTAATCAGTCTGTGATTTTTTTAACTTTCGGGCCAAAATTTATATATATTTTTAAATATTTTAATATTTGTATTCTATATTTTTTTATCTTGGCTGTACACCGCCCTGAGTCCTCAGGGAGAAGGGCGGTATATAAATTGGAAATTAAATTAAATTAAAATTAAATGATCAGCTCGCCACCACACATTCGCAGACTGGTTTTTGGCACTGCCATGCGCAAAGGGATCGCACTCCGGAACAGCTGAACTTCCGGGTTCTGGTACGCATACACAGCCTACAATCAGCTGGCTGGCGCACATGCACACAGTAGTTTTCAGCACTGCCGCATGTGTGAAGGGCAGCTGATCATCGTCCGTGCATTCCAGCTGTCCTAGAAACCTGCAACACAAACAGGCAACGCTGTGTATGCCAAGCGACATGGCTTCATGTGCCTCTTTGGGCACGCATGCCATAGGTTTGCCATCACGGCCCTATACCATTTCAGACAAATGGTTATCCAATTTCTTCTTTAAAAACCTTCAGTGATGGTGCACCCACAACTTCTGGAAGCTGACGAATTGTTCTCACTGTCAGGAAATGTTCTCCTTAGTTCTAGGTTGCTTCTCTCCTTCATTAATTTCCATCCGTTGCTTCTAGAGATAGCCAGAAAATTTAAGAGCCAAGGTTAAGAGCCGAGGTGGTGCAGTGATTAGGGTGCAGTACTGCAGCTACTTCAGCTGACTGCTAGTTCAGCAGTTCAGCGGATCAAATCTCACCGGCTCAAGGTTGACTCAGCCTTCCATCCTTCCGAGGTGGGTAAAAGGAGGACCCAGATTGTTAGGGGGCAATATGCTATTTAGTATACTGTCTTTGGTGCAAGCCGTCCAGAGTCCTCGGAGAGTGGGCGGCATAGAAATATGACTAATAAAAATAAATAAATAATAAAATACTCTTTTTTTAAGGAGAAGGGTTACTAGGGAGATTTGTGTAGAATGCTGCCAATCTTCAATTTACCTTTAGCATTTTCTTGGAAAGATGCCACTTTTCAATAAAGCACGGGCAGTTAATCATCCATCCTTTTTATTTTCCAAGAATGCCTACATGAGGCCTAAAGTGTGTTTAAAAATAAAGGTTGCAAGAGGTGAGCATTTTACTTAATAGCATGCTAGCTTCCTGTTTAATTTTTTAAAAATAAAATAGTAAGTGACTATGACATACTGATGTCTGCCAGAAGCAGCTTGCCTGTCCTTGATGAGAAGTCCTATCAATAGAAGACAATATTTGGAGCTCAGGGTTGAACTGTGGGGTCCTTGGGGCTCTCTTTTCTTGTAGACGTTTCATTACCCAAATAGGTAACAACATCAGTTCATCAATCCAAGCTCAGAGAGCACCAAGGACCCCACAGAAATCATATCCTTTATTTGCAATATACCTGTGAGCAAATGGATCTTACAATTGTCTGCTAAAAACACAGTCAAGACTTGTATCGATCAAGCTTGATTCTGGGTGATTACATGGATATGACCTCCTATAAATGTACAGGTAGTCCTCGACTAATGGCCACAATTGGGAGCCAGGATTTCCATCGTTAAGCAGCTTCCATTGTTAAGCAAGGCAGAATTTTCATCATTAAGCAAATTTCCACCATTAGGAATGCAGTTGTTATGTGAGTCACCTCAGGTTTTGTGACCTTTTTGCTGTATTTGTTAAAGGAAATCACTAATGTTGTTAAGTGAGTCCAGTTTCCCCCATGACCCTGGCACAATCTTCATAAATACTTGCCAATTTCTAAGCGCCTGAATTGTGATCACATGACCCTGAGGATGTTGCAATGGTCATAAATGCAAGGACTCATTGTAAAGTCATTCTTTTTCAGTGCTGTTGCAACACTGAACAGTCACTAAATGAACGGTTGCAAGTCAAGGACTACCTGTCTGGAAATGATTTATCATTTTTTTTCCCCAATCTAGCTCCCAGATTTCTTATTAGCTTGCCATCTACCGTATTTTTTGGAGTATAAGACGCACCTTCCCCCCCCCAAAAAAAGAGGGTAAAAATCTGGGTGCATCTTATACTCTGAATGTAGCCCCGCCCAGCCTCTCAAATGGAGGTTTCAGAGGCTGAAAAAAGCCTCAGAAACGAAGCTTCAGAAAAAAAGCCTCCAAACAGAGCTTCAGAAAAAAAAAGCCTCAGAAACTTTGTTTCAGAGGCTTTTTTTCTGAAGCTCTGTTTCGGAGGCTTTCAGAGGCAGAAAAAAAAGTTTTTTCTGAAACAGAGTTTCAGAAGTTTCAGAGGCAGAAAAAAAGCCTCTGAAGCAGAGGTTTCAGAGGCTGGAAAAAAAGCAAGGCACAGAGCTCACAACCAAGGAGCCTGTTGCTAAAATTCACCTCTAAGAACAGCTGATTGGGGGTATTCCGGGAGGCTGATCCACCCGCCAATCAGCTTTTTTCTTATTTTCCTCCCCAAAAACTAAGGTGCGTCTTATACTACAAAAAATACGGTAAATATTAGTTCTCGCTTGCGTAGCATTCTTTGAGAAGGCCCAAGTTGGTTAGATACTACAATGTAGTGTGAGATGAATGTGGACTCATACTGCCTTATTTCTCAACATATCCCAATGGTTGGGGTGAGCATCTGTAAGCCTTACGTAGGTCTGTTTTTGTTTTTTTGTTTTTTAGCTTTGCTCTTCTATTATAGGGAAAACTCATAATTCAAATTCAGATTAAGGTAGTTAAATCACAGAAAGGCACTAATGGCATACTCTTTAGGGTGAGAAAAAGATACATTCCTAGGGATACCAGATCTAGATTGCAATGATGTGCCGATAATAGCAATAGCACTACCACTTAGACTTATATACCGTTTTATAGTGCTTTTATAACCCTCTCTAAGCGGTTTACAGAGTCAGCCTATTGCCCCCGACAATCTGGGTCCTCATTTTACCCACCTCGGAAGGATGGAAGGCTGAGTCAACCTTGAGCCTAGTGAGATTCGAACTGCCAAATTTCAGTCAGCCTGCAGTCAGCCGAAGTAGCACTGCACTCTAACCACTGCGCCACTGTGGCTCATCCTCGATTTACGATCACAATTGAGCCCAACATTTCTGTTGCTAAGCGAGACAGTCGTTAAATGAATTTCACCCCATTTTATGACCTTTTTGCCAAAGTTGTTAAGGGAATCATTGCAGTTGTTAAGTTAGTAGCACAGTTGTTGAGTGAATCGGGTTTCTCCATTGATTTTGCTTGTCACAAAAGGTAGTCACATCACCCTGGGACACTGCAGCCGTCATTAATCCAAGTCAGTTGCTAAGCATCTGAATTTTGATCACGGGGATGCTACAATTGCTGTAACTGTGAAAAACAATCGTAAATCACTTTTTTCAGTGGCTGTCGTAATTTCGATTGGTCACTAAATCAACCGTTGATGAATGCTGAGTTGCAGAAGTTCTTGTGGATGTTTCTGAAATTGTTTGGTCATCTGGATAGGTGGACATTTCTGATCTTGTGGACGTTTCTGAAATCTTTTGGTCATCTGGATATTTCGTATCCAGACATAGTATTTCAAAATGAAAAAAGTCTTCTGCAGTCACGGCATAAGCCTAAGATTGAAAATCAGGCTTGTCAGCTCTTACATCTTTTCTATCCTGCTCTACGGAGTGGAGAGTTGTTCTCTGACAGAAAGTGATTTGAAGAGACTAGAAGCATTTGAAACGTGGATTTACAGACAGCTGTTACGTATAATCTGGGTTGATAAAATCAGAAATGAGGAGGTGATAAGCCGCCTGGGAAAGCCAAGGAAAATCACCAAAACCATTAAAAAGTGAAAGTTAAAATATTTCGGACACGTGATGCGACACCCGGAAAAATACGGCATCCTTCACTTAATCCTCCAAGGAAAGATTGAAGGCAAACCAAGTCCAGGCAGAAGAAGAACATCATGGCTTCAAAATCTAAATTTGGACAAAATTTTTTCGTGTGGCTGTTGATAAAAATAGGATCGCTAACATGATCGCCAATGTCCGATGAAGATATGGAAGAAGAAGGAGAAAGAAAAGGAGGAGAAGTAAAAGGAGAAGGGGAAGAGGAACAGGAAGGAGAAGGAGAAGGAGAAGGAGGAGGAGGAGGAGGAGGAGGAGGAGGAGGAGGAGGAGGAGAAGAAGAAGAAGAAGAAGAAGAAGAAGAAGAAGAAGAAGAAGAAGAAGAAGAAGAAGAAGAAGGAGGAGGAGGAGGAGACATAGTATCAATAGATCACCTTTCCTTAGCTTCTCCAATTTAAAAGTAAAATAAGGTAACACCTCATGCTGTTTCAGAAGAGATAATGCTGTCCCCTAGTGGCATTATTATTATTGTTTCTTTAAAAAATACGTTTAAAGATATGATTGTATGATATAATTGTCGTCTGCTACTTTAGACTTTCCAGTTTCTTCAACCGGTCATGAAAACCAGTAGCTTTTCTTTACTGAAAGTGATAAAATATGTTTTGATCACGTGATCCTTGGGATGCTACAAATGGCCGTAACTATGAAAAATGGTCCCAAGTCACTTTTTTCAGTACCTTTGTAATTTCGAACGGTCGCTAAATGAACTGTTGATGAATGCTAGATGAAAGGAGACTGGAGAGGAAAATGAGAGGATTAGCGGTTAGCATCCAAGATAATTATTTGGCATAACTTCTAAATTGTAGGAAGAGAGTTGAAGTTCACAAATCTTAAAAATTGGCAAGTTTGGAGACCCCTGCTTTAATACTAAGCAAGGGGGTGAATTCAATACCCAAAATGTCTCCCTCAAACACTAATTATCTCTTCATAAAACATATGAAGAACGGTTGCAGGAACTGGGTATGTTTAGTTTAATGAAAAGAAGGACTAGGGGAGACATGATAGCAGTCTTCCAGTATCTCAGGGGCTGCCACAAAGAAGAGGGAGTCAAGCTATTCTCTAAAGCACCTGAGGGCAGGACAAGAAGCAACGGATGGAAACTAATCAAGGAGAGAAACAACCTAGAACTAAGGAGAAATTTCCTGACAGTTAGAACAATTAAACAGTGGAACAACTTGCCTCCAGAGGATGTGAATGCTCCAACACTGGAAGTTTTTAAGAAGATATTGGATAACCATTTGTCTGAAGTGGTGTAGGGTTTCCTGCCTAAGCAGGGGGTTGGACTAGAAGACCTCCAAGGTGCCTTCCAACTCTGTTATTCTACTCTACTCTACTCTACTCAACTCGACTCCACTCCATTCTTTAACCCTTAATATTTTCCTCACCAATTTTTCCAACAAAAAAAAAAGTATTCTTTTTCACAACAGCATTTTAGTTCAGCCTTAATATTCCAGTTCTCCCTAGAAATTAGGCTGGGAGCTCAATATATATATATATATATATACCTCTGGAGAGCATGTAAGGTTTTGCAGCTGGAGTTAGCAATTGTACTCTGTCCATGGTGCTGATCCTAGCATTTTAACAGTCGGTGTTAAGACACTCCCTGCTGTTTAAACAGATGGCAGAGGTTTCCTTGTGTTGAAGGAAAGGCCAAAAGATCCAGAGACCCTCTCCCCTAAAAACTTGGCTTCTGTAGTCTCTGTATTGTAGTTCGTTGATTACTAGTGCATAAAAGAGTAATGAAGACAGCTAAGTTAGCAAAACCCCCAGGAAATGCTAGGACGAGGTAACTGCATGAAAAGGGAACCTGAGGGGGTCACATGTGCTTGGCATAGATGATGATGCTAATAGTCAGTCAGACAGATCGTTTGCTGAACAGACATTTTATAAAATAAGACAGCACTGTGGAAAAAGAGGAACCGGGAATATATTTGCTGATTATGACAGGACAAATTGATTATTAATGGAAATTAAGGAGGGAAATATGCTGCTTGCTAATGCAAGTTAAGCATATTGGTTTGTTTGTTTGTTTTTTTATTGAAAAAGTTTTCAAATACAAGTTTTTCCCCCTTTTTCCCCCCCTCTTCCCTAACCCCCCCCTCGCCACCCATCCCCCCCCGTGACTTCTTCACAACAATAGGCTATTTCATAACTAGTTACATACATAATATCTTTCCTTTCCCTTACTCCCTCCTCGGAATACTGACCCTTAGCATATTATTCTTATAACTCCCATTTTTACGATAATCTGCCCTTTTTCTCCTCCCCTAAACTTATAGTGTATTATTACAATTTAACATTTAATCTTTTATATATATTAATATAACATTTTAAAGCGACCTTCTCCCTACATCCAAATTTAACATTTATTCAATTCTATCCAATTCCTCCACTCCCCTAAATATATAACTTGAAATCCTACAATACAATTCTAAATATAATCCACTGCCCATTTTACTAAGATATACACATATCTATATATGCATTCCATTTTGTAAAAAGAAAAAAGACAATAACTTTAAATTTATAATCCATATAATATCTTCTTTGGTGTCTTTCCACTGGATTGTTAAATCCTCCACTCCCCTAAATATATGACTTAAAGATCCTTTTTCATAAACTAATCAATCAATAAACTAACCTATTTCAACCCTTCAGTTCCTACAAAATCATACAATACAATTCTAAATATAATCCACTGCCCATTTTACTAAGATATACACATATCTATATATGCATTCCATTTTGTAAAAAGAAAAAAGACAATAACTTTAAATTTATAATCCATATAATATCTTCTTTGGTGTCTTTCCACTGGATTGTTAAATCCTCCACTCCCCTAAATATATGACTTAAAGATCCTTTTTCATAAACTAATCAATCAATAAACTAACCTATTTCAACCCTTCAGTTCCTACAAAATCATACAATACAATTCTAAATATAATCCACTGCCCATTTTACTAAGATATACACATATCTATATATGCATTCCATTTTGTAAAAAGAAAAAAGACAATAACTTTAAATTTATAATCCATATAATATCTTCTTTGGTGTCTTTCCACTGGATTGTTAAATCCTCCACTCCCCTAAATATATGACTTAAAGATCCTTTTTCATAAACTAATCAATCAATAAACTAACCTATTTCAACCCTTCAGTTCCTACAAAATCATACAATACAATTCTAAATATAATCCACTGCCCACTTTACTAAGATATACACATATCTATATATGCATTCCATTTTGTAAGAAGAAAAAAGACAATAACTTTAAATTTATAATCCATATAGTATCTTCTTTGATGTCTTTCCACTGGATTGTTATATCCATCATCCATAATAGGGTAAAATAACATGCTGGTGCAACAGTTTATTCAAAATCTTCAATCATCTTCTGCCCCCATCAGTAGTAAATATCCTCGCATCTGTATAAGAGTAAAAACAACCACCCGAGTGACATAATTATATCCATATAGTTATAGTTGTGGTATTCATCAGGATTGTTAATTCCCATCATCCTAATGGGTAACAACCAGATCTTCTGCATGCCCCAGCGTGACTCTCTTGCCTTGTAACTCAAAATAATCATAATATATTCACCAGTAAAAGAAATCCAAAGTAGATAATTCAAATCCAACAAGGTAAGGCTCTTTTCACATCCCAAAATCACGGCATTACAGAGATCTGCCACAATCCTCAGGATAGTATTAAACAATTGTTCACCTCCACTATCTTTTCAGATGTTCATTCATTTTTTAAAGTCCCTGGCTTCACTGTTGCTTGGTTTAGAAATTGCTGTTTCTATGAGATCTATTTCTTTTCTTTTTCTTTTGCGGGTTGAATTTCCATCCTCGTTTCGTGCCTACCACTTGTGTATCGGCTGATCGATTTTCATCCTGCTTTGTGAGTTGATCTTGTTGGGTTAGTTTTATCATCTCATCTTTCTTTTCCATCACTTGTATATCAACTGGTTGATTTGCGCACTTGTCTGTGGCTTGATGGTTCATCACATTGGAGTCGGATGACACTGCTCTCTTATTTGTAGACAGTCCAGCTGGGGTATCCAGAGAATCCAAAGACAACTTATCCACCACAGCCTCTGTAATTTGATATTTTCTTTTTGTTTCCAACTCCTTTTGCTTATCCTGTATTATGCCTAAAGATGTTAAATTCATTTTTAAAATTTTTTGATAAAATTCTTCCGCTTTTTCAACAGTGTTCAGTTGATATCTTACTCCTTGGTGTCTCAATATTAGACCAACTGGGGCATTCCACCTAAATAGGATATTTCTTTTTTTTAACTCAGTCACTAGAAAGCCAAATTTCTTCCTCTCCATTAACATCTTAGTCGGGAGCTCCTTAAAAATCCAAATCTTTCTTCCATGAAATTGCAAAGTAGAATTAAAAGAGTTCTGCACAATATTATTCCTAATTTCTTTATCTGTAAAATAGATCACCACATCTCTAGGCAATTGCCTTTGCTTTGCCAACCAGGAGTTTATTCTGTAAATTCTATCAATCCTGCAATACACTTCATCAGGTTGAACCTTTAAAATCCCAGCCAGAATTTCAGAAGATATTTTCCTTAAGTCATCTCTATTATTTTCCTGCAAACCTCTCAGTCTAATTGCATATTCTGTAAAATTATATTGAATCATTAAAACTTCTCTTTCAATCCTCTGTTGCACATTTTCTTCATTACCAGTCTTTTGGTCAACCTCCATTTTAGGTTTGTCTTCTGAGCTATTATCCTGAATATTTACCAAATCCTTTTTAATTTTTTGAATCATGTCATCCAAATTCTCCTCAGTTTCCTTCATTTTAGACTCTAATAATTTAGTCTTTGCATCCACCCGAATCAGAAAGTCTGATAAACCATTAGCTGTTTTTAAAATCTTTCGGTTCAAAAAGTCAAACTTTGATTTCACCAGTTCACCAATTTCTTTAATTTCCTGCTTAAATTTTTCGAGTTGCTGGTTCACAATCTCATCCCTTCTTACAATCTCTTCAAGAAGAAAGTCTATTATATTAAAATCAGGTTTCTGACACTGGAGAGTTAAAACTTGTTGGTGTAATTTATTAATGGGGGAGATTTCCCCCTCCCTGTTTGTCTAGCTGTGTGAGTCCCGGTGCCATTTCCCACACAGACAAGATTTAGTGGAAAAGAGAGAGAAAAAAAAAAGCTTGTTTCCAACCAAGATCAATATCAGATCCCCAGGAAAAAAAAGGAAAAAAAACAAGAGTGAGAGTGAGGTTTTGCCTTCAATTACAGCCAGAGATATTCATTCCGCTACTTTGTAATAGAAAATGGAAGGAATTTCCCTTTCAGCCTCTCTTCAATCCGCAACTTTCAGCCCTTCTCCAGCCAGGGCAGACGCCATTTTAAAAAACTCTTTTTCCCCCCTTCCTCTCATCTTTTCTCTTAAATAGTTTTTTAAAGGGTAAAATACTTGCGATTCAGTATTAAGGTTCCAGCTTGCCTTTTCTTTGATTATTCTGTTAAATTCGCAGGCTTGCTCTTGACGCCTGGCTCTGCATAGGCAGAGGTCTCCCAAAGCCCGGAGCAGCGGCAGGGGATATGGGGCTTCTCATCCGCTCCGTCCCAAAAGTAAAAAAAAACTTTTGGGACTCTGCAGAGAGTTCTACCCACCCCTGCCGGCTCTATCTCCGTTTCCTCTTGGAAACGGAGTTTTTTCGAGCCGCCATTCCGCTGTGAAGGCGGCTCTGACAGGCAATGGAAGCAGACGATCCCAAAGGAACGTCTGGCGGCGGCCAGCAGCAAACCGGAAGCCCCCAAGCATATTGGTTTGTTGTTGCTGTTAGTTGAGAAGTCATGTCCAACCCATAGCGACCCCATGGACAACGTTCCTCCAGGCCTTCCTGTCCTCTACCATCCTCTGGAGTCCATTTAAGCTCACGCTGACTGCTTCAGTGACTCCATCCAGTCACCTCTTTCTCTGTTGTCCTCTTCTTCTTTTGCCCTCAAACATTCCCAGCATTAGGCTTTTTTTTTTTTTAAATTTGATTTATATGCCGCCCTTCTCCAGAGACTCAGGGTGGCTTACAATGCGTTAAGCAATAGCCTTCATACTTTTGTATATTTACAAAGTCAGCTTATTGCCCCCACAAACTGGGCCCTCAATTTACCTACCTTAGAAAGGATAGAAGGCTGAGTCAACCTTGAGCCTGGTGAGATTTGAACTTACAGTAATTGCAGACAGCTGGTGTTAATCACAATGCTATCAGTCTGCTGAGCTACCAGGCCTCTCCAGTGAGTCCTTCCTTCTCATTAGGTGGCCAAAGTATTTGAGTTTTATCTTCAGGATCTGGCCTTCAAGCATATTGATTATATTGAGACAAATATATGTGAAGTTTCCAAAAGATGCCCTAATTAATTCATGAGCCATGAGCCAAACTTCAAAAGAAATACAGTCATTTATTAGGAGCACCATTTCGGCAATATTCAGATGCAGTTAGAACTAATCCCACATAGATTTACTTTCCCCTATGACCCTGTCTCTTCCCTCCTCCCTGGACATGTCATAAATCACATTCTCCAATTAACCACTTTGGCTGGCTGTGAAACCCAACACCCTCCTACTGATTGCGGTAAGAAAGCATCTATGGAATGCAGCTTCAGTTAGGGAAATCAATCAGCTCTATCAGTTCTCCCTCCCTCCTGCTCATGGCAACTTGAAAGCTTTGCAATTTGAGATATAGATGAAATCATAGAATGATGTATAATGGTTGGCATAAGGTGGGCTTTATGGAGAAGTAGGCATAAAACTGCATTGTTGAAGGAGTGGCCTTGCACAGGCCTATTGGGGGTGATCCCCTTGTGTTCTTTTTTCTGCACAAAATGCAACTGTCAACTTGCAAAGCTTTCAAATTGCCATGAGCAGGAGGGAGGGAGAACTGAAGTGAATTCCATACACTTTTTCTGACCGCAATCAGAAGGAGGATGTTAGGTTTCACAGCCAGCCAAAGTGGTTAATTGGAGAATGTGATTTATGACATGGCCAGAGAGGAGGGGAGAGACAGGGTCATAGGGGAACATAAATCTACGGAGGATCAGTCCTGACTGCATCCGATTATTGCCGGAATGTTGCTCCTAATAAATGACTATATTTCCTTTGAAGTTTGGATCATGACTCATGAATTAATTAGGGCATCTTTCGGAAACTTGACAACAACTTTTGCAAATCTTTACTTCGGTTGGGCGTTTTTTATTATGAATTTGTTTTTGTCGTGGCCCACAACCTCTATCTTGGATTTCTGGTGAATCAGAAGCTGGGCTTGGAGTCTGATATTCAGTTGGCTTTTGAAGGCCTTCCACCTTAAAAATTTGGTTTGGAATCTGGAAATAATTCTTGATCTTCAGTTGTCATTGGATACGCAGATGGTTGCTGTGGTAGTGGACACTTTCTCACAATTATGTCGAGGGGTGCCAGCTGTTATTTTTCCTGACCCGGTCAGCTTCAATTGTTGTTATTCACACTTTGATTACATCTTGTCTGGATTACTACCATGCATTTTACATGGAGCTTACTTTTGAACAGGGTCCAGGAGATAACAATAGATGCCAATTGCAACACACAGGCTGTTAAATGATGTTCTGCAGAAGGTCACAATGAGATCTGCAATTAAGGAACTGAATTGTTTGCCACTGTTTACTGGGTATATTTTAGTCTGCTCAAAGTCCTAAATCTTTAGACCCGTGATGGCGAACCTATGGCACGCGTACCATAGGTGGCACATGGAGCCATATCGGTGGGCATACAAGCTCAGCTCCGGCACGCATGTGCGCACCAGCCAGCTGATTCTCAGGCCTTCTGGGCCCACCGGAAGTCGGGAAACAGGCTGTTTTGGGCCTCCGGAGGTCCTCCGGGGGTGGGTAGGGAAGGCTCATTTTTCGCTCTCTCCAGGCTCCTAGAAAGGCTCTGGAGCCTGGGGAGGTTGAAAAAAGGGCCTACATGGCCAATTGTGCCATTGTGTTCTGAAAGCAGGGGGGCGCAGGGGGGTCATGCGCACATGTGCGGGGGTGGGGGGCATAGAATTATGGGTGTGGGCACACGCATGTGTGACACACACCCCACACACTCCCCACACTTTTGGCACTCAATGGCATAAAGGTTAGCCATCACTGCTTTAGACTCTGATTCTCTGAGTGAGCATGTCTCCTAATATAGGTAATACTCAACTTACCACCATTCATTTAGTGACCATTTGAAGTTACAACAGCACAGTAAAGTTGACGGATGACTATTTCTCACAGTTATGACCAGAGGTGGGCTTCACATAATGTAACAACTGGTTCACCCAGCAGTGGGTTTCAGATTATGTTAGCACTGGTTTGCCGCGTGCACGCTTGCTTTGGCCTCACATGCACCCGGTTCATGCGTGTCTCCCTTCCTCACATGCTCCTGGCCTGCTGTGCATGTGCTTTGCTTGCGTGCTCGCCTTCCACGCATGTGCCCAGCCTCAAAAACGTGCCTAAATAGGATGGCATAGGGGGCAGGGGAGCAATTTCCGCTACCGGTTTGGGCAAACCAGTTCGAACCGGCTGAATACCACCACTGGGTTCGCCCCAGCACTGAAAATGTGAGTGAGCGCGCTTGCACACATGAACGCGGCTTAAAAAACGCAGCTAAATAGGATGGCATAGCACCGGGGGAAGGAGGCGGGCCCACCCGCAGGTCACAACTACCGGTTCGCCGAAATCGGTACGAACCGGCTGAATCCCACCCCTGATTATGACCTTTGCAGCATCCCCGTGGTCATGTGATCAAAATACAAATACTTGGGAACAGGCATCTATTTATAACGGTTGAAGCGTCCCGGGGTCATGTGATCCCCTTTTGCGACCTTCTGGCAAGCAAAGTCCATAAGGGAGCCAGATTCACTTAATGACCATGTAAACTAATTTAACAACTGTGATGGTTCACTTAACAACCGTGACAGGAAAGATCATAAAACAGGGCAAAACTCACTTAACAACTGTCTTGCTTAGCAATAGCAAACACTGGTATAATTTTAAATCGTTTTTAATTGGGTTACTGATTTTAATTTGGTATTGTATTGTGATTTGTATTGAAGTTGTCATTTTGTAAGCCGCCTTGAGTCCCCAGGGAGAAAGGCGGCATATAAATCGCAATAAATAAATAAATAAATAAATAAATAAATAAATAAATAAATAAAAATTTTGGGCTCGGTTGTGGTCATAAGTCGAAGACTACCCATACAAAGTTGTCTGGGTATTTAGGTCTGCAGGAAAAGACTTTTAAGTATATTGCCAGAGGCACCTCTTTCTGTGAGAAGGGAGAAAATGTATTTCTGTACTTTTCTTGTGGTCCCTCAGGGCATGAATTTGTCCTCCATTCTCTGGAAAATAATTAAGAAACTGAATCTTACATCATCTTTTTTAAAATTGTTAATTGATTTTAGTATTTAAGACAAAATGTAATACCTCCGTTTTAATGTATGTTTTCCACTTTTTCGGTTGTGTAACATTTTCGTTAGCCTGCTCGAAAAGTTTCTGGGGTAAGAAAGCTAGGTTATCAATCAAATAAATAATTTCGGTGGGAATTGCATAGAAGAATGATGGGCTATTATCTGGGGAGCTTATTTGCCTTGATTCAAGCCCTGGCTGATGTTTTTGGTGTGACATGACACCTGCCAACTGTATCCTAATTATCTCAGCAATATAATGCTTGCTTGATTATCCTGGCAATTACATGAAATAACTGAGCAGTTAACATTTCATCATTGCCATTCTCTGAATCTGTGGACGGAATTTATGCATATTACAGCCAAAACACAAAGTTATTTCTGAAGTCGGAAGAAGGAGCCAACATTGTTTTTGTGTGTGTGTGAGTGAGTGAGTGAGAGAGAGACAGAGGCAAAGAGAGAGGGAGAGAGAAAGAGGGAGAGGGAGAAGAAAAAGAAAGCCAGAGAGAAAGAGAGAGACAGAGAAAGAAAAAGAGAAAGAGAGAGAGAGAGAGAGGCAAAGAGAGAAAGAGAGAGAGAGAAAGAGGGAGAGGGAGAGGAAAAAGAAAGCCAGGGAGAAAGAGAGAGACAGAGAAAGAAAAAGAGAGAAAAAGAGAAAGAGAGAGAGGCAAAGAGAGAAAGAGAGAGAGAAAGAGGGAGAGGGAGAGGAAAAAGAAAGCCAGAGAGAAAGAGAGAGACAGAGAAAGAAAAAGAGAGAAAAAGAGAAAGAGAGAAAGAGAGAGAGAGAGAGAGAAAGAGGGAGAGGGAGAGGAAAAAGAAAGCCAGAGAGAGAGAGACAGACAAAGAAAAAGAGAGAAAAAGAGAATGAAAGAAAAAGAGAGAGAGAGAAAGAGAGAGGCAAAGAGAGAAAGAGAAAGAGGGAGAGGAAAAAAAGCCAGAGTGAAAGAGAGAGACAGAGAAAGAAAGAGAAAAAGAGAAAGAAAGAAAGAGAGATAAAGAGAGAGAGAAATATATGTATATATCTATAATATGACACATATTTTAAGAAAATGGTTATGAACCCATTTTTTTGTTTCACATCCAGGATGATATTCATATGCAAATGTAACGTTTGAGGTCTCTAAAAGTGTCATTTTATGACTACCACAGCAGTCAAAATTCCTCTCCGGATATTAAATGCTTTTATTTACAAAAGAAAAATAGACCCAGATGTTCCATTCCCATGCCTTCCAATGCCGGTCTTTTCATATTAAAGGGGAAGATAGACTTGAAAGCTATTTTCAGCCAAGATTTATTGATTTATTGATTTATCAATTTATATACCATTTGGTAGATAAGCCCTGAAATTTCATTTTTCAGAAACATTCTCTAAATAGAGAAACAGAATGTCCAAAGGGGAGGAGGGAGTCTGCAAATATTTGTCCATCCGACATTATTGCATTCTGCAGAATATGACACATAATCCCATTGCAAGGTCCACAAAAATATGTAGAAATTGTACAGTCGGCACAACAGAATAACCGAGTTGGAAGGCACCTTGGAGGTTTTCTAGTCCAACCTTCTGCTCAGACAGGAAACCCTATATCATTTCAGACAAATGGTTATCCAATCTCTTCTTTAAAACTTCCATTGTTGGAGAATTCACAACTTCTGGAGGTAAATTGTTCCACTAGTTAATTGTTCTAACTATCAGGAAATTTCTCCTTCATTCTAGGTTGCTTCTCTCCTTGATTATTTTCCATCCATTGCTTCTTGTCTTATTATTTATTTATTTATTATTATTAATTAAATTTGTATACCGCCCTATTCCCGAAGGACTCAGGGCGGTGAACAGCCATAAAATAAAACATGTAAATACAGAATTTAAAATAGAGATAAAACCGATTAAATAAATTTGGCTGAATCATTTTAAAACTCCAATAATTTAAAACCAAATTTAAAATTCCCTTTGGAATTTTGGTGCTTTGGAGAATAGCTTGACTCCCTCTTCTTTGTGGCAGCCCCTGAGATATTGGAAGACTGCTATCATGTCTCCCCTAGTCCTTCTTTTCATTAAACTTGTTGTTGTTAGTTGCGAAGTCATGTCTGACTGATCGTGACCCCATGGACAACGTTTCTCCAGGCCTTCCTGTCCTCTACCATCCCCCAGAGACCATTTAAGCTCATGTCAATTGATTCAGTGACTCCATCCAGCCACCTTGTTCTCTGCCGTCCCCTTCTTCTTTTGCCCTCAATCGTTCCCAGCATTAGACTCTTCTCCAGTGAGTGTTCTGCCCCAGCTTCGGATTCCCAGAGAATGTGACACACACCAAGCTTCGCAAACACTGTTTAATTCCAAACAAACCCCTTCCGAGAATGCAGGCTTCCCGTGCAAAGGGTCCTTATCAAAGTTATTAAGAACAAAGTCCGACAAAGATTGGCAACCAGCCCAGAAAACCAGATATGAGGAGTCGCTCGCTCTCCAAGATGCTCTGTAGTAATGAGATGTTGTTTCTAGCAAGAAAGCACTAGCTGCGTGTGATCTAAATAGGCTAAGGGAATGGCCAATTATCCTCAAGCCCTACTCTCGAGTAGACCTCCTCCTCCTGAGTAGCCACTCCTGCCTTTTGGCAGCCCTGCATGCCCGAGCATTGAGGAGAGGCTCCTCCACTTCGCTCTCTCCACTGAAGGAGCCTCTGGAGGTTCTGAAGGCCCTGGCTGAGTCTCTGCCTCTGGCATCACATCCTCTTCGACCTCCTCGCTGTCCGACGCGAGCGCCAGCTGAGCAGGCTATGGCGCGACACCACACCAGCCTCCTTGTCGTCGGGATCAGCCACAATCCGCGCAGGCCGCTGGCGGGCCACAACAGTGAGTCCTTCCTTCTCATTAGGTGGCCAAAGTATTTCAGTCTCATTAAATAAGACATACCCAATTCCATCAACCATTCTTCATATGTTTTAGCCTCCTGCTCCCCTGATCATCTTTGTTGCTCTTCTCTGCACTTTTCCTAGAGTCTCCACATCTTTTTATAATATGGTGACCAAAACTGGATGCAATATTCCAACCCTGGTCTTACTAAGGCTTTACAAAGCTTATTATCCAGTTTGACTCATTTCATGACGGATGTAGGTTGGAAGAAGGAATCAGCCCGTTATGTTGGTTGGTGTATTTATTGAATGCGTTCGTATAACTGTTTCTCATACCAGGAATATCTCACAAGCGGTTTGCCTTATTTCAGTTCTGGCAGTTCTCATATTTGAGGTATGTAAGTAGTTATGAGATTGCCTTCTAGAAAAGCAGTAGAGAATTCTTGAGAAACAAATGTGGTTTGTCTGGCAGTCCTAGGGGTGGGCTGCTGGGGGTTCACAGGAGTTCGGAAGAACCTCTAGCTAATATTCTTTGCAGTTTGGAGAACCCCCAAATCCTATTCTTGGCTGGCTGGCCCCAGTTTAGGGTTAGGGTAGAATAGAATAGAATAGAATAGAATAGAATAGAATGGAATGGAATGGAATGGAATGGAATGGAATGGAATGGAATGGAATGGAACAGAACACAGAACACAAAATAGAGTAGAGTAGAATAGAATAGAATAGAACAGAACAGAACACAGAGTAGAGTAGAGTAGAAGAGAAGAGAACACAAAGTAGAGTAGAGTAGAATAGAATAGAAATAGAATAGAATAGAATAGAATAGAATAGAATAGAATAAAATAGAATAGAACAAAGAACACAAAGTAGAGTAGAGTAGAATAGAATAGAGTAGAGTAGAATAGAATAGAATAGACCAGAACACAGAACACAGAGTAGAGTAGAATAGAGTAGAATAGAATAGAATAGAACATAGAGTAGAGTAGAGTAGAGTAGAGTAGAGTAGAGTAGAGTAGAGTAGAGTAGAATAGAATAGAATAGAATAGAATAGAATAGAATAGAATAGAATAGAATAGAATAGAACAGAACACAGAACACAAAGTAGAGTAGAGTAGAGTAGAGTAGAATTGAGTAGAATAGAATAGAATAGAATAGAATAGAATAGAATAGAATAGAGCTGGAGGGAACCTTGGAGGTCTTCTAGTCCAGCCCTCTGCTCTAGCAGGAGAACGAGCTTAGACAAGTGACTATCCAGTCTCTTCTTAAAAACCTCCAGTGATGGAGCACCCACAACCTTTGGTGGCAAGCTATTCCACTGGTTAATGGTGCTCACCATTAGGAAGTTTCTCCTTAATTCCAGGTTGCTTCTCTCCTTGATTAGTTTCCATCCATTGCTTCCTGTCCTGCCCTCCGGTGCTTTGTAGAATAATTTGACACCGCCCCCCCTCTTCTTTGTGGCAGGCCCTCAAATACTGGAAATGCTGTATTACAGTAATACTGATATTACTGTAATTAAAATTTAGTTAGGAAAACCCTTTGAAAACAAATGTAAAATCATTCTTACATTCAGATCCCCATTTTCTGCATCAATGTGTAATAAAGGACACTGAGGATTCATTACAAAAAAATTACTTTTTTTAAAAAAAAAAATCCAACTACTACAGAAGCCCTTTGTAATATCTCTTCTCTTTTTGTTAGCATAATAATTATAATTTTATGTTTATGGGATTCCTCCATCTCTCTCTCTGGAGCTCAAGCCGGATGATAAGTTATCAAGATCTGCATTTTGTTATTGAGAATGGCTCGGCTTTTAATTGAACGGAAATTGCCTTTTGTGTGTGCATCTCTCACTCTCTCTACTATTTTTGTTATTGTTAGTTGCGAAATCGTGTCCGACCCTTCACGACCCCATGGACAACGTTCCTACAGGCCTTTCTGTCCTCTACTATTTTAAGGGCCTCTTTAAAGTTGACATCGGCCCACTGATTTGCCCTTTTGACTAATTTCCTTGTTTTCATGAGAAGGGCAACTTTACAGCTATAAGTATATCTTTCTGTTTAATCAGCCCAGAAGAAATCTTCAAGAAATAAACCCAAGTGGCTAAAATCATCAGAGATCATGGTTTCATTTTGAGAAGCTTATTTGTTTTTAAGACGAGAGGCAAGACATATCTGTCGGGAAATGTACAATTCATTCTTGTTACCTCCTCGTTTGCAGGGTCAGGCACAAAGAATGAGGATCATTTGTAAAGTTGTAGCACTGTCCTGACCCAGCTCCCTCAAACACGACAAACTCTCTGAAGTGAACTCAAAGATTCCTTTATTAGGAGCGCCGGCAGCCCCGGCAAAAAGTTTCTTTCTCACCCCAGGCTAACGAGTCCATCTGTCCGGAAGATGAATAGTTATCGGCTACATCTATTCATCTCCGCCTCCTGCTTTTTATCCTGAGAGCTAGGGTGAGGCTTCGTTAGCAGCGATAGCTCTTCCTTCCCAAGGATCGGCCCACAGATTTCCACTGCTCTCCTCTCCTCTGCCTTCTGTGCATCCACGTGTCAGGCACCGGACCCAGCTGTTCCTCCTCTTGCTCATCAGCCACCTCCAGACCTGGGGGCTGTTGACTCTCCATCTGAGGGCTGGCGGATGGCCCAAGCTGTCTCTCTCTTTACCAGCTTCATTCCCACTTCCCCCTCGGAGCTCTCAGGTTGCCTTGACGCTGACCATGACTCCCACGCCTCCTCCTCCTCCTCCTCCTCTGATTTGGCTGCTGGAGGGGCCGGCGGCCGAGAGGCCACAAGAAGCATGGAAGATTTATTCAAATGTATTCACAAGACATTCACAAGATAGAAGGAGTACAATGGCTCATGCGTTAGGATGCTGGTATGATGATTGGCAGGCTGGTGTTCGAGACCTGGTTGCTGCTTCAGGACGGGATGAGCTCCCATCACTTGCTGCAGGTCCTGCTGATCCAGCAGTTTGAAAGCGGGAGACCATGAATAGATAGATGGAGTAGACTTCAGTGATCAGCTTAGTGGGTATGTGAAAGGAGCCTCCAATGGATGTCCTCCAGGCAATTGTGATGTCACTGGTTAATCCTTTTAACCCGGAAGTGCCTCAGCGCTTCCAACATGACTAGTAATCACAAGATACTAGTCAATTAATGGTCAATAATAAATTGACGCTAGATAAAGGTCAATAGAAGTCAAGGGGGCTGGGACTTAAATCTATTGTGGCAACGCAAGGACTCTAAACTGATGATGCATTTTACTCTGCCCCCTCCAGCTAGGCCTGCTCTTGTCCCACAATAGCTAGTCCTTGACTTACAAACATTCATTTAATGACCATTAAAGCAGCACTAAAAAGTGACTTACAACCAGCCCTCACACTTTCAGTTGCTGCAGCATCCCATGGTCATGTGGTCAAAATGTGGGCGCTTGGCAACCATACATGTATTTATGACAGTTGCATACACGGTGCAAACCAGAGCTCTTAAAATAAGTACTTCTTACAAGGAAGGGGGGTCAATGTATTCTTCAAAGCACCTAAAGGCAGGACGAGAAGATACGGATGGCAATTCATTAAGGAGAGAGCCAAGCTAAGGAGAAATTCTCCAAGGATAAATTTCCTGACAGTTAAACAGTGGAATGGCTTGCCACCAAAAGCTGTGGGTGCTCCATTATCAAAGTTTTTAAAGAAGAGATTGGACAGCCATTGTCAGAAATGGTGTAGGGCAGTGATGGCTAACCTTTTTGCCATCGCGTGCCAGGAGAGGGGGGGCAGGGGAGATTTGCGTGCACACGTGCCCACCCGCATGCATGCGCAACCCCCTCCCCCTCCCCCCCTCTCCTGGCACATGATGGCCTGGTAGGCCCGTTTTTCTTTCTTACCTGGTTCCAGATCATCTCTGTGTATCTGGGAAGGGCGAAAACAGCCTTTCCCACTCCCTTGGAGGCCCTACGGAGGCTGAAAGGGCCCATTTCCCAACTCTCGGTGGGACAGGAAGTGACATTTTTTGCTGTCCCCAGCCTCCAGAACCTCTCTAGGAGTGTCTAGGAGCCTCTCTAGGAGTGTCTAGGAGCCTCTCTAGGAGAAAGAAAAACGGGCCTTCCCCACCCTGCCCCCAGGCCCTCCAGAGGCAGGAAACAGCCTGTTTCCCTACTTCTGGTGGGCCCAGAAGGCCCGAAAATCAGCTGGCCGGTGCGCGCATGCGCCCCAGAGCTGAGCTGGCATGCCCACTAATATGGCTCCGCGTGCCACCTGTGGCACGCGTGCCATAAGTTCACCATCACGGGTGTAGGGTCTCCTGCTTGAGCAGGGAGTTGGACTAGAATGGGAATCTCCAACCAAGGGTGGAAATGCTACTGGTTTGCTCCAGTTTTTTACCGGTAGTAAAAAAAAGCTACCGGTTCGGGTGAACCGGTAGTTTAAAAAGCTACGATCCGACAATCAGCTGTGCCGCACGGTTTAGCTTTGCTAGAAAGCAGGAAACCTTGCTTTCTAGGAAAGCTAACCTGCGCGGCACAGCTGATTGTTGGATCGTAGCTTTTTTTAACTACTGGTTTGACTACTTTTTAAACATGCAGCGCGCGTATGGTGCACACTGCACATGTACCACACATTTATGTGCAGAGCACACATAGCACGCATGCGCAGCCAGCAAACCAGTAGCAAACCGGCTCAGAATTCACCACTGTCTCCAACCTGTGGGGCATGGCCCACTACCGGGCCATGGCCTGTTGGCCACTGGGCTGCATGAGTGGCTGGCCAGTGCACTAGTGTCACTGCCAGTGCCGCGTGGGCCCTAATGTCACTGCACAGGTCCTACCATCTCTGTGAGTGTCACGTGTTTGCAACCCCATTCGCGCATGTGCATGTGTGTGTAGAGGCGCCTGCTCCTCCGCCCCTCTAGGCCATCAACCCAGAAAGATTGAGGAACTCTGGACTAGAAGACAGCCAAGTTCCCTTCCAAATATATTATTCTGTGAAATAAGGCAAGTAAGATGATAGTTATGATAACTTATCTCTCATTGGTTTCTATGAGTTTACTCTAAGGCTGGATCTAGCGGGCTAATTTCATTATTCATCTTTTCAGCGCCTAAAACAGACATCTCTTATAACGATCTAATTGTGTCAGAGGGTGTAATGGATCCATCTGCCTCTTTCAGAGAGATATTCCTGGCAGTGATTCCCAAATGCATTTTTACAGCAGGCTCTATTTCGATTTTACAGTCGCCGCTGCCTAGGAATCGTTAAGTACGCTTCCACGCAGGTACTCCTTGACTTAGAACTATTCCTTTAGCGACTGTTCAAAGTTCCAATAGCACTGCAAAAGTGACTTAGGATGGGTCCTTATCCTTATGGCCCTTGCGGACTCCCCCTTATCTACATGATTAAAATTTGGACACTTGGCAACCAGAATGTGTTTATAATGATTGCACCGCCCAAGGGTAGGCGCGTAGTGGCTCACAAGGTTAGGACACTGGCTGTCGATCGGCAGGCTCATGTTCGATATATCCGGTTGCTGCCCTGGGACAGGGTGAGCTCCTGTCATGTGCTCCAGCTCCCATCGATACAGCGTTTCAAAAGTGGGCAACCGCTTGGTACCATTTTAGGTACCACTTTGGTGAAGGGATGCGGTAGCTCAGTGGCTAAGACAGTTGAGCTTGTCAATCGAAAGGTCGGTAGTTCAGCGGTTCAAATCCCTAGTGCCGCGTATCAGGGTGAGTTCTCGTTACTTGTCCCAGCTTCTGCCAACCGAGCAGTTCGAAAGCACGTTAAAAAATGCAAGTGGAAAAATAGGGACCACCTTTGGTGGGAAGGGAACAGTGTTCCGTGCGCCTTTGGCGTTGAGTCATGCCGGCCACATGACCATGGAGGTATCTTCGGACAGCGTTGGCTTTTCGGCTTAGAAACGGAGATGAGCACTGCCCCCTAGAGTCGGGAATGACTAGCACATATGTGCAAGGGGAACCTTTACTTTTTACTTTGATGGATAACTTCACGGGGATACAAAAGGAACCCCCAACTTGGCGTCCCCCAGGCAACGGTGATATCTCCGGCAAATCCTTTCACCGTGGAAGGACTTCAGTGCTTCCAACACGGAAGTAGTAGTAGTAGTAGTAGTAGTAGTAGTAGTAGTAGTAGCAGCAGCATCCCAGGATCACGTGATGGCCATCTGAGACTTTCTCAGCTGAGAAAAAAAAGTCCATCTAAATAAAATGAACTTTTCTCTTCCTCCTCTTCTGTATCTATTGGTCATTCTCTCGTATATATCTATTTAGCTTTTTTTTAAAAGTGCAAACGTTCTTTTTCTTTCCCTTCATCCCCGGGTTGCCTTTTTCCCCCTTTCTTCTTTCAGCCAAAATATAATCACCTTCAACACAAGGGTTCTTCTGCCATCTTGTGTTCTCCACCTGAAATGACACCAAGGCAAAGCAAAAGACTCAACAATGCAGAATGATGTTGTTGCGATAGAAATCTATACACTGTGAGTTTATACAAGTTTGAAATACAAGGTTGGGCAAATCTCAGTTCGGATTGTTGCTTGGAGGAGTTTTGTAGAATGTCCAGGGAACGAGAAGATAAAGACAGCTCTTCTCAAAATTATTTATAACTGGTTAAACGTGGTTGCTCAGAATATATATCCATATCTAAGATATAATGAGATATAGATCAATAGATACATAGGTATACATCTCTCTCTTTCTATCATTTATCATCTGTGTATTGTACATGTGTATGTGCATGTCTGCCTATCTATCTATCTATCTATCTATCCATCCATCCATCATCTATCTATCTATCTATCACTTTATTTCTCTCCCCCTCCCTTTCTCTCTCTCTCTTTCCCTGTCTATCTCCATCATCTAAAATATACTGAGATATAGATCAATAGATACATTGATCTCTCTCTATCATTTATCTTCCTTGTGTATGTACTTGTGTATGTGTATGTCTGCCTATCTATCTATCTATCTATCTATCTATCATCTATCTATCTATCTATCTATCTATCTATCTATCTATCTATCTATCTCTTTATTTCTCTCCCCCCTCCCTTTCTCTCTCTTTCCCTGTCTATCTCTATCATCTAAGATATACCGAGATATAGATCAATAGATACATGGATAAAGATCTCTCTCTATCATTTATCTTCCTTGTGTATGTACTTGTGTATGTGTATGTCTGCCTATCTATCTATCTATCTATCTATCTATCTATCTATCTATCTATCTATCTCTTTATTTCTCTCCCCCCTCCCTTTCTCTCTCTCTCTGTCCCTGTCTATCTCTATCATCTAAGATATACCGAGATATAGATCAATAGATACATAGATATAGATTTTTGTTTTCTGAGGTTTTTGCGGGTGTTTGTATGTAGGTCTTTGGTTATTCGGGTTTTCTCCCGCGTAGAATTGGAAGTGTCTTGGCGACGTTTTGACGACATCTCATTCGTCATCTTCAGGCTGGTGTTTTCGGCTTCATGCTTCTAGGAGCAACTAGAAGCACGAAGCCGAAAACACCAACCTGAAGATGACGAATGAGACTTCGTCGAAACGTTGCCAAGACACTTCCAGTTCTACACAGGAGAAAACCCGAATAACCAAAGACCTACATAGATATAGATGTCTCTCTATCATTTATCTTCCATGTGTCTGTACATGTATATGTGTATGTATGTATGTATGTCTGTTTATCTGTCTGTCTGTCTGTCTGTCTGTCTGTCTATCTATCTATCTATCTATCTATCTATCTATCTATCTATCTAACTATCATGTCTTTCTTTCTCTCTCTCTTTCTCTCTCTCTATCATCTACGATATATCTCTATCATCATTTATAGGCATTGTTTGTAATTCAGACTGAGTTTCATGGGTTACATGAAGCACTCAAAAGAAATTTTGCATAGAACGGTCACTGAATGCATTAATCCTATCATCACTTAATCTCCAATTCCAGAGGAAACTGTAAATCAGCAGCCACAAATGGACCTTTTCAATTGAAATTTTAAATTAAATTAAATTAAATTATTTTAAAATTTAAGATCTTTATTCTTTTAATATTTTATATGGATTTTTTTACTGAATAATTCCCTGTTTCTTCCAAAATAAGACATCCACTGATAATAAGCCCAATTGGGCTTTTGAGTGCATGGCAATAAGGCCAAGCACTTATTTCTGGGCTCAAAAAAATATGAGACAGGGTCTTATTTTTGGGAAAACATGGTTGTAAATTGCCTAGAGTTGCCTTTGGTAATTTGCTGCATATAAATTAAAGAATAGAATAGAATAGAATAGAATAGAATAGAATAGAATAGAATAGAATAGAATAGAATAGAATTTTTTATTGGCCAAGTGTGATTGGACACACAAGGAATTTGTCTTAGGTGCATATGCTCTCAGTGTACATAAGGAGAATAAAATACATTCATCAAGAATAAAAAGATAGAACACTTAGTGATAGTCAAGGTTACTAATAAGCTATCAAATCCTACTAGGAAACAAGTAAAAACAATATAAATTGAAAGATACAAGCACATGGTTATAGTAATAATAAATAAATAAGTAAATAAATAAATACATTCAGTAAATAAATACATAAATATATAAAAGCTTGCTAAACATTTCTACTCTCCAGATGAAATTCCCTAGCCATACATTTTGTCCTGACTTCACGGCTCATTTTTCATTATTGTTCCTCTTCATTATTCATTCCGCCTCACTATTAGATGCAATCTTGTGTTGGGCACTGCAAAATTGTGGTGGTGGGAGACACCGTGGGTACTTTTTTTATTTTTTTATTTTTAAAAGCCAAATTTTAAAATGGAGTAGCGTTCAGATCAGCTTTATCTTCCTTTCTCTATCTTTATTTATAAAAGCAGACGTGTCAGCGAGTACTGTGTTTCTCCAAAAAGACGACCCACCTGAAAAAGAAGACCTATCACGTTTTTGAGTGCACATGATCAAATTAAGCCCCACCCACAAAATTAGCCCTAATTAAGACCCCACCACAGTGGTGGGTTCCTCCCGGTTTGGCCCAGTTCTGCCGAGCCGGTAGCGGTGATGATATGACGTCACCGAACCGGTTCTCTTTGTTTGGGAGCTGCCCCCCCCCCGCGTTATTCTTACCTTTTATTTGGCCCTGCCCCCAATCTATTTGCTGCCTCCAAGTCCCAGCTGATCGGCTGGAAGGAAAAAAACTGTTTAAATTCTTGCTGCGGGTCTTCAAAGGGCCGCCCTACAGCTGATCAGTGTCAAAAGGCTGTGTGGTGGTAGACCAGAACGCTCCAAGAACAAATGGGTAGACCGGTACAGCTCTGCAAGCAGTTAAAAGCCTGGTAGACCAGTACCTCTGCTAAATCCTAAAGAATTGTCACATGACCATCAAACCACGCCCACAAAATAAGCCATGCCCACAGAACTGGCAGTAAAAAAATTTAGAACCCACCCCTGCCCCATCCACCCTAGGGTGAAGGGGGTGGGGCGAGGCACACAGGTAAAAAATAAGCTAGGGTGGGGTGGGGATGGGGGTGGTGGAGCTGTCCTACTTACCAGGCCTCGCACACTCCGAAACCTGCCTCGCCTTCTTCTGCGGCTGCTTCTCCTGCGGCCACTTGCCGCCACTTGCGTTCATCGCCCCGCCCTCCGTTTCATCTTCAGATGTCTGCCGGAAATCATCTGCAGCCAATAACAGAGCTCTGGATCAATCTGGAGCTCTATTATCGGCTGCAGAGAGCTTTCCGGAAGGCATCTGAAGGTGAAACGGAGGCCGGGGCGATGCATGAGAGTGACAGCAAGTGGCCGCAGAAGAAGTGGGCCAACAGCGGACTCCTGCTGGGTGGGTCTGTCGGTGCCAATATCATGAGGTGAGTCTTCTGCCGCCGATAGCCTCCCACCGGCCAGTACGCTCCCACAGAGAGGGACTCCTCAGGGTGGTGTCAGCCAGGCAATGTCGGCTGGCGACCCCCAGGGGGAGGGCCTTCTCTGTGGCAGCTCCTGCCCTCTGGAACGATTTGCCCCCGGAGATACGAAGGATATCGGATCTCCGGGCCTTTCGCCGTGCCCTGAAAACTTTTCTTTTCCATCAAGCAGGGCTGGTGTGAAACCCCCCCCCCCCCCACTTTTTAGCTCTTTTTAGCTTTTTAAGTGTAAATTGGGTTTTAACTCGATTGTTTTAAATTGTGGGCCAAAGCTGTATAATTCTTTTAATTGATTTTAAATTTTGTATTAGTATGTTTTTTTTATCCTTGGCTGTGCACCGCCCTGAGTCCAATAGGAGAAGGGTGGTATATAAATTGAATAAACAATAATAATAAAATAATAATAATTAGAACCCTCCAAAAAAGAAGGCCTAGCTGGTTTTTTTCGGAAGTCAAAAGAAAATAAGACCCGGCTTTCTTTTTGGAGAGACACGGTAGTAGTAATAATAATAATCATCAGCTCCGAAGCGGGAGAGCTGGGTTGCAACATGGCGGCTTCTGTTTAACGATTTTGTACAAACAGAGTTGAGTTTTGTTTGGCTTCTTGTTTCTGCTTTTTTTTTTTTTTCTTTTTTCTGGTGACAAAAGTTTTGTTTCAAGATCGGCCACAATTCCGTGAAGTGCTCACAGTAGAACAATCTGTGCTGCGCTATTAGAGTTAATTATAGAGGCTTTAAAATATCTGTTTTGGTTGGCAGCACACAATGCCCTGGTAGTAGTAGGCATTGATTTGTAATTATCATTTATTCTCCACCTGTTCTTTTGTGAAGCCTGTGAGCAGTAATGTGTGTGTGTATGCGTGCACATGCGCATGAATCAAAGGGCAATGCCAGCTAATTTTTTTTGGGGGGGGGGGAAGTTGGCTTGTTTCAAGAGAAAGCCTTGCCTACCTTCTCAACCACTAAGCCTGATGCCAAGGGATCGACAACCTTGTTCGTTCTTCTCCCCAAAACAGATACAAAAATCAGCAGGACGACTTGAAGTTGAGAGCCAGTTTGGTCTAGTGGTGAAGGTGTCAGGCTAGAAAGCGGGAGCCCGTGAGTTCTAGTTTCGCCTCAGAGTTGAAAGACATCTGGATGTCTTTGGGCCAGGCACCAGGAGACTGTGAGTTCTAGTCCTGTCTCAGGCACGAAAGCCAGCTGGAGGACTTTTAGCCAGTCACCAGGAGACTGTGAATTCTAGTCCTGTCTCAAGCACGAAAGCCAGCTGTGTGACTTTGTGCCGATCACCAGGAGTCTGAGAGTTCTAGTCCTACCTTAGCCATGAAAATCAGCTGAATGACTTTGAGCCAGTCACCAGGAGACTGTGAGTTCTAGTCCTGTCTCAGGCACGAAAGCCAGCTGGAGGACTTTTAGCCAGTCACCAGGAGACTGTGAATTCTAGTCCTGTCTCAAGCACGAAAGCCAGCTGTGTGACTTTGTGCCGATCACCAGGAGTCTGAGAGTTCTAGTCCTACCTTAGCCATGAAAATCAGCTGAATGACTTTGAGCCAGTCACCAGGAGACTGTGAGTTCTAGTCCTGTCTCAGGCACAAAAGCCAGCTGGATGACTTTTAGCCAGTCACCAGGAGACTGTGAATTCTAGTCCTATCTCAAGCATGAAAGCCAGCTGGATGACTTTTAGCCAGTCACCAGGAGACTGTGAATTCTAGTCCTGTCTCAAGCACGAAACCCAGCTGGGCGACTTTGTGCCGATCACCAGGAATCTGAGAGTTCTAGTCCTACCTTAGCCATGAAAGTCAGCTGAATGACTTTGAGCCAGTCACCAGGAGACTGTGAGTTCTAGTCCTGTCTCAGGCACAAAAGCCAGCTGGATAACATTTAGCCAGTCACCAGGAGACTGTGAGTTCTAGTCCTGTCTCAAGCACGAAAGCCAGCTGGGTGACTTTGTGCCGGTTACCAGGAGTCTGAGAGTTCTAGTCCTACCTTAGCCATGAAAGTCAGCTGAATGACTTTGAGCCAGTCACCAGGAGACTGTGAGTTCTAGTCCTGTCTCAAGCACGAAAGCCAGCTGGGTGACTTTGTGCCGGTTACCAGGAGTCTGAGAGTTCTAGTCCTACCTTAGCCATGAAAGTCAGCTGAATGACTTTGAGCCAGTCACCAGGAGACTGTGAGTTCTAGTCCTGTCTCAAGCACGAAAGCCAGCTGGGTGACTTTGTGCCGGTTACCAGGAGTCTGAGAGTTCTAGTCCTACCTTAGCCATGAAAGTCAGCTGAATGACTTTGAGCCAGTCACCAGGAGACTGTGAGTTCTAGTCCTGTCTCAAGCACGAAAGCCAGCTGGGTGACTTTGTGCCGGTTACCAGGAGTCTGAGAGTTCTAGTCCTACCTTAGCCATGAAAGTCAGCTGAATGACTTTGAGCCAGTCACCAGGAGACTGTGAGTTCTAGTCCTGTCTCAAGCACGAAAGCCAGTTGGGTGATTTTGGGCCAGTCACCAGGAGTCTGAGAGTTCTAGTCCTACCTTAGCCATGAAAATCAGCTGATTGACTTTGAGCGAATCACCAGGAGTCTGTGAGCTCTAGTCTTGCCAGTCACTCAATGGGGTGACCTCACTACCAGGTGACCCTCATATGGGGTGACCAGTTGGTCACATGACCAACTGATCACATAAGACCAGTAAAAGCAGGAGAGAACCGAAACAAGGCCTTCGAGCCAAGCTCTGCTGAAGATGTTACTTAGCCTTAGTGACAAAACATTCAAAAACTAAACAATAAGCTTGGAGAACAAACTACTGCCAACATCTACCACCCAAGCCAGAAATATTTTCTACCTTTTCAAGTTCAATGGGGGCCCACATCTTCTGTGAAGTATCTTTTCCATTTCAGATCTGGGTCATTGCATGGCCCTACCCGCCTCCAGCTGCATTAAATGGACAGCCAGTTCTTTCTGTAATCTTTTAATATTACTTGTGCTTGTTTTGACCTAAGAGGGAATCATATTTTCATTAAAAAGGGAGAGAAAGACGTAAGCTGGATTCACAGAATAATTTTAAGGTAAATATTGGGTGTTCCGGAGTACGGAGAGACATAAAATTTCAGGAAAGCTTGATGGAATATTTTTTTAAAAAAACCAGATATGTCCGTATGCTATTAAACTGATGGGTTTTACTAAAGCAAAGGCATATGAGGGGGAATTCTTTGAATGCAGAATAACCTAAGATTTCCCCCCCCCCAAAGATGAAGAGAATTTTGGAGAATTCTCATGAATGGAAGCATGAAGTTTTTACAGTTATGTGATAGTCAAAATGTATATTTGCAAAGGTGGGATTCAGCCGGTTCGTACCGATTCGAGCGAACTGGTAGTTGTGACCTGCGGGGCTGGTGCTGTAGCGTCCTATTTACCTGCGGGTTTTTTTAAACTGTGCACATGCGTGCAAGCGCGTGAACAAAGCACATATGTACGCTCACATTTTTGGTGCTGGGGCGAACCGGTTGTGAAATTATATGAATCTCACCTCTGTATGATTGTGGTTGTGTGTGTGTAAGAGAGAGCGAGAGTGAGAGAAGAAAAGAAAGGAAGGAGGGAGGAAGGGAGGAAGGAAGGGAAGAAGGAAGGAAGGAAGGAAGGAAGGAAGGAAGGAAGGAAGGAAGGAAGGGAGGGAGGTCTTTGTTTCATTGAGTAACAAACTTTAATCACCTTCCTGGATTCCTATCATTAAATCTCAAGAGACTTCCTCTTGAAATAAAATTCATTGGGCATTTCTTGTTTTGTTTCTGAATACTTCTACTCATCCGTGTTCTCGAGGAGAAAAAATTCAACTAAACTTGGTTGAAAAATTTAGGAAGGCCACTTGTGTTTGTTACAAAAGGATCGCTGAAAACAATACTCAAACTTTCCTAGGCAGGAGTCAGGATGTGAAGTTTCCTAAATGCGAAAGTTGAAAACCCAACTGTGACTCCGTCAGATGTTGTTTCCTGAAACCTTAACGTGAATAAAAATGGTTTTAAAAAGGTCACTTAAAATGATCCTCACCTGGTGAGATGATTGATGTTTCCCCTGTTTTCCTACTAAAAGCTGAATGGTTTGTTTTTCTAGGAACATCCGTGACATGAGAAGCATGGTGGCCTTACTTCTCAACCACCTGGCATGTTTGTTTATTTATTTTTAATCCGTCTTTATTATTTTTATAAATAACTCAACATGTCTAATACTTCGTCCTCCTCCTATATTTCCTAGAAGAACACCTCTGTGAGATAGGTTGGGTTGAGAGAGAGGGGGGGGGGGAGGGAGGGAGAGGGAGAGAGAGAGAGAGAGTGTGTGTGTGTGTGACTGGGCCAAATTCCACCAGCCGGTTTTTATGGCTAAGGAGGGACCAGAACTCGTAGTCAGCTTGTGATTGGCTCAAACTCACCCAGTCAGCTTTCATACCTAAGGCAGGACTAGAACTCACTGTCTCCTGGTGATGGCCCCAAATCACTCACCTAGCTTTCATTCCTAATGCAGAACTAGAACTCGCTGTCTCCTGGTGATAGCCACAAATCACTCACCTAGCTTTCATTCCTAATGCAGAACTAGAACTTGCTGTCTCCTGGTGATGGCCCCAAATCACTCACCTAGTTTTCATTCCTAATGCAGAACTAGAACTCCCTGTCTCCTGGTGATGGCCTCAAATCACTCACCTAGGTTTCATTCCTAATGCAGAACTAAAACTCGCTGTCTCCTGGTGATGGCCCCAAATCACCCACCTAGCTTTCATTCCTAATGCAGAACTAGAACTCGCTGTCTCCTGGTGGTGGCCCCAAATCACTCACCTAGCTTTCATTCCTAATGCAGAACTAGAACTCGCTGTCTCCTGGTGATGGCCCCAAATCACTCACCTAGGTTTCATTCCTAATGCAGAACTAGAACTCGCTGTCTCCTGGTGATAGCCACAAATCACTCACCTAGCTTTCATTCCTAATGCAGAACTAGAACTTGCTGTCTCCTGGTGATAGCCCCAAATCACTCACCTAGTTTTCATTCCTAATGCAGAACTAGAACTCACTGTCTCCTGGTGATGGCCCCAAATCACTCACCTAGTTTTCATTCCTAATGCAGAACTAGAACTCGCTGTCTCCTGGTGATGGCCCCAAATCACTCACCTAGCTTTCATTCCTAATGCAGAACTAGAACTCTCTGTCTGCCAGGTTTATGCCTTCACTATTAGACTAGACTGGTGCCTGTCGGCTGCCAGCAAAGCTAGCCACAGAGTCTGACGAGGAGGAGGTGGAGGGTGGAGGAAGGGCCTGAGCCCGCTTCAGAGCCTTTGAAACAGCATCAGAGACAAGAGGCACAGCTGGGGCCTTCCGTCCTCCCCCAGGTGGAGAGGCAGCTGTCTTCGGGGCCTGAGCTGAGTGAGGGGGAGGAACAGGTGGGGCCCATCCCAGATGCACTTATGCGCAGAGGGGAAAGGAGAGGAGAGCAAAGGAAAGCAATAAGCCGGCCCTCAGGGAAAAGCAGACAGAGTCCCTCCCTGGGTGGGAAATAAATAGGGGTTTGGGAGTGGCCGGGTGTCGCGGACAACCGTTCGTTTTTAGGATACAGCAAACAATTTGGATATCTTGGCCAGGTCTGTTGGGACTAATTATGTTTGTTTTTTGGTTTACCCATGTGAATAAAAAACTGTTCCTGTGGTGGGTTTCAAAAATTTTTACTACCGGTTCTGTGGGTGTGGCTTGGTGGGCATGGCTTGGTGGGAGTGGCAGGAGAAGGATACTGTCAAATCTCCATTCCTTCCCCACTCCAGGGGAAGCAGGGGTGAAATCTGGTAGCGATGGAGGCGGGGGTGGTTTGGAGAACCGGTAGCAAAAATCCCTGCCCCCCCCCCATGCCCAGCTGAGCCGCGCGATCATCAGAGGCTTTTTATTTTTTTAATTTTTAAAAGCATTTTTTCTACAACCTCTTCGGTGGAAAAAATGCTTTTAAAAGTAAAAAAAAAAGCCTCTGATGTTTGTGCGGCTCAGCTGGGATCGTCAGAGGCTTTTAAAAGCATTTTTTAACAACCTCTTCAGCCGAAGAGGTTGTAGAAAAAATGTTTTTAAAAGTAAAAAAAAAAAAAAAAAGTTGGCTACGCCCAGCCAGTCATATTACCCCCCCCAAGCCACGCCCACTGAACCCGTAGTAACAAATTTTAGATTTCACCACTGAGGGGAAGGATACTGTAAAATCTCCATTCCCACCCCACTCCAGGGGAAGGTTACTGTAAAATCTCCATTCCCACCCCACTCCAGGGGAAGATTACTGCAAAATCCCCATTTCCTCCCGATCAGCTGGGACTTGGGAGGCAGAGAATAGATGGAGGCGGGGCCAGTCAGAATTTTTACTACCGGTTCTCAAAACTACTCAAAATTTCCGCTACCGGTTGTCCAGAACTGATCAGAATCTGCTGAAACCCACCTCTGTATTGTTCCTACCCTGTTTGAAAAGGAACAAAAATTTTTACCCAGATGATTGATTAATGAAGTCATGTTTTTTTTTTTAAATAAAAAATAAAAAACTTTTTATTAAAAAAAGAAAGAAAAGGGGTTTGTTTGCAAGTAAGTGTAAGGCTGGCTCTGTCTGTTAGTTCTGATTCCATTGGAATTAGCCTGCTGTGTTTCCCACAGAACCAGCTTCATAAATTCCAAAGCTCGTTTTTTTTTTTCCTCTTAAACTGTTAGGTTCCAAATGTTTTCAGGCAAACCGATTATGCAAAATGGCTAAACGTTAGTTTTACAGGCAGAGCTGTAAGATCTGTTGTGAGCTGTACTACTGGCATGGTAGCTGGTGAAATACTGTAAATCAACTAACTTTCTTCCCTCTGTATCATGCAGAGGAAGAAAGATGGTGCTGGTGATTTATTATTATTTATTTATTTTATTCAATTTGTATACCGCCCTTCTCCTAGTGGACTCAGGGCGGTGCACAGCCAGAATTAAAACACGTACCAATACAAAATTTAAAATTATTAACAGAATTACATAACTTTGGCCTAAATTTAAAACAATTCGAATTAAAACCCATTGACAATTTAAAAGCTAAAAAACTAAAAAAGACTAAAAAAGGGGGGGGTGTCACGCCAGCCCTGCTTGATGGAAAAGAAAAGTTTTCAGGTCACGATGAAAGACCCGGAGATCCGATATCCTTCGTATCTCCGGGGGCAAATCGTTCCAGAGGGCAGGAGCTACCACAGAGAAGGCCCTCCCCCTGGGGGTCGCCAGCCGACATTGCCTGGCTGACGGCACCCTGAGGAGTCCCTTTCTGTGGGAGCGTACTGATCGGTGGGAGGCTATCGGCGGCCTAAAGGTGACATTTACACTTGTCCTTTTCTCATTGTCCTACTGGTGGTAGCAAGAACTGACCATGCAGTCCAAGAATGATGGTTGCAAAGAAGAGTTGTCAGAACTGCTATCTTACGCTGAGCTTGGCAAATGCTAGCTGCCAGTCTGCTATTGACTATGAAGGGGAGGAGGAGGGAGCTGGATGGTGAGGAAAGCTGACCGCTCATCATGTTTTCTGGAGACAACAAGTCAACCAGGAGATCAGAATGTAACAGCTAGCAGCTCATTAACTAGCCCGCTGTGGAAGCGACAGTTCCCAAAACAATTTATTCGAAATTAATTGGAAAATATGGACCTGCAAAGGAGAGGAACTGGGAAGGAAACTGACTTGGGGGGTGTGTGTAAAGTTAATCAGAGGAATTTGCCGCGCAAATACTTAGTTCTGGCTTTGCTCTATTGTAGTCCACTTGACTTTCAGTAAAAGTATATCTTTTACTATGCATGGAGTCGAGGGTCTTTCTTTTCTAGAGAACAAAGTTGGGGTAGGACTGACAGCAATTTTACATGGTGAAGTGCATCTGCATTGATGGCAGTTTTATCAGTCATTAGTGCGATCCACCAAAAAGATCTTTTCAAACCAACTTTTCATGATCAAAATGCAAGTTTTTCTTCTCCCAGTTCCTTCATATTTCCCCCTTCTACCTTCCAGAAGTATCATTATCAAGATGAAGATGCTCCACATGACCATAGTTTACCTCGTTTAACCCATGAAGTGAGAGGTCCAGAACTAGTCCACGTTTCTGAAAAGAACTTATCGCAGATAGAAAATGTCCATGGATATGTCCTACAGTCTCACATCTCGCCTCTGAAGGTCAGTAAAGCTCCTTCATGACCGTAATGTCTGATGTAGATGAAAACACAAAGAATAGAGGTATGTCTTGCCTGATGAGAATGATGGACAGGTAGACCTCAACTTACAACCATCCGTTTAGTGGCCATTCAAAATTACAACTGATGCTGAAAAAAATCACTTTTCACACTGAGGACCATTGAAACATCCCCACGTGTTCAAAATTCCAACACTTGGCAACTGGCATGTACTTACGACAGTTGCGGTGTTCCAGGGTCATGTGATCCTTTGGTGACCTGCTTTCCAGCCCTCTCTAAGCGGATTACAGAGTCAGCCTATTGTCCCCAACAATCTGGGTCCTCATTTTACCCACCTCGGAAGGATGGAAGGCTGAGTCCACCTTGAGCCTGGTGAGATTTGAACTGCCAAATTGCAGGCAGCCGGCAGTCAGCAGAAGTAGCCTGCAGTACTGCACTCTAACCACTGCGCCACCACGGCTCATAGATTCACATAAGAACCCTGTTACTAAATTAACAACAGCAGTGATTCATTTAACGTCTCTGGCAAGAAAGGTCATAAAATGGGGCAAAATTCACTTAACAACTATCTCACTTAGCAACAGAAATTTTGAGTTCAATTATGGTCGTAAGTTGAGGACTACCTATACATGTTTTAACCATTTTGAGTGTGGGGAAGCTCTGACCAATCTTTTATCTGCAACAGGTTTTGTTCCTGTTCTCTATAAAAGCGTTGTTATGCAGAGAAAGGACATAATTATGTGAATAGATATTGTCAAGGAGAGAATACGTTTTCCAGTTTCTAAGCTATGTTCATGGCAATCTTTGAAAATTTATCGTACCAGCTGAAAATAGCCAGACTCTTTGTGTCTTTGTGCAAAAGCTGAAAAACAAGGTACAAATCAAAATTAAATGAGGTTTCAAATGCAAAAGTAAACATTAAGAAATGGCATCACATTAAGTCGGTCCTCCAAAACCACATTTTCACCAGCTTCTGGAAGGAAATAACGATGGGGTTCGTGCACTCTTTGGGTGCAAACCAATTGAAAACAGGGGGCTGCTACAGAAAAATACTCACCTTATATTCACACCTTATTTTGTGGTAGATGTGGATCCTTAGTAGGTCCTCCCTATTTTTTCAGGTAACAGTGATGCAAATTACCGTATTTCTCTGAAAATAAAACCGGGTCTTAGATTAATTTTTTTGCTCCAAAAGATGCATTAGGGCTTACTTTCTGGTTAGGTCTTATTTTGGGAGAAATACGGTACTAAATGCATCCATCTGGCTGACAATCTTAACTGGGGCTTATTTTAAGGGTAGGGCTTATATTATGAACATCCTGAAAAATCATGCTAGGACTTATTTTCCGATTGGGTCTTATTTTCAGAGAAACAGTGTAGGAAAAGTCTCTAAGAGATCCGGATCCAAAACGTGGCTGCTGGGGTATTCTGAGAGTTGAAGTCCGCAGATCTTAAAGTTACTAAGGTTGGACACCCCTGATATAGAAGTTCCATAGGTAGCAGCAACATCTTGAATTGCACTTGGGAACCTGTATTACCGTATTTTTCGGAGTATAAGACCCATCTTAGTTTTTGGGGAGGAAAATAAGAAAAAAAGCTGATTGGCAGGTGGATCAGCCTCCCGGAATACTCCCAATCAGCTGTCCCCAGAGGTGAATTTTAGCAACAGGTTCCTTGGTTGTGAGCTCTGTGCCTTGCTTTTTTTTTTTTTTTTGCTTTTTTTTCTGCTTCTGAAACTTCTGAAACTCTGTTTCAGAAAAAACTTTTTTTCCTGCCTCTGAAAGCCTCTGAAACAGAGCTTTAGAAAAAAAGCCTCTGAAGTTCTGTTTGGAGGCTTTTTTTTTCTAAAGCTCTGTTTGGGGGCTTCTTTTCTGAAGCTTCGTTTCTGATGCTTTTTTCAGCCTCTGAAACCTCCGGATGAGAAGCTGGGCAGGGCTACATTCAGAGTATAAGATGCACCCAGATTTTCACCCTCTTTTTTGGGTGGGAGAAAGGTGCATCTTATACTCTGTAAAATACGGTAATTCATGTAGAAAATTCATAATGGGGCAGTATTGAAACCTTTGCTGTTGCACCCTGGACCAGCTAAAGTTTCTGAGTGATCTTCAAAGAGCAGCTACATGCAGAGTGAGTAACATTAATCAGATCAAGAGGTAGCAAGAGCATGACTGACATCTTCAATGTATCCTGCTCCAGGTAAGACTGCAGCTGGTGCACCAACTGAAGCTGTGGTAAAGACTTCCTGGTCAGGAGTGTCTACCTGTTCTTTAAGTAGGGGATGTCATTGCAGGAGGGATGTCCTTTGTTTGTCCTCATCAATTGGTCCAGAATGATTATCCCTTTTCTTGTGGTAGGTGCTGGTTGTATAAAGCAAATATATGAACAACTTGTGGCCTTTCTGATGATGTTTGAGTTCCACCTATGGACTTCAACTCCCAGAATTCCCCAGCCAGCATGACTGCTGGGGGTATTCTGGGAGTTGAAGTTTACAGATCTTAAAAGTTACCAAAGTTGGACAGACCTCCCCCCCCCCCCCCGATCTAGAGGTCATGGGGGTTGGGGAAGGATGCAAAGTGGAGCTGAGTAACATCCGGAGAACCTTGCTGTGGGGTTTCTTAGGCTCATCCTATTGCTCTTTGTGGTGGCTAGTTTACCCCCCGTCAGATCTCTTGTGGGCTACATCATTCGATCCTATTGTCAGTCCTTGAGTTTGGAAAAGACAAGAGTTTTGATGCAAGAGGACTCTGTACCTGTGGGAAAAACACAAGGACTGTGGTGGTGGTGATGATGATGATGATGATGAAGATGATAAGAGTTTTGATGCAATCTGTTTCTGTAACTAAAAGATTAAGCTATGGGTACAAATGTCTATTTCCTTCCTATGCATATTGGTGCATTTGACTTCCTTTATCTCAAGCTGATGCTTTCCAGGTAGGGTTTGGATTGCAACCTCCAAGCTGTTGGGAGATTCTGGGAGTTACAGCCTCAACAGGTTTGGTGGATAATTGGCCTTCGAGGACATCTGGCAAGGGTTGTAACGTTGAAGTTATTAAAGTTCATGCACAACAGTTTCTTAGGGTTCAGTCACTACTGGTGTGCTATGGACCATAGCAGACCAGTCCCCTTTCTCCCACTCCATCCTCCACTGCAGTGGTGAGGTTCAAATAATATAACAACCGGTTCTCTGCCCTAATGACTGGCTGGGTGGGCGTGGCCATGGTGGGTGTGGCCAGGGGGTGTGACAGGTGGCACTCGGCCTCCTGCACCCCTGGGAGCAAAAATGGGCCATGGGGGGGTGCCCCCACCCTCAATTTTGGGCCTAGTAGGCCTCCCTGAAGCCTCCTGGGAGCAAAAATGGGCCATGGGGGGACCACGCCATACCCCCATGCCCCATTTTGGGCCTAATAGGCCTCCCTGCAGCCTCCTGGGAGCAAAAACAGGCTATGGGGTGGGGGGTTGGGGCACACCGCACACCCTTGTGCCCTGTTTTGGGCCTTGTAGGCCTCCCTGCACTTACCTGGGAGCCAAAACGGGGCGCGTGGGGACTCCTGAAAGGGGCGGGGCAGGAAGGGGCGGATCCAGCCAGCAATTTAACAACCAGTTCACCCAAACCGGCCCGAACCGTCTGAATCCCACCACTACTCCGCTGCCTCCACAGTTTGCCCAAATTCATGTTCGCTGTGTCGATGACACTACCTCTCCATCTCATCCTCTGCCGTCCTCTTCTCCTATCGTCTTCCGTCTCTCCCAACGTCAGGGAGACGTCTCCCAACGTCTGTTCCAAGGAATCCTCTCTTCTCTTTGGGTGGTCAAAGTGTTTGAGCTTCAGCTGCATACAAAATGGTACGTGTCACAAATCTACAAAGTAGGGAGTGCTTTCTCTCTGCAGAAGAAGTATTTGTGTTCTATCGATCAATCAGTCAGTCATTCGGAACAGAGCTGGAAGGGACATAGTGATTCATTCTGATTGGTTACTTGCTCCAGAAACTCTTGTAGTGGTCGGTACCTTGGGTGACATCTTGATAGATGCGGTGGTATCATTGGATTCTAGTGCTTGGAAAGAATAGTACAGTTCAGAAGTAGGAACGATGAATCTCTGCCATTGGAGGTTAGAATAGCAAGCTGAGCACAGGTATTGCTGGTGACAATTAGCACCTAGCTGAAAAAGACTCTATACCAGAGATGGCTAACCTTTTTGCCATTGTGTGCCAGGGGAGGGGGGCTCACGCGCAGGTGTGCCCATACCCATAATTCTATGCACCCCACCCCAGCGCATACATGCACAATTGCCCCTCCTCGTGCTCCTGGCACGTGATGGACTGGAAGGCCCGTTTTTCTTTCTCACCTGGTCACAGGGCCTCTCTAGGAGCCTGGGGAGGGTGAAAACGGCCTTCCCCACCCCGTCGGAGGTCCTCCAGAGGCCGAAAATGGCCCATTTAACAACTTCTGGTCGGACCCGAAGGCCCGTTTTTTGCTGCCCCCAGCCTTCAGGGCCTCTCTAAGTTTTCACCTGGTTTTCGGCCTCCGGAGGACCATCCTAATTCTGTCCTAATTTCATGTTATTTCATGTTCATGTCAAAGGCTTGAATTCTGATCATGTGACTGCATCATGCTGCAACAGTTGTACTAGTGCGAGGACTGGTTTTAAATCACATTTTTTAGTGCCGTTAATTTCGAACGGTTGCTAAATGGCTACCGTTGTAAGTCGAGAACTACCTGTAAAGAGCCTGATAATTAAAGATGCCTTTGCTTCTCCCGTTTACAGATAGTTCTCGACTTACAACCAATCACTTAGTGACCGTTTGAAGTTTCAGTGGCATTGAAAGAAGTCACCTCCCATCGTTTTTCACACCATCTCCATAATCACGTCTTCAACATTCAGATGCTTGGCACCTGACTCATATTTATGATGGATTTAATGTCCTGTGATCCGATTTAGCGACCTTCTGTCAAGCAAAGTTCACTTATCAATCGTGTTACTGACTTAAACAACAGCAGTGATTTATCTAACAACGGTGGCAAAAAAAAGGTTGTAAAATGTTAACTCACTTAACAACTGTCTCACTTCATAACAGAAATTTTGGGGGTCGTAAGTCGAGGACTACTTGTATACCACAATTCCTGGAAGCTTAAAGGCTGCATCAGACTGTGACCAGATTCCTTACGCGTGGAAAAACATTGTCTGAAAGTCTCGAGTAAATAAAACGTAGCCCATTTTACTCAGGGGTGGGCTTCATAAATTTTAGCCCGGTTGCTGGGTGAGCGTGGCCATGGTGGGCGTGGCCTAGTCAGCTTCCTGCACCATGGGGGAGGGGGCATTTTTGCCCTCCCCAGGCTCCAGAGGTTTTGCTCGAGCCTCGGGGAGGGCGAAAACGGCCTCCCCAGGCTCCGGAGGCCCTTTGGAGGCCAGAAATGGGCCTATTTCTGGCCTTCCCGAACTTCTGATAGGCCCATTTTTTGCCTTCCCTGAGCCTTCCCACGCGCGCCCTGCATCGGGCCGCGTGGAGACTCCGGGGAGGGGCGGGTCAGGGTGGGCAGGGGCAGCCAGAGTGGGATTTGGGGGTTCTCCGAACTGCACAGAATCTTAGCTAGAGGTTCTCCCGAACCCTTGCAAACCCCCAGCAGTCCACCCCTGCTTTTACTCCTTAAAGAAGCCGAAGTATGAAAACATCTTTCAATTGTTGGTCCCACCTATTTTGGAG